>JAZKLR010000766.1:0-329763 GCA_037103525.1 Ganaspis brasiliensis
GAAGAAGAAGAAGAAGAAGAAGAAGAGAAGAAGAGAAGAAGAAGAAGAAGAAGAAGAAGAAGAAGAAGAAGAAGAAGAAGAAGAAGAAGAAGAAGAAGAAGAAGACTATTCAACGTTTCTGTTGCTTAATGTA
The DNA here is from genome assembly GCA_037103525.1 of Ganaspis brasiliensis. Lineage (NCBI taxonomy): Eukaryota > Metazoa > Arthropoda > Insecta > Hymenoptera > Figitidae > Ganaspis > Ganaspis brasiliensis. The sequence continues at coordinate 134 of JAZKLR010000766.1, forward strand.
TATTATTCTTAGAGCGCACAACTTAAAAAAAATACTTAAAATTAATATAATACCTCAGAATATTCGTTTGTATAATGATTCGGGTCATCAATTTCATCACTTAAATGATTCAGAAGATTTTTTATATCTTTTGAGCTATCATCGGGTTCTTTATTACTCAAAAGATCGTCACTGAATATTGAATTCTACAAATTAAGACTTTTATTAACAGCCAACAAATGACAATTTGACTCGAAAGCAAAGTGTTTAACTAATCAGACCGAATGAACTGCAATGAATTAAGTTCATCCTTAAGGGTATGTGATAGAGAATGACGTCATTAGTATAGGAAAAAAAAACAAACTTGGGTCAGAGAAACCTTTTTAATGATATTTTAATCAATTCCACAAAAATTGGTGTCAAAATATAAATTATTTTAAGAGAAAGTTTAGGGACAAATTTTATCTGTACCTTTGATGTCATTCTCCATCACATGCCCTTAAGTATTAAGCTGTAAGTAACTAAACTTAAAAACAACAATTTCTAAAAATAAAAAAGTAGAAAAAATGTAGATGAAATTGAGCAACTAGCTTTACATGTGATTTTGAAGACACTACGATACATAGTAGAATTTGATCATTTTTGGGATTTTAACAAACAAAAAAAACAATAATGAACAATTTATTTTCTGAAAAAAATATTACATTCTAAATTGACTGCTTAAAGTTTATTCACATTTTTCCTTCGATAGGGAACAATCAGTGAACTGTCAGCGCATGTGCTGACACTGCAGGTTGAATCCATTTCAAAGCATGCAGACCGACTAACTTCAAGTTGTAGATTTAACTGCCACTGAAATATGTTATTCTTTATGAAAAATAAAGACACTCGTATTTTTTTATTTTTCAAAAAAATTATTTTTAACGAAGTTATGCGCATTTGAATTTTGAACCAAAAAACTCAAAAGAATTGTAAAAAAAATTTGTTTCGCTTGTAATTTTTTGGCTAATTTATATAATCAAATTCTTACTAATATGACAACTAATTCCTATAAGTTTCAAGCTTGCTAAACCATACTGGCAGCCAGGAGAATTTTTTTTTGAAAAATATTTTTTTACTTGGTTTTGGATTGTTGGAGGGCAAGTTCAAAAACAAATGAAATGTTATGAATCAAACTGAAGTAAGTTTGTTTATAACCAACAATTATAGATTTAAGTAAAAGCATTTTCATAATAACATTAAGAAATTTTACAGGGTTTAATGTTTTAAACCTATGGTAATATTAGTTTGAAATTTTGTGATCACCCCCCCATTTCGTTAATTTTGAAACTTTTTACAAATTTCAATAGGATTTTGAAGAATACAAGACCACTCAAAAGACCCAAGAAAAATAATTTGATTATATAAATTAGCCAAAAAATTACAAGTGAAACACATTTTTTTACTGTTCTTTTGAGTTTTCTGGTTCAAAATTCAAATGCGCATAACTTCGTTAAAAATAATTTTTTTGAAAAATAAAAAAATACGAGTGTCTTTATTTTTCATAAAGAATAACATATTTCAGTGGCAGTTAAATCTACAACTTGAAGTTAGTCGGTCTGCATGATTTGAAATGGATTCAACCTGCAGACTGATAAGTTAATACTTTTTGAATTTGAATTTTTGTTAGATTTTAAGTGGTTTGTCACTGCGAGGTAGAACATGTGTTTGAGACACAAAAAGTTTATAGTTGCAGTGTTAATTTATATAAAACTTATACGGCTAACTTTATTAAAGTTCATCAAAAACCAACAGTTCAGACGATCTGATAAGGCAATTTTCCTTAATTTATTATGATAAATAATGAATATTTTTTCTACAAGAAACAATATTATTCATAAATATTGAAATGAAATTTGCCTAAAGAATTTGCAACAAATTTGGTTTAGAGCTTTACATCAAAGTTTTTTATATTTAATGCAAAATTTTATTATAAAAACACTGTTTTAAAATGAAAATGTAACAATTCATTTAGAAAATAACTTTGGGATAACTTATTAACCTCGATTTCTAAACGAGCAGACCCTACTTCATGAGTATGTTGCTGCACAAAAAATTCGTTAGCACACTCTTCTTCTATAGCTTGCTTTCCAAAATCTGACAGCACACTGTCACGTGCAAGTACTTGAACGTTTTCTTCCTGCTACAAAAAATAAAATAAATTTACAAAAAATATGTATTTTTTTTAAACTATTAATCCTTATACAGGATTGATTTCACAAAACTCACAATAGGGAAGACCAAGGAGGAAAGAAACAAAGATGGACAAGTAATAAAGGTTATAATTTCGAAACAGAGTACTGACATGGTACTAAAATAAATAAAGTAACTTTTGACTAAATATTCAAAAATAACAAGTATTGAGATAACAAAAAATTCCTGATTTCGACTATCTAAATATACAAATAAAGTCGATGATACTAAAAATTCCAATATGTATTGGAATTTTAGATTATATGGATTAAAAGCGAGGTACTAAAATTGCGTCATACTTAGAAAGAAAATAGGTTGATTCATCGAAATCAGTTTCAAGATTTTTACTCTACAAAAAAGTCAACAAACTTAACTTGAAATAAAATTATATAGATATTCGATAACAATAAGAATTTAAATATTCTAATTATAGATTATCTGTCCTTAAAGGTGATTCTCCAATAGAAAAATTTACGTCGACGGCGAGTCGACGCGGCGTCGATTGGCTGTGCGAAAATCACTGTTGCCAACTATCGACAAAAATTTTGTTTAATTCAAAAACACAACTTATCGATTTTAACAACTGATTAATACACAAAAAACAATTCCAGTACCTTCTTAAGTACTCTCTCACCCTTTCGGAATAGTTTTGTGCTTTAATCAGCTGTTTAAATCGGTAAGTTGTATTTTATAATTAAGCACAATTTTCTCGAAATTTAAAAACAGTGACTTTCGTAAAGCCAATCGACGCCGCGTCAATACGAGTAAATTTTCTTTATTGGAGAATCACCTCAACGTAAAGTTCTAAACCTACCTCTACAGGGACACGTTTTTTTTAAAAAAAAAGTTTTTCCTTGACAACGCTATGACCATCACCTCCAATCATGTTCTCTATATTTTTCCTGAACTCTACTTGCGAAAATACATATGTGTACCAAATTTCAATACTCTAGGTCAAATAGTTTAGGAGATAAGGGGGGGGGGGTAAATAGGCATTTTAATGCATTTTTAATAAAACAACCTAAATAGAAAACTTAAATTTTACTAACTTTAAACATCGAATATTCTAATTATAAAGTATCTGTCCTTACAGTAAAGTTCTAAAAGTACCTCAAACTAAACTAAAAAATTTAAAGAATCCAAGAAATCGTGTTTTTAATTTGAGGTCAACTGTATCAAAAAAAGTCAATTAAACTACTGCAATGACAATTTAAATTTTGACAACATTAAAAATTAAAAAATTCTAATTATAGGTTATCTGTCCTTAAATTCAAATTCTAAAACTGCATCAAAGTCAACTGGTAAACTTGTCGCATCCTAGTAATTGATTTTTCTAAATTCGAGGTTAACTGTACAAAAAAGTCAATTAAACTGTATAAAATTTTAATTTTAATTTTAATAACTTTAAAAATTTCAATATTTTTATTATAGGTTTTCTGTCTTTAACGTAAAGTTCGAGAACTACCTCAAAATCAACTAGAAAATTTGGTAAATCCTAGAAACTAGTTTTTAATTTAAGGTTAACTGTACCAAAAAGGTCAATAAAACTACCCAGATAACCAGCGTACAATTACTGTACACACCATGTACCTTTGCACTATACTAGTACCATACGTGTATAAAGGTACTGATTTTTGAAGTACTGATACTAAATTAGTATAGTGCCAAAATATATGTACATTTTTATTACATTTGTACGACGCACTAGTATCGTACTAGTATTTCACTTGTATGTGAATAAGTACGCTTGGTAATCTGGGTACCTGAAAAGGAAATTTTAATTTCGATAATTTTAAATATTTTAATACTCTTATTATAGGTTATCTGTCCTTAACATCAGTTCAAAAACTACCTTCTATATCAACTAGACAATTGGATCAACTGGCATCAGAACTGATATCAAAAATGATATCTGTTCTGATGTCAGATGTGATATCAGTTCTTATATCACTTCTGATGTCAATTCTGATATCAGTTCTGATGTTGGTTCTGATGTCAGTTCTGATGTCATTTCTGATATCATTTCTGACATCATTTCCTATGTCTATTTCGATCAATTTCTCTGAAAGAAGAAACTAAAATATGTTGTCATTTTCAAAAATGCAATAATTTTTGGCAATAAATAATAAATAAAAATGACATCAGGAATGACATCAGAACTGATATCAGAACTGATATCAGAACTGACATTAGAATTGACATCAAAACGGATATCAGAACTGCCATCAGAAATGATATCAGAACTGATATCAGTTCTAGTTACAAAATCAGATATTATTTCTGATATCATTTCCGATATCAGATCTGATGTCATTCCTGATATCAGTTCTGATGTCAGTTCTGATCTCAGATTTTTCAATAGCGTGTAACAAAAAATGAATAAATCAACCTGAAATGAACGTTTAAATTTCGATAACTTTAAACATTTTAATATTCTTATTATAGGTTATTTATGCTAAACGTAAAGTTCTAAATCTACATCAAAATAAACTAGAAGATTTGGCGAATCCTAGAAATAAATTTTTAAATTGGAGGTTAACTGTTCGGAAAAAGTCAATCAAAATACCGGAAATGAAAATTTTAATTTTGATAACTTTAAAAATTTTAATATTTTTATAATAGGTTAGCTGTGCTTAGCGTAAAGCTCGAAAACTAACTCAAAATAAACTAAAAAATTGGTAAAACATAAAAATCAATTTTTTCAATTTGAGGTTAACTGTAACAGAGAAGTCAATAAAACTACCTAAAAAAGAAAATTTTAATTTTGACAACTATAAAATTTTAATTATTTTTATGTAGGTTATCTGTCCTTTTCTTAAAGTTCTAAAACTACCTCAACATCAAATAGAAATGTGGTGATTCCTAAAAATCGATATGTGGTATTTCAGGTCAACTCCGCCAAAAAAGTCAAAAACAACCGAAAATAAAAATTTTAATTTTGATAACTTTAGAAATTTAAATATTCATATTGTACGTTATGTGACCTTAACGTAAAGTTCAAGAACTACATCAAAATCAACTAGAAAATTTGAAAAATCCTAAAAATTAATTTTTAATTTGAGGTTAACTGTACCAAAAGAAATCAATAAAACTACTGGAAATATAAATTCTAATTTCGATAACTTTTTCAATTTTAATATTTCTATTATAGGTTATATGTCCTTAAGCTAAAGTTCGAAAACTACCTCAAAATTAAATAGAAAATTGTGTGAAACCTTATAATCCATTTTCTAATTTGAGGTTAAGTGTACCAAAAAAGTCAATGTAACTTCCTGAAATAGAAATTTGATAGCGATTACTTAAAAAAGTCAAATTTTCTAATTTTAGGTTTTCTGTCAGTAAATTTACTTTTTAAACGTCATCAAATACAACTGCAAATTTTAGCAATTCCTTAATAATCAACTACAAAATTTGGTAAATCCTAAAATCGATAGTTTTTTTTAAGATTAACTGTACGAAGAAAGTCAATAAAAATACCTAAAATAATAATTTTAATTACGATACCACACAAAAGTCAAATATTCTAATTACAGTATATCTGTCATTAACATAAAGTTCTAAAACTACCTTCAACATTAACTAGAAAATTTGGGCGAATCCTACAAATCGACTTTAAATTTAAGGATAACTGTACCAAAAAAAGACAATAAACCTACCTGAAATGAAAGTTTCAATTTCAACAACTTTAAAAATTTTAATATTCTTATTGTAGGTTAGATGACCTTAACGTAAAGTTCGCGAACTACTCAAAATCAACTAGAAAATTTGGTGAATCCTAGAAGTTGATTTTTAATTTGAGGTTTACTCTACCAAAAAAAAAAAAAAATCAATAAAACTACCTGAAATAGAAATTCTAATTTCCATAACTTTTAAAATTTTAATATTCCTATTATCGGTTATATTTCCTTAACGTAAAGTTCGAAAACTACATCAACATCAACTAGAAAATTTGATAAATCTTAGATATTGATTTTTAATTTGAGGTTAACTCTACCAAAAAAAAGTTAATGAAACTACCTGAAAGAGAAATTCTATTTTCTATAGCTTTTAAAATTTTCATATTCCTATTATAGGTTATGTGTCCTTAACGTAAAAATTAAAAACTACCTCAACATCAAGTAGAAATGTGAAGATTCCTAGAAATCGATATCTTGAATTTGAGGTCAACTCCACCAGAAGAGTCAGAACCCGACTCCTTTTTATTAAAAAAATACCTCTTTTTTATTGATAAAAATGAACTTACGACTTTTTAAATGAGTAGTTTGTGTTATTTAGACATTTATTCAAACATCAAAACCCCATAAAAATTGGTTATTTGAACAAAATTAAGAAATTAAAAATAATATCAAATGCATCTATTGCTGCGGGTTTGAGTCAGTTGATGTGTGTTAGTTGCTGCGGCCAGAATAACGTGTAATTGGAGGTTAGATTTCCCCCAGCAGCTAAAGCACATACAAACCAATTGTTTGCTTCAGTTGCTGCGGGAACAATAATTTAAACTTATTGTTAATGTAAACTTATATAATTATAAATTAATAATAGTTAAAATAAGATTTTTAATGGAATTGTATTAAGTAAAGGTTAGAATAATTTTATCACGCATTTTGAAATAGTTACATATTCTTAAATAGAAATTAGTAATATTTTTCTGAAAACCGCAGCAACTGACGCATCCGCAGCAACTAACGCACTTACCCTATTATTATTGTAGGATATCTGACCTTAACGTAAATTTCAAAAACTGACTCAAAATCAACTAAAAAATTTGGTAAATCCTAGATATTTATTTTTAATTTTAGGTTAACTCTACCAAAAAAAAGCAATAAAACTTCCTGAAATAGATATTCTATTTTGCATAACTTTCTAAATTTTAATCTTCCTATTATAGGTTATGTGTCCTTAACGTAAAGTTCGAAAACTACCTCAACATCAAGTAAAACTGTGGTGCTTCCAAGAAATCAATAATTGTATTTGTGGTCAACGCCACCAAAAATGTCAAAAAACAACCGGAAATGAAAATTTTAATTTCAACAACCTTAGAAATTTAAAAATTCTTATTGTAGGTTGTCTGACCTTAACGTAAAGTTCGAGAACTACCTCAAAATAAACTAGAAAATTTGGTACATCCTAGATATTGATTTTTTATTTGGCGTTAACTCTACCAAAAAAAAAACAGTAAAACTACCTGAAATAGAAATTCTATTTTGCATAGCTTTTCAAATTTTAATATTCCTATCAAAGGTTATGTGTCATAAACGTAAAGTTCGAGAACTTCCTCAAAATCAACCCGAAAATTTGGTAGATCCTATATATTGATTTTTATTTTGAGGTTTATTGTACCAAAAAAAATTAATAAAACTATCTGAAATAGAAATTCTAATTTTCATATCTTTAAAAATTTTGATGTTCCTAATATAGGTTATGTGTCCTGAACGTAAAGTTCGAGAACTACCTCAAAAACAACTAGAAAATTTGGTAAATCCTAAAATTGATTTTTAATTTGAGGTTAACTCTACCAACAAAAAATCAGTAAAACTACCTGAAATAGAAATTCTAATTTTCATATCTTTTAAAATTTTGATAATGCTAATATAGGTTATGTGTCCTTAACGTAAAGTTTAAAAACTACCTCAACATCAAGTAGAAATATTGTGCTTCCAAAAAATCGATAATTAAATTTGTAGTCAAGGCCACGAAATTTGTGAAAAAACTACCTGAAATAGAAATTCTAATTTACATAGCTATTAAAATTTTCATATTCCTATTGAAGGTTATGTGACCTTAACGTAAATTTCGAAAACTGCCTCAAAATGAACTAGAAAATTCGGTAAATCCTAGATATTTGTTTTTAATTTGAGGTTAACACACCGAAAAAAAATCAATAATTCTACCTGAAATAGAAATTCTAATTTTCATAGCTTTTAAATTTTTAACTTTCCTATTAAAGGTTTTGTGTCCTTAACGTAAAGATCGAAAACTACCTTAACATCAAGCAGAAATGTTGTGATTCCTAAAATCTATATCTTAAATTTAAGGTCAACTCCCTCAAAATAGTTAAAACACAACCAGAAATTAAAATATTAAATTCGATAATTTAAAAAATTGTAATATTATTACTGTAGGTTATCTGACCTTAACGTAAATTTTGAAAACTGCCTAAAAAACCACTAGAATATTTGGTAAATCCTAGATATTGATTTTTAATTTGAGGTTAACCCTACCAAAAAAAAATTAATAAAACTACCTGAAATTAGAATTATAATTTCCATAACTTTAAACATTTTAATATTCCTGTTCGAGGCTATGTGTCCCTAACTTAACTTTCATAGTTTTTAAAATAATTATATTCCTTTTATAGGTTATATGTCCTTAACGTAAAGATCGAAAACTACCTCAACATCAAGTAGATATGTATTGATTCCTAGAAATCGATATCTTGAATTTGAGGTCAACTCCAACAAAAAAGTCAAAAAACTACCTGAAATAGAAATTCTTATTTCCATAACTTTTAAAATTTTAATATTCCTATTATAGATTAGATGTCCTTAACGTAAAGTTCGAGAACTACCGCAAAATCAACTAGAAAATTTGGTAAATCTGAGAAACTGATTTTCAATTTGAGGTTAACTCTACCAAAAAAAAAAAATAAAACAAACTATCATAGAAATTCTAATTTTCATACCTATAAAAATTTTGATATTCCCAATATAGGTTATGGGTTCTTAACGTACAGTTCAAGAATTTCCATAAAATCAACTATAAAATTTGGTAAATCCTATAAATTGATTTTTATATTGAGGTTATCTTTACCAAAAAGAAAATTAATGAAACTACCTGAAATAGAAATTTTAATTTCTGTAGCATTTAAAATCATATATTCCTATTACAGGTTATATCTCCTTAAAGTAAAGATCAAAAGCTACCTCAACATCAAGTAAAAATGTGGTGATTCCTAGAAATCAATATCTTGAATTGGAGTTCAACTTCACCAAAAAAGTCAACACACAAACTGAAATTAAAATATTCATTGCGATACATTTAGAAATTTAAATATTATTATTGTAGGTTATCTGTCCTTAACGTAAATTTCGAAAACTGCTTTAAAATCAACTAGAAAAAATGGTAAATCCTAGATATTTATTTTTAATTTGAAGTAACCCTACCAAAAAATTTTAATAAAACAATCTGAAATAGAAATTCTAATTTCCAAAATTTTAAAAATTTTAATATTCCTGTTCTAGGTTATGTGTCCTTAGCGTAAAGTTCTAAAACTACCTCAACATCAAATAGAAATGTGGTGATTCCTAGAAATCGATATCTTGGATTTGAGGTCAACTCTACCAAAATAGTTAAAAAACAACGAGAAATTAAAATATTAATTTTGATAATTTTAGAAATTTAAATATTATTATTGTAGATTATCTTAACTTAACGTAAATTTCGAAAACTACCTCTACAACAACTAGAAAACTTGGTAAATCCTAGATATTTATTTTTAATTTGAGGTTAACCCTACCAAAAAAAAGAACGTGGCTATTTTTCCGGCTAGTCGGAACTTTAGCAGTAGAAATTAAAGATCCGTCTATTGTCAGTCAGAAGACTAATTCTATTGAATAAATAAGTTTTCGCTATTGTTTTAATCTCTTTTATTTTGTAGCAAAAATGTATAAAGCTAAGTTTGTTAAATTGGACAATCTAAGGGGGGGTTCTTTTAGGTTTTAAGGCGAAATGGGTTTAAATTGTTGCAGCCATGAAGTAGGATAAGGAGCTGAAACGCCTGTAGTTTGTCGCGGGAAAACTTGACACCAATCAGGGGGGTCCCAGTAGTACAGGTCATTTTTTCCCTGTTGACAACAGCACTTGCTGTGGTGATTTTTGTAACTATAATTTATCACGTGACCATATCACATGTACATAAGACACAGCCACGCACACAACGAAAATTAATTCTACTTTTCCCCTGAAGGAGCGCATAGTCGGCAGGGAAAAAGCAAAGCTGTCTACTGTGACCCCCTTATATGGGGGCCAGTAAAAATACGTCGTTTCATCTCCTTATCCTACTTCATGGTTGCAGCAAACACTATAGCCGGATATTTATCTTCAAAATTTAAAGATCCGACTAGTAGTCGGAACTTTGGACACTTTACAAAAAAAATCAATAAAACTACCGGAAATAAAAATTCTAATTTTCATATCTTTAAAAATTTTGATATTCCTAATATAGGTTATGTGTTCTTAACGTAAAGTTCAAGAACTTCCCTAAAATCCACTAGAAAAATTAGTAAATCCTATAAATTGATTTTTATATTGAGGTTTACTTTACCAAAAAGAAAATTAATGAAAGTATCTAAAAGAAAAATTCTAATTTCCATAGGTTTTAAAATAATTATATTCCTTTCAAAGGTTATATGTCCTTAACGTAAAGATCGAAAACTACCTCAACATCAAGTAGAAATGTAGTGATTCCTAGAAATCGATATCTTGAATTTGAGGTCAATTCCAACAAAAAGTAAAAAAACAACCAGAAATAAAAATTTTAATTTCAACAACCTTAGAAATTTAAAAATTCTTATTGTAGGTTGTCTGACCTTAACGTAAAGATGGAAAACTACCTCAGCATCAAGTAGCAATGTGGTGATTCCTAGAAATCAACATCTTGAATTTGAGGTCAATACCACCAAGAAAGTCAAAAAACAATCGGAAATAAAAATTTTAATTTTGATAACTCTAGAAAACTAATTATTGTAGGTTATCTGACCTTAACGTAAATTTCGAAAACTGCCTCAAAATCAACTAGAAAATTTGATAAATCCTAGATATTCATTTTTAATTTGAGGTTAACCATAGTTTTTAATATAATTATATTCCTTTCATAGGTTATATGTCCTTAACGTAAAGATCGAAAACTACCTCCACATCAAGTAGAAATGTAGTGATTCCTAGAAATCGATATCTTGAATTTGAGGTCAATTCCAACAAAAAGTAAAAAAACAACCAGAAATAAAAATTTTAATTTCAACAACCCTAGAAATTTAAAAATTCTTATTGTAGGTTGTCTGACCTTAACGTAAAGATGGAAAACTACCTCAGCATCAAGTAGCAATGTGGTGATTCCTAGAAATCAACATCTTGAATTTGAGGTCAATACCACCAAGAAAGTCAAAAAACAATCGGAAATAAAAATTTTAATTTTGATAACTCTAGAAAACTAATTATTGTAGGTTATCTGACCTTAACGTAAATTTCGAAAACTGCCTCAAAATCAACTAAAAAATTTGATAAATCCTAGATATTCATTTTTAATTTGAGGTTAACCATAGTTTTTAAAATAATTATATTCCTTTCATCGGTTATATGTCCTTAACGTAAAGATCGAAAACTACCTCAACATCAAGTAGATATGTATTGATTCCTAGAAATCGATATCTTGAATTTGAGGTCAACTCCAACAAAAAGTAAAAAAACAACCAGAAATAAAAATTTTAATTTCAACAACCTTAGAAATTTAAAAATTCTTATTGTAGGTTGTCTGACCTTAACGTAAAGATGGAAAACTACCTTAGCATCAAGTAGCAATGTGGTGATTCCTAGAAATCAACATCTTGAATTTAAAGGTCAATACCACCAAGAAAGTCAAAAAACAATCGGAAATAAAAATTTTAATTTTGATAACTGTAGAAAACTAATTATTGTAGGTTATCTGACCTTAACGTAAATTTCGAAAACTGCCTCAAAATCAACTAGAAAATTTAATAAATCCTAGATATTCATTTTTAATTTAAGGGTTAACCATAGTTTTTAAAATAATTATATTCCTTTCATCGGTTATATGTCCTTAACTTAAAGATCGAAAACTACCTCAACATCAAGTAGATATGTATTGATTCCTAGAAATCGATATCTTGAATTTGAGGTCAATTCCAACAAAAAGTAAAAAAACAACCAGAAATAAAAATTTTAATTTCAACAACCTTAGAAATTTAAAAATTCTTATTGTAGGTTGTCTGACCTTAACGTAAAGATGGAAAACTACCTCAGCATCAAGTAGCAATGTGGTGATTCCTAGAAATCAACATCTTGAATTTGAGGTCAATACCACCAAGAAAGTCAAAAAACAATCGGAAATAAAAATTTTAATTTTGATAACTCTAGAAAACTAATTATTGTAGGTTATCTGACCTTAACGTAAATTTCGAAAACTGCCTCAAAATCAACTAGAAAATTTGATAAATCCTAGATATTCATTTTTAATTTGAGGTTAACCATAGTTTTTAATATAATTATATTCCTTTCATAGGTTATATGTCCTTAACGTAAAGATCGAAAACTACCTCCACATCAAGTAGAAATGTAGTGATTCCTAGAAATCGATATCTTGAATTTGAGGTCAATTCCAACAAAAAGTAAAAAAACAACCAGAAATAAAAATTTTAATTTCAACAACCCTAGAAATTTAAAAATTCTTATTGTAGGTTGTCTGACCTTAACGTAAAGATGGAAAACTACCTCAGCATCAAGTAGCAATGTGGTGATTCCTAGAAATCAACATCTTGAATTTGAGGTCAATACCACCAAGAAAGTCAAAAAACAATCGGAAATAAAAATTTTAATTTTGATAACTCTAGAAAACTAATTATTGTAGGTTATCTGACCTTAACGTAAATTTCGAAAACTGCCTCAAAATCAACTAAAAAATTTGATAAATCCTAGATATTCATTTTTAATTTGAGGTTAACCATAGTTTTTAAAATAATTATATTCCTTTCATCGGTTATATGTCCTTAACGTAAAGATCGAAAACTACCTCAACATCAAGTAGATATGTATTGATTCCTAGAAATCGATATCTTGAATTTGAGGTCAACTCCAACAAAAAGTAAAAAAACAACCAGAAATAAAAATTTTAATTTCAACAACCTTAGAAATTTAAAAATTCTTATTGTAGGTTGTCTGACCTTAACGTAAAGATGGAAAACTACCTTAGCATCAAGTAGCAATGTGGTGATTCCTAGAAATCAACATCTTGAATTTAAAGGTCAATACCACCAAGAAAGTCAAAAAACAATCGGAAATAAAAATTTTAATTTTGATAACTGTAGAAAACTAATTATTGTAGGTTATCTGACCTTAACGTAAATTTCGAAAACTGCCTCAAAATCAACTAGAAAATTTAATAAATCCTAGATATTCATTTTTAATTTAAGGGTTAACCATAGTTTTTAAAATAATTATATTCCTTTCATCGGTTATATGTCCTTAACTTAAAGATCGAAAACTACCTCAACATCAAGTAGATATGTATTGATTCCTAGAAATCGATATCTTGAATTTGAGGTCAACTCCAACAAAAAAGTCAAAAAACTACCTGAAATAGAAATTCTTATTTCCATAACCTTTAAAATTTTAATATTCCTATTATAGATTAGATGTCCTTAACGTAATGTTCAAGAACTACCTCAAAATCAACTAGAAAACTTGATTAATCCTAGATATTCATTTTTAATTTGAGGTTAACTCTACCAAAAAAAATCAATAAAACGACCTGAAATAGAAATTCAAATTTCCATCACTTTTAAAATTTTAATCATTTCGTGATTTTAATATTCCTATTGTGGGTTATGTGTCCTTAACGTTAAGTTCGAAAACTACCTCAACATCAAATGGAAATGTGTCGATTCCTAGAAGTCGATATCTTTAATTTAAGGTCAACTCCTTCAAAAAAGTCAAAAAACAACCGGAAATAAAAATTTTAATTTTGATAACTTTAGAAATTTAAATATTCTTATTGTTGGTTATCTGACCTTAACGTAAAGTTTAAGAACTACCTCAAAATCAACTAGAAAATTTGGTAAACTCTAGAAATTGATTTTCATTTTGAGGTTAACTCTACCAAAAAAAAATCAATAAAACGACCTGAAATAGGAATTCAAATTTCCATCACGTTTAAAATTTTAATATTCCTATTATAGGTTATGTGTCTTTAACGTCAAGTTCGAGGACTACCTCAAAATCAACTAGTAAATTTGGTAAATTCTAAAAATTGATTTTTAATTTGAGTTCGAAGATTAACTTAAAATTAACTACAAAAGTTGCTTTATCCTAAAGTTGATAGTTTTTTTGAAATTATCTGTACGAAGAATGTCAATAAAACTACCTGAATTAAAATTTTAAATTACAATAACTTGAAAATGAAATGAAAGTTTTAATTTTGATAAATTTAAAAATTTTTAATATTCTTATCATAGGTTATTTGTGCTAAACGTAAAGTTCTAAATCTAGTTCAAAATAAACTGGAAGTTTTGGCGAATCTTAGAATTCAATTTTTAAATTTGAGGTTAACTTTTGGGGAAATTAACTGAAAAATTGTGTAAATCCAAGAAATCGATTTTTTAATTTAAGATTACTTGTACCAATAAAAGTCAACGAAACTACCTGAAATTAAAATTTTAATTTCAATAAATTGATTAATTTACATATTCTCATTACAGGTTAAGTGTCCTTATTGTAAAGTTCTAAAACTACCTCAAAAGCAACTAGAAAATTTGGTGAAAAATAAAGCTGATTTCTTTCTGAGGTTAACTGTACGAAAAAAATCAATTAATAAACTACCTATGATAAAAAATTATATTTTAATATCTTTATAAATTTAAATATTTTTTATATGTTTTCTGTTTTTATCGTAAAGGTTTAAAACTACCTTAAAATCAACTAGTAAATTTGGCAAATCCTAGAAATCATTTTTTAATTTGAGGTTAACAGTACTAAAAAAATTCAAGTAAGCTACCTGAAATGCAGATTCTAATTCCAAAAATTTTTTAAATTTTAATATTCCTATTATAGTTTTTATGTCCTCAACAAACAGTTCTAAAACTACCTCAAAGTTAACTATAAAATTAGGTGAATCCTAGAAATCGGTTTTTTAATTCGAGGTTACTTTTACCGAAAAACTCAATAAAACTACCTAAAATAAAAATTTAAATTTTAAATATTTTAAAAATGTAAATATTTTAAAAATTTAAATATTGTAATTATGAAATATGTGTCCCTAAATCGTAGTTCTACAACTTGTTTAAAATAAATTAAATAATTGGTTGATTTTTACAAATTGATTATTTTTATTTGTGGTTTTCTTTATTAAATAAGTTAATAAATCTATCTGGAAATAAAAAATTAAATTTCAATAATTTTAAAAATTTTAATATTTTAATTATAGGTTTTGTGGCCTGGAAATAAAGTTTTAAAACTTTATCAAAGTCAACTAAAAGATAGGTTACATCCTAGAAATTTGTATTTTATATTTGTGGTAAAGTTTACAAAAAAAAATCAATAAAACTACCTGAAAATAAAAATTAAATTTTTGATAATTTTTAAAGTAGGAATATTTTGATTATAGGTTATGTGTGCTTAAAATGTCCTTAACTTTTAGGTGAAGTGTTAGAAAAAATGAATAAAACTATTGACTAATCCTTGAAATTGTTTTTTTATTGAATTGGATGTTTATTGTACCAAAAATGGCTCTGCCTAAAATACTTACGGTTTCCTCATTACGAGCACGCTTTTTATTTCGGTATAGGGTGGTTAATGGTATAGGATCTTCGGAATTTGGATATATGTATTTAAGGTAAAATTTTTTTCATAAAATTTAATTTGAAATCATACACATTTGACATAATTCTTATTTGACATATTTCGCATTTGTCATAATTACCAAGTGACATAATTGCCATGTGACATAATTCTTTAATTACATAATTCCATTGCACAAAATTTCAAAATAACATAATTTTCATTCAAAATAATTCTCATTCGACATAATTCCAATTTGACATAATACTCATTTGTCATAACTCCCATTTGATATAATTCTCATTTTACATTATTCCCATTTGACATAATTCTCATTTTACATAATTTCCGTTTGACGTAATTATTATTTGACATTGTTCTCATTTGACATAATTCTTATTTGATATAATTATTTAATGACTTATTTCTCATTCGACAATATTCTCGTTTCACATAACTCTCATTTGACATAATTTCTGTTTAACATAATTTTCATTTGACATAATTCCTATTTGACCTAATACACATTTAACAAAATTTCCATTTGACATAATATTCATTTCACATAATTCTAATTTGACATAATTCTGATTTGCCATAATTCTGATTAGACATAATTCTGCTTTAATACAATTCCCATTTGACATAATTCCTATTTGACATAATTATTATTTTATATAATTCCCATTTGACATAATACTCATTTGTCATAATTCCCATTTGACATAATTCTCATTTTACATTATTCCCATTTGACATAATTCTCATTTTACATAATTTCCGTTTGACGTAATTATTATTTGACATTATTCTCTTTTGACATAATTCTTATTTGACATAATTCTTTAATGACATATTTCTCATTCGACAATATTCTCGTTTCACATAATTCCCATTTGACATAATTTTTATTCGACAAAATTTCCATTTGACATAATACCCATTTAACAAACTTTCCATTTGACATAATTCTCATTTGACATAATTTTAATTTGACATAATTCTGATTTGCCATAATTCTGATTAGACATAATTCTGCTTTGATACAATTTCCATTTAACATAATTCCTATTTGACATAATTATTATTTTACATAATTCCCATTTGACATAATTCTCATTTGACGTAATTCCTATTTGACATGATTATCATTTTACATAATTTCCGGTTGACATAGTTATTTTTTTAAAATTATTTTCATATGACAATACTTATATGACATATTTCTCATTTGACATAATTCTTTAATGACATGTTTCTAATTCGAATTTATACTCGTTTCACATTATTCCCATTTGACATAATTCCTACGCAACGATTAAAAACTATTTCTATCTAATTCTCAAAATCGCACATTTAAATTAAATTAAAATTGAAAATGAATATAAATAAAAATCATGAAATTTTATAAATGGGGCAAAATTCCTGAACTGTCCAGGTCAAAAAATAAAATTTATTCAATCTTTGCTAAAATGTTTCTATTGTTAGTGGAAGTGTAAATACCAAATATTTTCAAATTCCATGAAATAGTTTTTGAGTTACACAGTTTTAAAATTTTGAATTTTTTTAATATGTAGTTTCTTTAATTAATTATATTTTTAAGTAGATGGCATAAAAGTTAACATATATATAGTGATTTTTAAAGCTTTTTTCACAGGCTATTCGATGATAATAAATGTGTTTTTTGTAAAATAAAAATTTGACCTTAAAATTCAAGGTCAAAGTGTTAATTTGATTGTATCTCGAAATCGGAGATTTAAAAATAATTTTAACCTATCTCAATGGAATTAACCAGTGGTTACTCGCGCGAGGTCGCACTATTCGAGGGCGCGTGGGTATTTGAGATGTATTTTTGACAGAAGTATTTAGAGTTCCACTGTAATTTTTACATATCTTATAGGAAAAAAGTCAAGCTTTCCATTGAGATAGGTTAAAATTATTTTTAAATCTCCGATTTCGAGATACAATTATATTAACACTTTGACCTTGAATTTTAAGGTCAAATTTTTTTTTTACAAAAAACACATTTATTATCATCGAATAACCTGTGAAAAAAGCTTTAAAAATCACTATATATATGTTAACTTTTATGCCATCTACTTAAAAATATAATTAATTAAAGAAACTACATTTTAAAAAAATTCAAAATTTTAAAACTGTGTAACTCAAAAACTATTTCATGGAATTTGAAAATATTTGGTATTTACACTTCCACTAACAATAGAAACATTTTAGCAAAGTTTGAATAAATTTTATTTTTTGACCTGGACAGTTCAGGAATTTTGCCCCAAATATATATATTTAATACATCAAATATGATTAAAATAAAATAAAAGCCGTAATTTAATGTCAATTATAGAATATTATATTTAGTCAAAATTAAAATATTAATTTATACCGCAAGACAACAAATAAATAAATATAAAATAATCGGCTCACACTTTCTTTTCCACACTACGATCGTTTGACAAATAATATAAAAATAATGAATAAATAATTATAAACAGGCGAAAAGAATAAAGAATAAATAAATAAAGTTAACAAAAACAGTTCGACAAATAAATAAACATGAAACAAACAGAAAACTTATCGCTCCGGCATCATTTTTCTTGTATTTGAAGACTGTGGCGAACACTGGAGAGCGTGGTAACTGACGAGCAATAACTTTTGTCAATTTATTTTTGTGTGGACCAGTCTCTCTTTATCGATGTTTAGAACCATATCAATTTTGATTATTTCTAGCCGCTCTTCTTGCACGTAATCCATCCCATCGTCCTCTTTTGCTTCGAAATCATTACATTAATTAAAAATCGCCACACTAATAAAATTATAGAAAATAAATAAATAAAAATTTTCAGAAAAATTAAACAAAGCACAAAATAAATAAATTATTAAAAATAAAATTAACACCTCCGTGTTGTCGGCGACACACAAAGAAGTGACGATTTCGATTTGATAGCCAGTAAACGATTGAGAGGACGATGGACGCGGAAGAAATTCTATAATTTGGGAAATTTATGCCTTCCCCTCGTCAGTCCCCTTCACCTATTTGACATAATTCCAATTTGACATAATACCCATTTAACAAAATTTCCATTTGACATCATTCTGATTTGACATATTTGACATAATTCCCATTTGTCATAATCCCTATTTGACATAATTATTATTTGACATAATTCCCATTTGACATAATTCTCATTTGACATAATACTCATTTGACATAATTCTCATTTTACATAATTTCCGTTTGACGTAATTATTATTTGACATTATTCTTATATGTATAACCACGGTGGGTTTTAAACATATTTAACCCAAAGGTCCTGGCATCTGGGATTTTCTTCTTGATTTCGATTCTGGAGTGTGAACACATGATTTTACAACAAAAATTAAAATAATCGCCCGAGCCGTTTTTGAGAATATCGATTGTTATTTTAAAAAAAACGAAAATTCACATTTGCTTTCAAAATTTCCATTTTAGAAAAAATCTCTTCGTATAAAAGTTACAGATATTAAAAATAGGAATATTTTTTATTGAAACCTTTTTCTCATATAATCAATAGTTTCCGAAATAATTGAAAAAATGACATTTTGCACATATTTTTTAATCAAAGTAGCTCAAAATTGCGGGTACCTTCAATTTTCTTGTTGATTTCCAATGTATCATGAAAACATATGATTTAACAACAAAATTGAAATGTATAATAGTTTACATATTTAATTTATCGAGAAAGTTTAATTAAATTTATTATTATAGTTTGATAACATCAAATTAATGTTGTAAAATGTTAAAAAGATGTTAAACATTTTGGTATGCAAATAAAATTAATGAGGGTAAGTGCGTTAGTTGCTGCGGATGCTTCAGTTGCTGCGGTTTTCAGAAAAATATTACTAATTTCTATTTAAGAATATGTTCCTATTTCAAAATGTGTGATAAAATTATTCTAACCTTTAATTAATACAATTTCATCAAAAATCTTATTTTAACTATTATTAATTTATAATTATTTAAGTTTGAATTATTGTTCCCGCAGCAACTAAAGCAAACATTTGGTTTGTATGTGCTTTAGTTGCTGCGGGAAATCTAACCTCCAATTACACGTTATTCTGGCCGCAGCAACTAACACACATCAACTGACTCAAACCCGCAGCAATAGATGCATTTGATATTATTTTTAATTTCTTAATTTTGTTCAAATAACCAATTTTTATGGGGTTTTGATGTTTGAATAAATGTCTAAATAACACAAACTACTCATTTAAAAAGTCGTTAGTTCATTGTTATCAATAAAAAATAGGTATTTTTTAATAAAAAGGAGCCTCGGCTGAGAGCCCGAAGCAACTGACACATTTACCCTATCTTTTTTATCATTTTAAGTATTCCTATGTAATGTGCTTCACCTAAACATTTGTTTTTTGTTAAAATAAACTTCTAAATCGACAATTCTCAAAAAAGGCCTGGGAAAATATTTCCATTTTGTTGGAAAATCATATGTTTACATGATACATTAAAAATCATCAAGAAAATTGAAGGTACCCGCAATTTTGGGCTAAATTGATTAAAAAATATGTGTAAAATGTTACTTTTTCAATTATCTCGTAAGCTATTGATTATATGATAAAAAGATTTCAATAAAAAATATTCCTTTTTTTAATATCTGTAACTTTTATACCAAGAGTTTTTTTTTAAAATGGAAATTTTGTAAGCAAATTTTAATTTTCGTTTTTTTTTTAAATAACAATCGATGTTCTCATAAACGGCTACGGCGATTATTTTAATTTTTGTTGTAAAATCATGTGCTTACACTCCAGAATCGAAATCAAGAAGAAAATCCCAGATGCCAGGACCTTTGGGTTAAATGAGTTTAAAACCCACCGTATAACATAATAATCATTTGACATTTTTCTCCAAGGACATAATTCCTATCGAACATAATTCTCAAATGATCCAATTCTTAAATTAGATAGTTCTTATTCGACATAATTACCATTTGACATAGTTCGTATTTGACATGAATCCCAAATGCCATACTTCTCATTTGACATAATTCTTATTTGACATAATTCTTATTTGACCTAATTCTTTAATGACATATATCTCATTCGACATTATTCTCGTTTCACATAATTCCCATTTGAGATAATACTTATTTAACAAAATTTCCATTTCATATAATTCTCATTTGACATAACTCTGATTTGACATATTTGACATAATTCCCATTTGTCATAATTCCTATTTGACATAATTATTATTTGACATAATTCCCATTTGACATAATTCTCATTTGACATAATTCTCATTTGACATAATTCTCATTTTACATAATTTCCGTTTGACGTAATTATTATTTGACATTATTCTCATATGTATAACATAATACTCATTTGACATAATTCTCCAAGGACATAATTCCTATCGAACATAATTCCCAAATAATCCAATCCTTAAATTAGATAGTTCTTATTCGACATAATTACCATTTGACATAGTTCGTATTTGACATGAATCCCAAATGCCATACTTCTCATTTGACATAATTCTTATTTGACATAATTCTTATTTGACCTAATTCTTTAATGACATATATCTCATTCGACATTATTCTCGTTTCACATAATTCCCATTTGAGATAATACTTATTTAACAAAATTTCCATTTCATATAATTCTCATTTGACATAACTCTGATTTGACATATTTGACATAATTCCCATTTGTCATAATTCCTATTTGACATAATTATTATTTGACATAATTCCCATTTGACATAATTCTCATTTGACATAATTCTCATTTGACATAATTCTCATTTTACATAATTTCCGTTTGACGTAATTATTATTTGACATTATTCTTATATGTATAACATAATACTCATTTGACATAATTCTCCAAGGACATAATTCCTATCAAACATAATTCCCAAATAATCCAATCCTTAAATTAGATAGTTCTTATTCGACATAATTACCATTTGACATAGTTCGTATTTGACATGAATCCCAAATGCCATACTTCTCATTTGACATAATTCTTATTTGACATATTTCTTATTTGACCTAATTCTTTAATGACATATATCTCATTCGACATTATTCTCGTTTCACATAATTCCCATTTGAGATAATACTCATTTAACGAAATTTCCATTTGATATAATTCTGATTTGACATAATTCTGATTTGACATAATTCTGATTTGACATAATTCCCATTTGATATAATTCCTATTTGACATAATTACAATTTTACATAATTCTCATTTTACATAATTCTCTTTTGACTTTTTGACATAATACTCATTAAAAAAAATTGTAATTTAACATAATTCATATTTTACATTGTTCTTATATGACATAATTCTCATTTTACTTTATTCTCATTTGACATTCCCATATGACATTAATCATAAATGACATAATTCCCATTCGACCCAATTCCCATTTGACATAACTTTCAACTGGCATAATTCCCAGTTGACATAATTCTGATTTAACAAAATTCTTTTTTGACATAATTCTCATTTGACATAAATGCCATTTGACATTAATAATTCAACAATAGAACATAATTATGTCAAACGAGAATTATTTAAACTGAATATTATGTAAAATGAGGATTATGTCAAATGGAAGTTATGTCAAATCGGAATTATGTCAAATGAAATTTTTGTCATATGCAAATTATGTTAAATGAGAATTATGTCCAATGAGAATTATGTTATTTGGCAATTATGTCATTTGGGAATTATGTCATTGGGAATTATGTCATTTGGGAATTATGTTATTTGGGATTGACATAATTTTTATTTGACATAATTTCCATTTGACATAATTCTCATTTTACATAATTCTCTTTTGACATAATCCTTCTTTAAAAAAATTGTAGTTTAACATAATTCACATTATACTTGTTCTTATATAACATAATTCTCGTCTGACATAATTCACATTTGACATTAATAATTTAATAATAGAACATAATTATATCAAACGAGCATTATGGGAAGGGACCGGTGAAATTTTAGCCCATCAAAATTTTTTATGCCTAGAGGTGTCAATTTTTTTTCTTACATAATTTTAGATGTAGAATTATGGTATTACATAATAAACAGTACAAAAAGCAGGCGCAATGCGCCTACAATTGAGGGTTTCGTGGCTTTTTATTATTGATTTCAAACAAGTCTTACCCACACCCAGAAAATGGTCTCAAATTCAATACAAAAATCTAAGGTATTAATGTATTAAATAAAATTGTTTCCAGAACCAATCGGGTAATTCCGTAACCACTCGGGTGTTTCCGTTACCATTCGGGTGTTTCCGTAACCACTCGGATGTTTCCGGAACCATTCGGGTGTTTCCGTAACCACTCGGGTGTTTCCGTAATCATTCGGGTGTTTCCGTAACCACTCGGGTGTTTCCGTAACCACTCGGGTGTTTCCGTTACCATTCGGGTGTTTCCGTAACCACTCGGGTGTTTCCGTTACCACTCGGGTGTTTCCGTAACCATTCGGGTGTATTCGGAACCATTCGGGTGTTTCCGTAACCACTCGGGTGTTTCCGTTACCATTCGGGTATTTTCAGAACCATTCGGGTGTTTCCGTAATCATTCAAGTGTTTCCGGAACCTTTCGGGTGTTTCCGTTACCATTCGGGTGTTTCCGTAACCACTCGGATGTTTCCGGAACCATTCGGGTGTTTCCGTAACCACTCGGGTGTTTCCGTAATCATTCGGGTGTTTCCATAACCACTCGGGTGTTTCCGTAACCACTCGGGTGTTTCCGTTACCATTCGGGTGTTTCCGTAACCATTCGGGTGTATTCGGAACCACTCGGGTGTTTCCGGAACCATTCGGTTGTTTGCGTAACCACTTGAGGGTTTCCGTTATCATTCGGGAGTTTCCGGACCCCTTTGGGTGTTATCGGAAGCCTTTAGGTGTTTTCGGAACCATTCGGGTGTATCCGTAACCATCCAGTGTGTGAAATATCGTCTTAATCTATGAATTCAATTTAAAAGACGTCTTAAGGTAGCAATAATTAAAGAAAAAAACGTTAATGGTTTCAAAGATATTTTGGTCTCAGATTCAATAAAAAAATCTAAGGTATATCTACCTTACCAATATCAGCATCAAAAACCACCCTTTAAAATTGCCACTTAATCATTAATTATGTGTTGAACTCCCTCTAGCACACAACCTAAAATGACAGCTATTGGTTCGTGTGTTTTCGTCTCTGTCTTTGACTATCACCCTCTCTCTCGCACACAACCTAAAATTGACAGCTATTGGTTCGTGTGTTTCCGTCTCTGTCTCTCACTATCACCCTCTCTCTCGCGCACAACCTAAAATTGACAGCTATTGGTTCGTGTGTTTCCGTCTCTGTCTCTCACTATCACCCTCTCTCTCGCACACAACCTAAAATTGACAGCTATTGGTTCGTGTGTTTCCGTCTCTGTCTCTCACTATCACCCTCTCTCTCGCGCACAACCTAAAATTGACAGCTATTGGTTCGTGTGTTTCCGTCTCTGTCTCTCACTATCACCCTCTCTCTCGCACACAACCTAAAATTGACAGCTATTGGTTCGTGTGTTTCCGTCTCTGTCTCTCACTATCACCCTCTCTCTCGCGCACAACCTAAAATTGACAGCTATTGGTTCGTGTGTTTCCGTCTCTGTCTCTCACTATCACCCTCTCTCTCGCACACAACCTAAAATTGACAGCTATTGGTTCGTGTGTTTCCGTCTCTGTCTCTCACTATCACCCTCTCTCTCGCGCACAACCTAAAATTGACTGCTATTGGCTGTGAACGACGGACGGACGGACGGACGGACGACAAAGTCTCACTATAAGGGTTTCGGTCCCGAACCACGAAACCCTAAAAATTAAAAAATATATATTTTTTTGACCATTTTCGAATTTTTATTTTTTCAAAAAATAGAAATTTTGCAAAATCCATACGCTTGATTTTAAAGATTCATTAAAATCGCGTGAAAAAAAATTGGCGATAAAAAATAATGAAAATTGTAGACGGAGTTCAATATTTAAGATAAGAGACCAAAAAAATTTAAGCCTATGCTCAGGGGTGCCAATTTTTTTTCTTACTTTATTTTGGATCTAGAATATAGACATACAATCAAAAGGTAAAAAAAAAATTTCTAGCATTTTTGACCATTTTAGTATTTTACGATTTTTTATTTTTTTGAAAAATTAAAATATTTTAAAATCCATACGAGAGATTGTAGAAAAACATTTAAAAAGGCCACAAAAAAATTGGCGATGGAAAAAAATGAAAATTGTGGAAGAGGTTTAATTTTCAAAATTTGCATTTTTTCCAGAAGATGTATCTTAAACTCCGCAAAAAATTTATTTTTATATTTTTGACATTATCCCATAATTTTAGGTCCAAAATTACACAAGAAAAAAAATTGGTAACCCTGAACATCGTGAATTTCCATAAGCTAAAATTTCACCGGTCCCTCCCCTTATGTCAAATGAGGATTATGTGAAATGGGAGTTATGTCAAATGGGAATTTTGTCGAATGATTATTATGTCAAATGAGAATTATGTCATGTGGGAATTACGTCATTAGAGAATTATGTTTTGGGAATTATGTCTCTTGGGAATTATGTCTCTTGGGAATTATGTTAAATGAGAATTATGTCAAACGAGAATTATGTCTGATGAGAATTATGTCAAATGGGAAATACGTCAAATGAGATTTTTGTCATATGTAAATTATGTGAAGTGAGAATTATGTTTAATGAGAATTATGTTATTTGGCAATTATGTCATTTGGGAATTATGTCATTTGAAAATTATGTTATTTGGGAATTATGTCATTGGGAATTATGTCATTTGGGAATTATGTTATTTGGGATTTAGGGAATATTTATGCGCCTCTTGACAAAGAATCTGATCTCAGTTATTTGAAATGTATAATGACGGATTTAATATGGCGGTTTGAAATACTTAACATTAATCGGATAGGATTAAAATTTGTTACTTAGTGGTTAATGGGGTAGTCGATAAAAAATCTAGTAAAAGTTTCTTAAAATTTAAAATGGAGGATCCAATATGGCGGTTGGAAATTTTTGATATTAATCGGGTAAGACTGAAATTTGTTACTTATAGGTTATTGGAGATGTTGGCAAATAATGTGGTATCTGTTTTTCGAAATTTAAAATGGCGGATCCAATTTAGCTGTTTGAAGTTTTTAAAATTTATCAGATACTTTATAAATCTGTTACTTAGTGGTTATTGGGGTCGTGGACAAAGAATCTGGTATAAGTTTTTCGAAATCCAAAATATCGAATTCAATATGGAGGTTGGAAATTCTTAAAATTAATTGGATTTGGTTTAAATTTGTTACTCAGTGTTTAATTAGGTCCTTGACAAAGTATCTGGTATCAGTTTTTCGAAATTTAAAATGGCGGATCCAATAGAGCGGTTAGAAGTTCTTAACATTAATCGGATAAGATTAAAATTTCTTAATTTGTGGTTAATGTGGTCGTTAATAAAAAATTTGGTAAAAGTTTTTCGAAATTCAAAATGGCGTATCCAATAGGGCAGCTAAACTCACAGAACATTAGGACTATAGGTACTGTATTTGCATGTTGCTAGTTACCTAGGAGTTTTTTGGGTCGTTGATTACGAATCTGAAGTCAGTTTTCTGAAAATCAAAATGTCCGACTCAATATGACCAAATAAAAATAGAAAACATTATTGGATTTGCATCTCGATAAGTACCTATGGGTTTTTTGGGTCGCTAATTACGAATCTGAATAAGGTTTTCCAAAAATCAAAATGTCCGATCCAATACGGCCAACAATAATTTTTGCATTTTTGTCGGCCACATTAAGTCGGTTATTTTGATTTTTGAAAAACAGACTTCAGTATCGTAATCAGCAACCCAAAAAACTACTTGGTTTCTAGCGACAAGCAAGTACAGTGACGCCAGAAAGTTTTATAAATTTTGCTGCCATATTGGATCCGACATTTTGAATTTTTAAAATTTGACTGCAGGTTTTTGAGATATTAACTTCTGAAAAAATGTTAATAATATTTAATTGTCAATAACACGACCACAATTGTTTTGTGCAAAATCCTTTTAGGTAATAAGTTTTAGCATGAAATATTATACAAAAAACAATATGTTTCGAAAATAGTTATTTATGACACAAGGACCTGAAATGGCACTTTATAGTACGAGTAAGTATCGTAATACGAGCCTAAGTCCAATCGCAGCCGAGGCGAAGTAGAGGTGGTGACGAGGCTTCATTGAACGTAGCCGAGGCGAAGCCGAGGTGAAGTGAAGATATGAAGCCGAGGCTCCACCGAAAAGTAGCCGAGGCTCTGATGTGGCTGTGGCGAGTTGTACGATACACGAGAACTTAAGTGCCGAAAGGGTCCAAGTGTCATATAACATTTTTTATCACACAAAAAACTGAGAATTCGAACCTAGGGAGAGGTGATTATCGTAAAAAACGGCCTCAGGGGGCATTTCTAGGTGGGAGTAGGTCGACAGACTTAGAAATGCCCCCGGAGGGCGGCGAAACCCATGAACAGCCGTGACGTTTGGGCCAGTTTGGGCAGCTGTACCATAAAGTAAAGGTCAGCTGACCAGCATCAGCCAATCAGATTGCGAGTTCATTTACTTTACGGCCTAGGCCGTGAAATGAGCTCTTATAGGTTTCCAAACAAGCCGTAAAATCTAACTTTTGATGTAAGTGTGATAAAAAGACAATTATTGAATTTTAGGTAACACATTTCAGAAATTCTGACTCTTTTGTCAAAGGCAAGTTGAACATAAGGTTTTTCGCTTGTTCAACAATTCTTTATTTGCTGAGTTTCTATAATAAAACTCAGCATCTATTAATTTTCTTATTTTATATAAGTTTGATTTTAATTTTAGCAAGCAAGTCTGATTTAGAAGATCAAACAAAGAGACGTCGTTTGATTCTACCAAATAAGAGGAATATGAGTTTTGCCAGCACTGTTACAAATAGTAGTACATTGGAAGAAAATGAAAGACAAAGAAAGGTTAAATATTTAAATTCATAATGATTATGTATCTCCGATTTGTTTCAGGGATAACCTTGGGATATCCCACGGGATATCTAACGGGACAAAAATTTGGATATCCCAGGGACATTCCAGGGATATCCCGACGGGATAACTGTAAAAACAAGTGTCTTATTTTAAGACATTTTTGTCCTCACTTTTAAGACGTTTTAAGGTGTCTTAATTTTAAACCAATGAGAAAGCATCTTTCAAAATTATTAACCAATGAAATAGATTAAAATAACCGTAAGACGCTTTCTTAATGTCTTGTCTTAAATTAAGACACTTAGAAGACAGCAGTTTTTGCAGTGATATAGTATTTGCAATATACCAACGAGATGTCCTCGGGCTACTACTTATTGTTTATTATAACTATAATATTCATTACTTGTAACCAAAATATATCATAAAATAATTAGTAGTAACAAATATTTTTATTTGTTTAAGATAATTACTAGATATGTTTAGCTTCTTTTAAAAAATAATTTTTTAAGTTAAACTAATATTCTTTGCATCAAGTACTAATGTTTGACTTACTACTTATAACAACCTTCAATGGCTCAGTTGGTTACGAGCACGCTTGCTATGCGCAAGGGCGCGGGTACGAATCCTCTTACCTCCAAATTTTGTTTTCTAAATCATTAGAGTATATCCCATGAGGCGGGAATTTGGATATCCTGGGGATGTCCCTAGGATATCCCAAATTTTAGCGGGATATCCCAGGGATATCCTTTTGTTATGAGGGCTAATTTAGAATTTTCTTAATAGTACATAGATAATCCAAGTCAGTTCCGCAATTTATTAAATTGTCTGTTCCGTCCGAAATTTTTTTTTTTTTTCCCGGATTTGTGTAGGTGGCGCTGCATATTTCCGGCGACGTTATTTATTTTTTAAAGCTGCTTTGACAAATTGCAATATTTATTTGGTGTATGTATTCTTTGAAAAAGAAGAATTTTAGTTACTTAAAAAACATAATTTATCGATTATAAACAGCGAGATTTATCTATTCGAACGAGACAATTTATATAATTAATTCATTCATTCATATAAAGTTTACTTTTAAAATTAAAAAATAAAAATTTAAAGCAAACGAATGTTTTTATTTAAAAACTTTTGATAAGTTTAATAAAAAATGTAATTTAAAAAATTAATAAAACTTTTCTTTTATAAAACACTTTTTTTTAGAACGAGTTTGTCGGTACAATATTAAAATGTACACAGAAAACAAAAGTTTTTTTGAAATTAAAAAAAAATCTCTAAATTACAAGGTTAATTTAAACTTAAAAAAATATTAAATAAATATAAAACACTGAAAAATATAATTATTACAATTTTTTCAAATTTAAGTGATATATTTAAATCATTCAATTACAGAAATGACTCTTTTTCAAAGTAATTGTATAGAATAAATAAAAGTAATAACATAAAAAAATTTAATTTGTTTTGAAAAACAGAAAATGTGATTTTTGCTAGTTGAAAGTTAAATAAAATATTTTTAATTCTAAATAAATTAAACAAATTTTGTTATATTAAAATTAATATAAACTTGAATCAGAATTTCAAATAATCAATTACTTAGATTTGGCTTTTAAATACATCAACTGTCTGTAAAAAGAAATTATTACGAGTAGTAAAAAATATGAAAGTTTATTTTGAAAATAAAAATAAATAAATACTGAAGTATGGAAACATTGTTAATTTAAATTTTAAAAAGAAAAACAATACAAATTTTCAGAATAAATAAAATTAATTATATTAAAAATAACATTAAACTTGGATACTAATTACATAATCATTTATCTTAATTTATCACTTTTGTAAAGCTATTTATTTTATTTTTATTTATTCATTTATTTCAATTTAGCTTATCAAAGAAAAAAATTTTTTTTTTCAAAAGAAAAATAATTCAGAACAACAAGTATAAAAACAGGAAAAACTTAACCGGATAGACGTCAACACTATCACTTCCTTATTGAAACCGTGTAGCTTCCGTATAGTAAGCTGGTTGTAATTTTTTAATTTTATTTTCCTGACGGTAAAACCCGAATAAAATGGGGTAGATGTTATACTTGTTTTGACTGTCATATAAACCCCGCATAGAAACTGCATCAAAAACGACATTTGTGTTATATTTTTATATATGTTCCGGATTAAACCCGTATAGAACCGTACAGAATGTCACCTCTTTTTTTAAATTTTAATTTCATAACCCGGATAAAACCCGACTTCAATCTTATTTGATCCGTAGATTTAAGAATGGTTTCCGAATAAAAACCGGATACAATCAACTAGAACCCGAACTGGGTGTTTTAAAACTGAATGGGTGTTTTTAATTTTCTCATATGAATGAACACTTGAATCTATGTTAAAAAACTGAATTTATTTTCTTGTATTAATACAGATATTACCTATCGTTCAGATTTACTTATTGTCCATATTTAGAATGTTCAAAGATTTTTAGCGAATTTATAACCGTTAATTGAAGTATTCAAAATTTGCGAACACTCTGTTCCGCACTAGTGACGCCGTAGCACTGACTCGTCTCACACCGACACTAACCTAGCCCATTCCTAGAGCCCTTAGAGAAATGCCGGGGGTGAGGCCCTTACATTTGCTAGATTTATAAACTTTATAAATTTAAAGACAACTAATCAAAATATATCTCAAACATCCTCCCCCCGTTGAAAGATTCAAAATTTGCAACAAAACATTCTTTCAAGCCCACAATTAACAATGTCCATAGAAGACTTGCAATATTGAACTAAAATTTCTGACGCGGCGCGAAGAAAAGCACCTAAGAAGCCAAACGGCAATTTTACAGGAGAGTGAAAAGAAGCGGCGCGCGCGCCATTGGATTCTGTACAAATCGCTGATGCTTAATTCTCAAATGCGTGAAAAATATTCAATGAAAATGTTTTCTGACTTTAGATAATGAAAAAGGGACATTTAATGAACCTAATATTATAAAAATCCGAAAATCGATTTTTTGCTTCTTAGGTGCTTTTCTTCGCGACGCGTCACATTTAAACAAATAAATGAAATGCAATAATTTAAAATAGGCACTTGAAACTATTCAATTGTCAGTTGATAACAATTCACTCTGAGGTAAAACACACAATTTGGTAACTGCCCTCTTGTAGTTTCCCGTTGCTGTAGAAACTGTTGCCACACGAATCACTCCGTCCTTTCCTGGATGCAATTCAGAAACCCTTCCCATGATCCATTTCATGGGTGGCAGTCCTTCTTCCTTTAATAGAACCACATCGCCTAATCAAATTGATGCTGAGGATTTTTGTCGCCACTTGACACGTTCTTGAAGACCACTCAAATATTCTAAATGCCAGCGTTTCCAAAAAAATTGCTTCATTTTTTGTAATCTTTCCCAAACGTCGAGGCGATTGTTAGAAGTTGTTGTAAGGTCTTCTTCTGGTTGCAAGGCCATCAATGGTTCTCCGATAAGGAAATGTCCTGGTGTTAAAGGCAATGGATCGGATGGATCGTCTGACAAATAAGTGATTGGTCTTGAATTGAGGCAGGCTTCAATTTGAGTGAGCAATGTATACTACTCCTCAAAGTTGTAGAAGGAATCCGAGTCGTCCAAAATTCGTCGAAGATGATGTTTCACCGACTTAACTCCAGCCTCCCAAAGACCTCCAAAGTGCGGTGATCGAGGAGCAATGAAATGCCAGTTGATTCCCTTCGTACTGAGTGCTTCCTTGAATTCAGTTGATTTCCAAGTTTCAGACAGACTCTCAAGCTGCTTGGCAGCTCCAACGAAGTTTGTGGCGTTGTCTGAATAAAGATTTGCGATCTTTCCTCGTCTATTTGTGAATCGTTCCAAGGCACTGATAAATGCCGCCGTTGACAATGCGGTGACGAGCTCAAGATGAATAGCCTTGGTGCAAAAACAAACGAAGAGCACTATGTAACTCTTACAAGTAGTTTGACTGCGTTTAGATCCTGTCTTTATGTTGATTGGACCAGCATAATCCACTCCAGAGTTAAGAAAGGGCCGTGCCCTTTTTGTCCTGTCGGCTGGCAAATCACCCATTTGAGGAGTGATCGATGTTGGATTTGCTCGAGCACAAGTCACACAATTTCGAATCACCTTCTTTACTGCGTTTCGTCCTCTTATGATCCAATATCTCAAACGAAGATTCGCCAGTACCAATTGTGGTCCAGCATGTAGCCATCTCTCGTGCTCGGAGAGAATGATCAATGTTGTCAATCGATGCTTAGGTGATAAGATGAGCGGGTGCTTCTGATCCTCTGGTCTATCTGAATTTCCTAAACGACCTCCAACTCTAAGCATTCCATCTTGATCAATGGAAGGATTCAATCCTAAAAGATGATTTTTCGCGTGCAATTTACCTTGTTGCTTTAAAATTCTCAATTCAGGTGTGAATTCTTCCTCCTGGCTGGCGCGGATCAATATTTTCAAGGAATTTTGAAGTTCTGATGTTGAAAATGTATCTTCATAACCTTCCTGGACTTGACCCGAAACAATTTGAAAAAATCTGAAGAGTGATGCTGTTGTTTGTATCAGACTAGATAAAGTTGAGTGATGATCAGGAATTTGCAATTTTTTCACGCTGACATGACATAGTGCGGATTTTCGTTGTCCTGGTACCTCACAAGGTGTTGGTTCTTCATCTGGCCAATGAATGGTCCTGACCACCAGAGAGTATTGTCGAGGAGCACACTCGGAGAAACTCCTCTTGAAATCAGATTGGCTGGATTGGTCCTTGTGGGAACATGTTTCCAATAATTAACGTTTGTGAGTTGTTGAATCTTGCTAACACGGTTAGCAATGAATGTAGTCCAATTTCTTGGTTCTTTTGATAACCAAGCCAAAACAATTTCACTGTCCGTCCAAAAACCAGAAGAATAATCTTGCTGAAGTGATTCTTGAACCGAATGGAAAAGTTGAGCCAGTAGCACTGCACCGCACAATTCCAAATTTGGTAACGTTTGTTGTTCTAAAGGTGCCACCTTGGACTTTGCACTGAGCAACCGAACTGAGACAGTTCCCGATGCACTTGTCGCCCGCACATATATGCAGGCACCATACGCCTTTTCAGATACGTCCGAAAACCCGTGTAGTTGAAGATCTGAATATTTTTCTGCGATTACACATCTTGGAATCTTTAGTGTATTGAGTGATTCCAAGTCTTCTCGAAATTGTATCCACTGAGTATAAATATCTTAAGAAACTGCTTCATCCCAATTCAATTTCAATTACCATAACTGTTGTAACACAATTTTCGCTGAAATTATCACCGGAGCTAACAATCCTAAAGGATCGAAGATTTGTGCCGTTTCCGACAGAATAACCCTCTTAGTGATGCTTTTTGACTTTACATTGATTTTGATGTTGTACTGCAAGCTGTCTGCAGCAGGATTCCAGCAAATTCCCAAAGTTTTAGATTCCTCTGGATTTCCAAGATCGACGAGCTGTGTGTTCTGATGCGAAGTTTTGAATTTAGCTGGAATTGCATTGACGTCATTGGAACACCATTTTCGAAGAGGAAAACCTGCTTCTTCCAACAATAAAGCAACTTGCTCACAAGTTTGATTTATTTCTTGAACATCATCGCCACCGGTAAGCATATCGTCCACGTAGAAATCGTCACTGATGACCTTGGCTACAGCTGGATGATCATCCTGGATGTTGTTGGCGACTTCCTTCAAGCATCTTGTTGCCAAAAATGGAGCTGACGCTGTGCCGAACGTGACCGTGTTGAGTTGAAAAATGGTCACTGCATCCGTGGGTTGATCTCGCCAGAGAATGCATTGCAGATTCCTATCAGATTCATCAACCCAGACTTGACGGTACATTTTCTCTATATCTGCGGTGACCACATAGAGATAAATTCTGAAACGTATGACTAACCTTAGGAGCCCTTGTTGGATGGTAGGTCCCACCGATAATAAATCGTTCAATGATTTACCTGAAGCCGTTGACGCAGAAGCGTCAAACACCACTCGTAATTTAGTTGTAGAGCTGTCTAGCTTCCAAACTGCATGATGAGGAATATGATACCTTTTCTGATGATCCTTCGTTGACTCGGATGATACAGCAGACATATGTCCCAGCGCCTGGTACTCCTTGATGACTGCTGAATAGAGTGTTTTAAGATGAGTGTCTTTCTGGAATCGTCTCTCAAGACCTTCAAGTCTTTTTAGAGCATGCTTGAAAGATTCGCCCAAGGTGTCCGGTTGCTCCTTCAGTGGAAGTTTTACGATGAAATGTCCCTCGCTGTCTCTTCTGACATATTTGGAAAAATGTTCTTCACAAAACCTTTCTTCAATGGAGAGAGAATCTTGTGGATTGAAATTCTCCTCTATTCCCTAGAAATTCTCTACTTGATTTTCTAATTTGCTGAGACCTAGATTGCAGATTCCCCTTCCAGTTCCTGAGATTTTTGATAAGTCACCGGCTAGAATCCAACCCAACTTTGTTTTTTGTAAAAGCGGAAGACCACGTCCCAATTTGATTTGCCCCACACAAATCAGTTCCCAAAAGATGCCGTTGCCAAGCACAATGTCGATTGGACCTCCTTCGTAATATGCTGGATCCGCCAACTTTAATTTGGGAGGAATTGACCATAGTTGCTGATCAGTCGATAAAATTGGAAGATCATGTGTTATTTTGTCCATGATTAGAAAGTTTAATTGAGTTGAAAAGGCATTAAATCGAGAACAGATTTTTGCTCTTGCGTTAAGAGCACTTTGAGTGCATGTGCCACCAATTCCACTAATTTCAAATTGTTGTGATGTTACCCTTAACTGGAGACGTCGGCACAAATCGGTGGTCATGAAATTGGATGTTGCTCCGCTGTCCAGCAACGCTCGACACTGGTGACGTTTCCCTTGCTGATCTAAGACTTCGATGATGGCAGTTCCAAGCAGTGCTTCGTATTCTGAATGATTGACCAGTGCTGATGCTGTAGCTGTATTGGCCATTGACTTGTTTTGGTCTACCTGTTTGACCATTTTGGTTTTACCCCTTTCATCATAATGAAGTAAAGTATTGTGTTTCTGGAAACAAACTCTACACACACCTTTGCATTCTTCGTGAGGATGTGCCTTTTTTAAACAATTTATACAAACATCCCAAACCTCTACCTCCTGCAATCGTTGAGTGACATGAAGAATCTTGAAATCTGCACATGCAAAAAGTGGGTGAGGCTTGCCGCATTTAAAGCATCCTTGAAGTTGAGATACGTTCATGTTTGCCTTGTAAGCCGTTGGTTTGTCTGGTTTGCCGGCTGGTTTCCCTTTATTGTTGAAACTTGTACCTTGATTGGATTTGTTTTGAGAATCCGTCCTGTATACAGCTTCAAGTGCACCCCATCGATGTGACAAGAAATCTAGCAGGTCTTTCAGACTTGGAACGGTGTCATCCTTGTTTTGCATCTCCCACTCCCTGATAGTGCTCTTGTCCAGTTTGTCGAGAAGGAGCTGGATGAGAAGAGTGTCCCAATTATCCACGGGTACCTTGAGGGCTCGAAGAGCTTCGATGTGACGTCGTGCCTCATCTACTAGAGTACGCAACTCTAGATGTGATTCCTTGGTTAAGGTTGGTAATTTTAACAATGCTCTTGTGTGGCGGAAAACGAGCAATCGCTTTTTCTGATACCGATCACAAACTAGCTTCCATGCGACCTGATAATTAGTGTCTGTGATTGCCAAAGATTCAATTATTTTTGCCGCATCTCCTGTGAGCGATGATCGGAGATGACATAATTTGATGACTTCTGGAATAGCTGGCTGGTCATGAATTATCGATGTAAACAAATCATGAAAAGACTGCCACTGTTGATAATCTCCATCAAAAGTCGGTAATTTCATTTTAGGTAACTCGTAAGAAGGGTTTGTTGTTGGTTGTCTATTCGCTGCTGACTGTCCCTGATTTTCTGCCTGATTTGTTGTTGGTGGCTGTGAAGATCCTGAAGTTCTAGTTGCAGCTCGTATCTTGGCCTTTGCTGATGCGACAACAGAGAAATACAAATCTTCAAAGATTTGTCTGGAAGTGCTAACCGTTATTTCTGCTTTGTCATCGTCCCCCCCCCCCCCTTCTTCCACTATTAAATCCATTTGCTCCAGTTTTGTCTGCAGTTCATCGAACTGATTGTATGATTCGAGGACCTTGTTTAATCTCTCTTGCAATTCGTCAACTGCAGCGTCTGGTTGAAGGACCTGAATGTAAGTTTTCAAACGCGTTAGATTAGCTTTCAGAACCTTGCGCCGATTGATGAGTTCCGGGCGCGTAGACATTTTTTCAATGGAGCTGAGGTGCCTTGCCTGATGTCCCGGCGCCCCTTCTCTTAAATGTCTGAAATGACGTAGCGGCGGACGTGGAAGCCGATGTTGGACAGAGAAGAAGATTGAATTGTCACTCCCTGTTCACAAACTGTTGTTGTTTATTCAAATCACTGACTGATGATGATTCACTAAACAATTGTATTTTCTAGAAATCACTGTTGAGATTCACTATTCTTTCTACGAAAAAACGGAACATGTTAATCGAATTTAGAGTAAGAATTTGGATTGTTTCTCCCCCCTTTCGTTGCACTGTCCACTGTGGAACTCACTGAGTGATGACTCACTACACGCTCGAACTTTCTAGAAAAATGGCCACTGACGCTCACTATGCGTTTACCGATGAGGCGACGCTTTATTCGATTTCGTACTTAAACGCACTGTTTACACTTATTTTTCACTAAAATGGACTGATTTTTCACTGAATAATAGTTCACTATCCGGCTCGAAGGACCATGTTTTAAAACTGAATGGGTGTTTTTACTTTTCTCATATGAATGAACACTTGAATCTATGTTAAAAAACTGAATTTATTTTCTTGTATTAATACAGATATTACCTATCGTTCAGATTTACTTATTGTCCATATTTAGAATGTTCAAAGATTTTTAGCGAATTTATAACCGTTAATTGAAGTATTCAAAATTTGCGAACACTCTGTTCCGCACTAGTGACGCCGTAGCACTGACTCGTCTCACACCGACACTAACCTAGCACATTTCTAGAGCCCTTAGAGAAATGGTGGGGGTGAGACCCTTACATTTGCTAGATTTATAAACTTTATAAATTTAAAGACAACTAATCAAAATATATCTCAAACACTGGGTTTTATCTGGTGTTTTTCCGAATTCTATCTTTTTCTTATCGGATTTTGTTTAGCAATCACCTGTTACGACCACAAAGCCTAGGATTTAACCAACTGAGCTAATTTATTGATTACTTCTCTTACAACATTTTTCTCATTAAGATTTCTGTGATTTATGACACCAATTTTTTCTTATTAAATGTGACAGAAACTTCTGTTACATGTAAAA
Organism: Ganaspis brasiliensis; assembly: GCA_037103525.1. Taxonomy (NCBI): domain Eukaryota; kingdom Metazoa; phylum Arthropoda; class Insecta; order Hymenoptera; family Figitidae; genus Ganaspis; species Ganaspis brasiliensis. The sequence continues at coordinate 37,332 of JAZKLR010000766.1, forward strand.
AATTTGAAAAATTGAACATATAAGCCCATTAATTCTTCGTCACACCATTCCCTCTTAATATGAATTTAATTTTCTTAAAGATTTCAATAAAACTAATTAAAATTTTACTAGCGTCGGGAATTGTCGATATGACGGGTGCCCAATGAAAAATTGACAACTGGCGCGGTAGCGCGCCAGTACTGGGCAGTCTTGGCGCAGTACTGGGGGGCCAATAACGGCGCAACTCTGGTGGAATAATGGGATGATAACGCTAATCAGTCCTGACTGACAATACTGGTGCAGTACGGCATGCCAACTCTGGCGCAGTAATGGTACAATAATGGCATTAGTGATGTGCCGGTATTGAACTTATTTCCAGTGTACTATTCAACTGCAATGGGAAATTAATTTTACGTATTAATAAAATATGTTCTTTTAAATTTATTTTAAAAAAATATTATCACTGTCTAGAATTTAACAATTTGTTTATACAAATTTAATTTTTAATAATATTTACACTTTTATTTCAAACATTATATTTAAACATGATGCAAAAAAATACCTGAATACAATGATAAACATTAAATTTATTATTGATTACCAATTTAATAATAATAATATCAATAGAGTACAGAATTAATTAACTGTAATCGCATATTTCAGAAATATTCTTATAATATATAATTGTTCATCTCTTTAACTAATTATTGTAACTATTTATAATTATAAATGAATAATTAAATAAATAAATATAAAATTAATACAAATATAATAATATTTATAACAATAATAATGATAATATTAATTAAATAGTACTTAGTAATAACCAAATAAAAATAATTTTAGTAGTTTACAGGTATAGTTTGTATTTTTAAAATCTTTTTTTATTTTCCATTCAAGAAAACTTAAGATCTTTATTCCAGGCTATACTTATTTTAGCTTTTTTTAGTCAGTATTGCGCCAACAATGGTTCAGTACTGGACAGCCATTACTAAGGTAATAATGCTGGCTCAGTACTGGTACATTACTGAAGCCATTACTGCGCCAACTTCGGCACGCTAAGTGTCGGCAGATGCAACTAGCGCGGTACTGCGCCAATAGTCAACAATGGCACAATATTGAAAATTTCGGTTTGATGTGCGAACAGTGATTTTTGATTTATTTGTATAAAACCTTGCATAATCTAGAATAATATTAAAGAGAATTTTTAAAACTTATACAGCATTAATCATTGCAGTCTCAAATTTTCAAAGAGCCTTTGACAATTTTAAAATATTAAGTAGTTCTTTAGTAATTTAAAAAAGTGTCTGAGCATATTTTTTTGAAAATCAGCAGTTGATGTGACATCGCACTTCTCATTCCTTGGCGGGGCCGAATAAGTGTCAATTTTAGGGGATTCAATATTAGCACATGCATTTAATTATTAACATTGCTATTTATAATAAACACGCATTCTGAATTCAAATTCTGAATTTTAATGAAGCATAGAGTGTAAAAAGAGCGGTTTTGTGCACACAATAGCCCCACTTGACGGTAACTAAACTTTTTTAAATGTGAAAGACTCTTTTTAAAGCTGAAACTGCAATACTTAATTCTGTATAAGTTTTAAAATTTTCCTTCATTTATTCTGGATTACGCAGGGTCTCAAACAAATGAATTAAAAAGTACAATATTACAAAATATTTCCAAAAACATATCAGGTGATGTTATCCTTTAATAAGGTTTTAACTTTTAAATTATATATCATTGAACGCAGAATTCTTTAAGCTTTTAAACCATCTAAATTTCAACTTTTTATCTTTTTCCTGAATGAGACTATTTTCTTCTAAAGTCAAAGACATTTTTCACTGTTTGCAAACCCGTCGTACCGACAACTCCTAACGGTAGTGTATGTAGTTAATAAAAGCAGATTATTGAAAAATTTAATTATCATTCTGGTTGAAGATTTTCTTCAATTACCTTTGCAATTCCAATGAGAGGTTTCCTTTAGATGACGGTGAATGACTAAAATATCGCTATTGATATTAATACATTATCCACAGAGAACCAAAAAAGATTTAAACAAGAAGAATCCCCAAAACATGCAAAACGATAGAATTCTAGAAATGAATATGGCACTTCAATCGCGGGGTACTCTAAAGAGTTCAACGTCAGCAAGTGAAGAGGAAAAGGATGAAAGTTTTACTGAGAAAGACTATTTTAATCTTAAAAAAAAATTGGAACAATACGAAAAATCTCAAAAATTTAAAAAACAACGTAAATATTAACATTTCTTTCGTATTTTAAGAGAAAAAAAAAGCTAATGCTTCTAGGACTTAAGGACATGTGATGGAGAATGACGTCACTGGTATAAAGGGAATTTTTTCCGTAAACTTTCTCTTAAGAGGGGTTTCTCATGGAATAATCGATTTTTTTTTTTTTTGCATAAATTTACTCCTTAACATGTCAAAAATGCCTTTATAAAAGTTGAAGTCGATTCGAGTATTAGTTTTTGAAATAAATCCGTGACATTTGGTGGCTATCGTGGCGCGCATCGATTCAGTTTCGCGTCGATTGTGTGTTTTTCGAAGATGTCCGATCAAAACGAGAGTTACAAGGAACGTGCAAAAGGATCCAGAAGCGCCCTAAATAGATGCCATTAAAAAAAAATAAAATAAAATAAAAAATTTTCGCTTTACTTCTTCTTTTACTAAAAATGTTACCCTTAATTTTAAACGCGTTTTTTTCGGTAGACGTAGTTCAGAGAAAACGAAGAAAACAATTGATTTAAATCCATTTGCATTTTGTTAGACACACCTGTCTGCAGTCCGTATACTAGGATAAACTGCCTTAGTAACCCCCTCCCCCTCCTAGCCATCCTTAAGTAATAAAAAAATGTCCTTTTTTTGAATTTGAAAACCCGCCAATTTTTTATTTTTTGGTTTTAAGTAAAACTCCTGGTATACGGACTGCCCACATATGAATATTTTAAGATTCTTTTGGATTTTTAGGTTTCCGGTGATTCAAAATAGCGGAATCGTGTCTACCGCAAAACTCCTTCTTTTTTTAGAGTCAACATCATGGCACTAAGATGTACTTTTAATCTAATATTTTAGGTGTGAAAATAATTTTTTTCTCTTTCAAAATACTTCAATTTTAATAGGTTAACAGGTTTAGATAGATATTTATAAAAATAAATAAATAATTAAATAAAATCAAAAATGTTCATTTTCCGACATTTCCATGAGAAACCCCCCTTAAGGGCATGTGATGGATTATGACATCACTGGTATAGGCAAAATTTGTCCGTATCTTTTCTCTTAAAATATTGAATATTTTTTTATGAAACTTAGTTGAATTACTTAAAATGTCATTAGGAAGGTCTCTCAGACCCGAGTTTGTCTGAATTTTGTCTCAAAATTGATTTTTAAAACAGTTTCCAATTTTTCAAAAATTTCCAAAAATTAAGTTTGGGTCAAAATTTAAACAAATTCGGGTCTGAGAGACCTTCTTAATGACATTTTAAGTAATTCTACCAAGTTTTATAAAAAAATATTCAATATTTTAAGAGAAAAGTTACGGACAAATTTTACCGTAATACCAATGACGTCATAATCCATTACATGCCCTTAAAATAATAAATATCTTGCTACCAAACTTTGTGGAATTATTTAAAATATCATTGAGAAGATCTCTCTGACTCAAGTTTGTCCAAATTTTGTGGCTAAATTAATTTTTTTAATTTTCCGAATATGAGCTGATTTTTTTTAAAAAAAAAACTTTTAGGCACAATTTGAACAAACTTAGGTCAGAGAGACCGTCTCAATGATATTTTAAGTAATTCCTCAAAGTTTATTTTTTTAACAGAAAGTTTACGGAAAAATTTTGCCAATACCAGTCACGTCATTCTCCTTCACATGCGCTTAAAGAAATATAATAGTATAATAAACTGAGAGCAACTATTAGACGATGTAAAGCAAATAATAATTTCCTATTTAAGCTGCTATTGGTTACTTTCACGAGATAACTTCTTAGGAGACTCTGGTGAGTCTCTGAGAAGGCTCTGTAGAGGTTATGAGGAAGTACTGAAGAGTTTCTGGGAAAGTTTTGGGAGCTTTTTAAATTTAAGAAAAGGTTATTAAATCTTAATCTTTCAGTACCTACCCTTCACTTACACTCAGGCGCGAGAAACCAATGCTGACGCTGGGTGGAGGCTTGATTCTAGCTTTGACACCCAGAGTGGGTAACCGAGACTGGGAACAGTCTTTAAATCACTGTCGTTCAATATTGGTTGAAGATTGGACACCAATGCTCGTTCCATGCTTGATTCAAGACTGCTTGAATCCTCATGCGCGAAGCTTGAACATCCAATCTAGATTCAAGCTTGAATCAACTGTGACACAATCGCTCAACTTATCATATTACATATTTTTTTATATATTAAAGTATATACATATAAAAAGTATTATTAATTAAATAATAAATATTACAACTGCTGCAGATTTAGTAATTTTATGAATATTTACTATTAATTTTGTATAAAATAAACTATAAATAAACAAACAAAAATTATGTAATTTTACTTAATTGTAAGATATATTAGAAGTAAATTAAATTTGTAAACAATTATTTTCTTATTTAAAAAAAAAAATTTCAAAGAATCATAACCAAACGAAATAATTTAAAGACAATTTTCAAATTTGAAAAATATTGAAGATATGATTACGTGCTCGATAGCGTAATTTTGTAAAATCATTCATTTCAAAAAAACTTTAATTATACAAATTGAATAAATTTCTTTATTTAAATAAAAGTGCCTTTCAATACATTATATATAAACAATTTTTATAATTTACTTTTGTATTATATATTATTGAAATTAATTATTTAAATAATATTATTAAATTAAAGTTATAAATAAAAATGATAAATTATTAGTTAATTTTGTTTACATATTTTGCAAATATTTTACAAAAATATTTATTTATAAAATATTAATAAGTTAGGATCGAGATTGGATTGTATAAACTGTATATCAGTAAATACAAAGGATACATAAATTGTATTCTATTTATTTAAATAATATTTAATTTTTAAATAAAAATATTAAATTAAAGTTATAAATAATTAAATAATAATTAATCATTATCAGTTAATTTTTTTTTACATATTTTGCATATATTGTATAAGAATATTTATTTATAAAATATTAATAAGTTAGGAGATTGGATTGTATAAACTGTATATCAGTATAAACGAAGGATAAATAAATTCTATTCATTTATTTTTGATAATGAATATGTTCCAGAACTATTAAAATGTAAATAGCATATAATCCAGGTCTGAACCTCACAAAGTTATTTCGATTGACTCTCAACTACCCGTCGTAGCCGAGTGGTACTAATAGCGTGCGTTCACCGCGAGCGAATTCGTCTATAGGGCCGTGGGTTCGATCCCCCCTTGAGCGTGCGAAATTTTATTTCATAGGTTAAGTGTTTATATGTATTAAAATTGTTAATTAATCTTAGGTCGATAATAATTAAGTGTATGAATGTGCAATTAATCTTAAATTATAAAAAAAAACAATCTGAAGATTATCAATTTAAATAATTATAGATGAACATTAAAAAAATTTTTTATTTTATTAATTTTATGATAATCTGCAGCAGTACAGTAATTAAGAGAAAATGATAATAATAATATTATTATTGTATTTATAATTATAAATAATATAATAATATAATTCATAATAATAATATAATATTATTATTATTATTATTATTATTATTATTATTATTATTATTATTATTATTATAAGAATTATCATTATTAACAACAAGAATATTATTATATTAATAATTATTTAACGTTCTGTCTTCTGTAAGCGACAGTGGAATCAGGCTTGACGAAGCTATAATCGGACTTCCGAACATTGATTGAGTCTTGGACTCCAATGCTCAACCAAGCTAGGAGCGTCAGGCTTGAATCGCTTACATTCTAGCTTGGACGAGTCTTGCTTCCTCCGACTCACCAATCCTCAATCAATATTGACCAGTCCTCAGTCAAGCTTTATAAAGCCTCAAATCATCGTCCCTGCGCGCCTGGGCAATGGCCCGTATAACATGTCTACCAAAATTTTGATTTAGTGACTCGATTTAGTGGACATTTAATGAGCTCTTCAAGAAAGCCCGCCTTCCTTAAGTAGCGTACACACAACTCTCTAAATTTAAATCAGTGAAAAGTCACTGGTGAATCAGCGCGAAATGAGCCACTGATTTCAATCAGTGAGATTTTGACTGAGAATCAATCAACTTTAACTGATTCTCAGTCAATTATATTACTGATTGATTCAGTAACACCACTGATTCAATCAGTTACATTTTGACTGAGAATCAGTGAAACTCCATTGAAATTTTCACTGATTGAAATCAGTGGCTCATTTCGCGCTGATTCACCAGTGACTTTTCACTGATTTAAATTTAGAGAGAAGTCTAGCCCTTTAGTCATGTAATGCAATCCTATATGATTGCGCATGCCTTGAGAGTTATTTGTGTGCTCAATGTAGTGTGCTTATTTAATATGATTTTTTAAAAAAAATATATAAAGACCAAAACTAATTATGGTTGTAATTAAATAAAAGATTTTTATCGTGATTATACATGAACACTTCAGGGCACTGGGTCCAGAAATGTACAGGGCTGTACTAATGAGAATGCTCATGACGTCATTCTCGATTTTGTGACAAAGAACCGATCTGTCTACTAAATCCAGTCTCTAGTGTACTACCTTATTTGGGGTTGACTTTTTAATTCTAAAAGTGTTTACTCCCAACCCCAGAAATCTTTAACTTTTCCAATTTTTATTTTTAACAGTGTGTAGAGGTTTTGGAGAACCATTAAAAAGCAAAACATTAAAAAGATTAATAAATTTGAATATGAAATCCCTTTCTGTCCAATTTTTTTGTATCCATCACACACAAACAAAAATAACGTATATTCAATTTTCTTCAATCCAATGATCAAAATTTAAGAAGAAAAAACTTTATCTGTTTTAAGATTCGAACTCGGGTTTTCAGTGCAGAGGGCATACATACGTCCAATACTACACGGAAATAAATCTGATAGTATATTGTACCATTTGAAGGCCCATAGACTTATTCTATCGGACGCCACCACTGATTTTCAGGATCTGCGTAGAATAATCCTATGCAGCGATGGACTAATCATATGACTCTGTCCTGAAAATCAGTGGTGGCGTCCAATAGAATAAGTCTATGGGCCGTCCAATGGTATAATACTAACAAATTTCTTTATAGACGTGTTACAAAAGATACTAAACTGTCACTATACTATACATATACTACCAGCGCCAGCGGTTGATCTTTGAATAGTACCTATATATTAATATACAATATGCTATTGTAGCACGAGTGGCAGTCGAGGTCGCCAAAGGGAGGTTTCCGGGAACTTTCCGAGGGAACTTTCCTAGGAGAAGAACATTTCGATATTTCCAAGAAGTTTCCTGGAAACTTCCGTCTAAAACTTTCGAACTTATCAAGGGAAACTTCCCAGAAAATCGATTCCTATCTGGGCTCTCACAAAATCGAAAAAATCTATTTCAAAAAAGATCATTTAAAGATCAATATTTTCCCTTCCTAAAATTTCAAAAATTCGCCCAAACTTTAAAACCCTCCCAAATTTTTTCTACGTGTCTCTGATATAAAATGCAATAAAATGTTCATCCCCTTGGTTTTTCCATTGTTTATGACTATTGATTCAGTCTAGTCGTCCAAATGAATTTGGTCATATCAATAACTAAACACGTGTACAAGCTCTTGCGGCTTAAAGTACCTACGGTATTTTACTTGTGAAAGATATTTCTGTATAAAAGTGAATAATAATAGCTTAAATTAGAAATCATTTTAGCTTGCAAAAATCCTATCGTTGCTCTCGTCACATTTGTCAATGTGATATACTATCTTAGTGATTCATATCTCAAACTTACACCCAGAGAAAAAATATATTTGTCTCACAGCCATGTAACTTTTTATTTGGTTCAAATAAATTTTTATTTGTGACAAATAAATTTCTTATATAATTTCTTATATATAATTATATATATAATTTATATAATTTCTTAATAAATATATTTGCCTCACAGACAAGTAACTTTTTATTTGGTTCAAATAAATTTTTATTTGTGTCAAATAAAATTTTATTTGATTCAAATAAATTTCTTTATTTGAAACAAATAAAAAGTTACTTGGCTGTGAGACAAATATATCATTTCTCTGGGTGCAGAACTTTAAATGATGTAGATATAACATTGATTTCAAAAACTTAATCATAATAATTAATAATAAGCAAAGGAAAGTTCCCGATATGTATGTTGGTTATTTAGTTTTCGTGAGTCTGAGAGCTATTTAAGTAGTAAAGGTTTTCTCAGGATTTTGTTTTAGTAGAATTTCTTTAAAATTCAAACACAGGTGATTTGAAAATTAGGCGAGTGCCTAACACTCGCCTTGCTACAATAGTTTTTTGTGTCTTTCATAACAACATAAGTAATTATTTCCACTGTCGTATAATCTTCAGGATCAGGTTCAGAAAAAAAGTCGAAAAATAAATCATCTGAAAATGAAAATCATTGTTCATTACCGAATACGGATGAAAGAAATTCGTTAGAAGAACATATCAGCTCCTTAGTGGACGACTCTGATAATGAGACAGTCATAATATCTGATAGCAGAGATTCTTTCCGAAAAGGTACAAAAATTAACAAAACATTTTGTGCACCCAGAGAAAAAATATATTTGTCTCACAGCCAAGTAACTTTTTATTTGGTTCAAATAACATATCTTTGTTTCAAATATATCATTTCTCTGGGTGTGTTTAAGACTGTTGGAAGGTGCAACTAAATATAGCTATTCTGAAGATGCTTGAAAATTTTAACTTTGACAATATATTTCCTTAAAATTTGTTACTTTTCCCGAAATACAACAATATTTTGCGAGTTGTTAAGATATGAGGATTCTAAAACAGTCCGAACTGTCATGGTTACGGAATCTGTTTGTTTCAGTCAGTCGTTGAAGAAAAAAGATGCACTGTAAAAACAGGTGTCTTACAAGTGTCTAATTTTAAGACATAAGACGTTTAGAAAGCGTCTCACAGGCATTTTTAAGACACTATCTCAATGGTTTAAAATTAAGACACCTCAATATGTCTTAAAAGTGAGGACAAAATAAGACACTTGTTTTTAGAGTGTGGGGTATGTTATTACTTTCATGTGTTTTTTTTTCGACGACACAAAAAAAATGAGGTGTTAAAGGGGGTCGCCTGCATTTTCTCCAAAACTCAATTGTCAGAATATTCATTTGACCGAATTTTTTTTAACCGAAAGGCTATTTATCAGAAATCTAATTTGACAGAAATTTAAATCACACCGTCCGACACGATTTTTCACACTCAAAAAAACCAAACCTTTTCGGAAACCAGGACCAGAAAAAAAATACCCATATCTGGCCGTTTTGCTAGATCAAGTCGTTTGTGGCTTTTAGGGGTAAAAACAACCCTTAAATGAAAAATGACATGATATTTTTGTAAAAAATATTAATTTTTTATAAAACTTGATATCTAGGGGTTTTCGGGTTCACTGATTACAAATCCGATGTCAGATTTTTAAAATTCAAAATGGTGGATCCAGTATGGCTGACAACTTTTTTAAAAATAGAGTGAATTTTCCTGAAACTCGTTACTCAGAGTTTTTTGGGGTCGCTGATGACAAATCTGATGTTAAATTTTCAAAAATTAAAATGGCGGACCTCATAGAGATGAAGATTACAAAAAATTTCTACATTTCCACAAATGTGTCTTTGCATATTGGACATTTTTTTAATAACGAAGCAAACTTTGTAGTAGGTAAGTATATTCGATAATAGAAAGCTTAAGTTAGATGATTTAATAAATATGAAGTGAGTGTTTAACACTTTTTTTTAAAGTAAAAATATCAACATTTGACATTAATTTGATATATATACTATTTTCTTTAGCTATGCAACTGAATATCAAAATATAACAAATCTCATTTGTTTTCTGTTTGTATATGAGATTTGTGAGTGTTCTTGAATAAAAATGGATTGTCCTGAACGTAATTTTTTCTTTTATTTTCGCCATATTGGATCCACCATTTTAAATTTTGAAAATCTGACATCAGATTCGTAATCAACGTTCCCAAAAACCCCTGAGTAACAAGCTTCAGGAAAATTGAATCAATTTTTAAAAAAGTTGTCCGCCAAAATCGATCCGCCATTTTAAATTTTGAAAATCTGACGTCAGATTCGTAACCAGCGACCCCAAAAACCCCCGAGTAACGAGTTTCAGGCAAATTAAATCTATTTTTAAAAAAGTTGTCCGCCATATTGGATCCGCCATTTTGAATTTTGAAAAACTGCTACCGGATTCGTAACCAGCGAGCCCGAAAACCCCTAGATATCAAGTTTCATGAGAAATTAATATGTTTTACAAAAATATCTTGTCACTTTTCATTTAAGGGTTGTTTTCACCCCTAAAAACCACAAACGACTTGATCTAGCAAAACGGCCAGACACGGGTATTTTTTTTTGGTCCTTGTTTCCGAAAACGTTTGATTTTTTTGTGTGTGAAAAAAAAGTTAATTTTTGTCGGGCTGTGTTACCAGAAATCTCATTAATCCAAAATTTCTTTTATCAGATACATAATTTTTCCGAAGCTGCATATATCAAAAATCTATTTTGTCAGAAATTCCAATTATCAAATATCTCATTTATCAAAAATTGCACTTTTCAGAAATTACATTTATCAGAAATCTCATTTAACCAAAAGTGCATTTATCAGAAATATAATTTGTCAGAAGTTTCTATTATCAGACATCTCATTTATCTAAAAATACATTTATCAGAAATATAATTTGTCAGTTATTGTATTTATCAAAAATCTTATTTATCAGAAAGACCAATTGCGTGAAAGCACATTTGTACGAAATTTTATTTATCAAACATCTAGTTTTTCCGAAATTACTTTTATCAGAAATCTAATTTGTGAGTAATTGCATTTATCAGAAATCTCATTTGTCCGAACACGCATTTATCGGTAACTTTATTTATCTGAAATATTATTTGTCAGAATCTACAATTTTACGAAAGTTCATGTCTAAGAAACCTCATTTTCCCAAAATTCTATCGTCCTAAACATTTTTTTAAGCGAGTTTCCCATCCCTGATCAAGTTGGTAAAATAGAATAGATGTTACTTCAGCTTGTGAGTGAAAATTTAATTATCAATTCAAAATCAGATCAGATTACCGATAATAGAAACTTCTGACAAATCAGATTTCTGATAAATGCAATTTCGGACAAATAAGATTTCTGATAAATGCACTTTTGGTTTAATGAGATTTTTGACAATTGAGTTTTGGTGAAAATGCAGGCGCTCCGTTAGAAGGTACTTAAAATGCTACGATGCGCAGTAAGTTTCTGTTCTCCCCACAATGGTACTCAATATGCAAAATGTTCAAATTATTTGCATGAAATTGGAATAAAATTTTTTTTTAAATTTTTTAATAGTACATTTTCTGCTATGTCATTTTTTGGTATCATTTTTGTCATCATTTTCATGTCACACTGTTTAATAAGGGACGTTAGAACTCGAATCTACAAAAACAAAATTGTGTTTTAGAAATTTAATTCGTAAAAGTTTGCAAACTATAGTCCTTTTTGGAAAGAGTATTGGAAAATTTGTCTGTGTTGAAATACTTTAACAATTTTTTAAACAGCTGACAAGTCGTATCTTCCAATTGTCTTAAGTTCTTTTGAACATAGGGGAGAGCCGGGTAAAATGTTTATTTGGCTAAATTGGCATTCGTTAATTACAAATTTCGAAAGATCACATTCAAATACAGTGGTCACTCGATTAACGTCGGTTTGGTTAAAGCCGGATTTGATTCAAGCCGGTTGAGGAGATTCGATTCAAGCCGGGTAGAAAATTGGCCGCGCAGTGCCGTAGCATTGGTTTCAAAATTGTACATAATTATGTGCAATATTTTCAGTCATTTCAAATGTAAATCGGTTGAAAATAATGACAATTAATTAATATGTTATTAAAAGATGAAAGTATGGACTATGAGTTTGAAAATGTAACAACAATTTTAAATTATTCATTTCTGAAATTAAAATTTTATATACTTTAATTTTAAGTAAAATAAATATACATATATTATTTAAAATTTTTGAAAAATCCAATTAATAATTAACCATATTTTATTTATTTTCTTGTTTGCTTTTGGACCACCCTAATAAGCACGCGTAAGAACATAGCCCAGTCTTTCCTGAAATTTTCCCCACACAAAGCTATAGGCGGAGCCTAAGAAACCGGCTTGGATCAAGGGCTTCAGTCCCGCTACCCGGCGTTAATCGAGGGACCATTGTACATAAAACACTTAGAAAAAAGATGTGACGAGGTAACATCTAGATAGTACCAGGTACAATATTTACAATATACGTATATGAACAGCAATCTAGATTGTACGGGATAAAATATGTATTGTAAGAGGTAACATCTGGATGAAATCTTTTAACTTCTGTGATGGTTCCGTGTAACATAACCTTTCTACCATCAAAGATATTAAAATTCTTACCAACTATTTCTCTCAGTAAAATAGTATTTCAAAAAAAAAAAAAATTATTCTCATATGCGAATGAACAGAGGCTGAATATACACTAAAAATCTGTGTATTTGGGCGTTAATAGGTTAAATAGATTCTTCAAATAATTATCTTATTTGTAGCTGGTTTTTTTTACTGTGTGATTGTTTGTATTTTCTAAACATGTCATTAAATAATTTTTTTTTGACAAAACTTTTGCGGAGGCAATTTACCCAGTTCTCCTACCTGTGTCAAAATTTCCAAAATATGTAAGCTTTTTAAAATCTTAAAATATTTCACCTAAGAAAATTTACTGTAAAAATTTATTGCAAATTTTCAGAAAGTTTGCAACAAAATTATCTGGGAATCTTAATATTACAAAGAAACCATACCAAATTTTTGAACAAAATTAAAGAGAGATTCACAATATATTTAATTTATTAAGAATATTTTTTCTGATTTATTTCTTGCTCATCAGTCCCTTAAATATCTTTTGTTACCTATTTATTGTCTTCGGTCAAGCCCGAAATCATTGTTTCTATTCTTTACTTCCCTCATGAAGTGTAAATATAAAGCTTATTATAGACGTTTAACGTTTAACCTTGTTAATTCTGTCGTTTAGAATAGCTAACCACAAGAACAGAACTAAAAATTGTATAGGTTACACGGCCTAAATAACACATAAATTATTACCAGAAAGATTCTTGGAATCTTCCTTTGACAACTTCAAAACTTCCTGAGTCAAATTTTCTGAACTGGGCCACCTAAAACTGACTTTTCAAATTTGATTTACTTCTATACATAATTTATTACAGCCAGGTGGTACAAAAACATTCCTGAAAAGCTTTTTTAAAAATTTTAATTTTTCAATTAGTTATAAACAATTAAAGTTTAAAGCACCTTTTTACGAAATTGTCAATTGCTCAGCTGTTTTTTGATAAAATTGAATAATATTTGGTAGAGACATAAAAAAATAGTGCCTCTATTAATCACGATCAGAATTTTAAAAATTCGTAATTATTTATGCAAAATAAATTGTTAATTAATTAAACAATTGAAATTTTTTACAACTTCTGGGGCAGGTATGAAAAAAATTCAAAAACAGCAGAAATCTGTGTTTTCTGCACTTTCATTTAAAAAAAAAAAATTTTTAGTACCTTTGAAAATTGAGCAAATGGCGTAATTTTAAAGAGCGGCGTCCAAGCATTCGAACTGCCGCGGCCGCTGCGCTGGCGCTGCCGCTACAGTGGGGCAAAAAAAGCGTCCGTGGAAAAATTAACATAGGGCCCAGAAATATTACCCAATTTAGATGTATTTTTTTTTAAATTAAAGGTAACAAAATTCTGCATAACACCCCTTATTTTACTTTTTGAAAAATAGTTGTTTTCATTCATTTATTAAATGTTAAACATGAGAAAAAAAGGTTTTCTTATTAAAACCAGTTTAATTTTTTTATTAAACGCATAATTTATATTAACAAGAGCAACATTTTTTGAAGTAATTATTTTAGAACAACTTCTAATAATAAGCTAATTGTTTAAAAAATGTTTGTATATGTTATAAACTAGACTGTAGACGAAATATGTTTTCTTCGTTGGTTTTCTTAATATTTAGCAAATTAAATCCATCTGTTCTTTAATATTTGTAACTAATTAGTGGTTAAATTTACGAAAAACTATTATAAATTAATTATTTTGTTAATTTATAAACAAATTTTATAAACAATTTTTTTTCCGGTTCCTATTTTCAAAATTAATGAAATTTTGTGCACAATGTACAATATTATTGCTGCAGATAATTTCAGGTTTCTTATTGTTTAAACAAACGTTAATTAACAAATTTCCTGTATTGATTAATTTGATATTTACCTATCAAAAATACAAACAATTTTTAAAAAAGGAAACGACGGTTTTACATTAATGAAGACATTTGAGTTATAAAATAAAATGATTTTTTTTATTTAAAGCTATCGTCAAACATGTTTAAACATTTGGAATTAGACTTTTATGCTTAAATTAAATAACAATTACATTCGAATAATAGGGGTAAAATAAAAACAAAATTAAAAGCTATTATAATTTATATAATAAAAGTATAATTTCATTACACTCTCTAAATCTAAATTAGTTAAAAATAACTAATAATTAGTAAAATCATGCCAAAGTTTATATTTCAGTAATTAGTTAAAAATAACTAATTATTAGTAAAAAAATGACTAATTGTTAGTAAAAACCTAACTAATAAATAGTTAAAATACGACTAATTGAATTAGTAAACAGAATTTTACTAAAACATTAGTTATTTTGACAAAACCTGAAAATGAATTTGACTAATAATTAGTTATTCTTTACTAAATGATTAGTAGAAATATAATTATTTGAATTAGTGACTGAGTTTTTTCTTTCAAATTAGTTATTTTTAACTAATTCAGATTTAGAAAGCATGTATATTAATTATTCAAAACATATAAAACAAAAAGATAAATAAAATATAAAAATTCTTTATAAAATTGATAATAAAAATGAAAATAAAGAATAGTTCTTAAATTTTACAAAAAATTATGAAATTAATTTAGTATCAAAAGAAATAAATACTAAAACGACTTCAAAAGTAAACAAGAAATTTGTTAATTAAATAAAAAAAAGTAAAAGTAGTTTTTTAATTAATGTTTGTTTCAACAATAATAAACCTAAAAATTAATTAAATTAAAAATAACTTGTCATCCCGTTAATCATGAGAAAAATGTAGAAATAATGTTATTAACTTCTTTATAACGATATGAAGAAAATGCATTGTTCATAAGATTATCTTGTTTATAACTTATACAAACATTTTTTAAACAATTAGCTTATTATTAGAAGTTGTTCTAAAATAATTACTTCAAAAAATGTTGCTCTTGTTAATATAAATTATGCGTTTAATAAAAAATTAAACTGGTTTTAATAAGAAAACATTTTTTTTCATGTTTAACATTTAATAAATAAATGAAAACAACTATTTTTCAAAAAGTAAAATAAGGCGTGTTATGCAGAATTTTGTTATCTTTAATTTAAAAAAAAATACATTTAAATCGGTTAATATTTCTGGGCGCTATGTTACTTTTTTCACGGACGCTTTTTTTGCCCCACTTTGGCGGCAGCGCCAGCGCAGCGGCCGCGGCAGTTCGAATGCTTGGACGCCGCTCTTTAAAATTACGCCATTTGCTCAATTTTCAAAGGTACTAAATTTTTTTTTTTTTAAATGAAAGTGCAGAAAACACAGATTTCTGCTGTTTTTGAATTTTTTTCATACCTGCCCCAGAAGTTGTAAAAAATTTCAATTGTTTAATTAATTAACAATTTATTTTGCATAAATAATTACGAATTTTTAAAATTCTGATCGTGATTAATAGAGGCACTATTTTTTATGTCTCTACCAAATATTATTCAATTTTATCAAAAAACAGCTGAGCAATTGACAATTTCGTAAAAAGGTGCTTTAAACTTTAATTGTTTATAACTAATTGAAAAATTAAAATTTTTAAAAAAGCTTTTCAGGAATGTTTTTGTACCACCTGGCTGTAATAAATTATGTATAGAAGTAAATCAAATTTGAAAAGTCAGTTTTAGGTGGCCCAGTTCAGAAAATTTGTTTCTCCTATGTGTAACTTCCTGGTAATGCAAGAAGTACCCTGTATAAAAGTTGTGTTACCTGTAAAATATTTGATTTTTTGGTTATTATTATTCAAAGTAACCGCAAAAACAAAAATTGGAGAGTAGGTTAAAGATTCTGTTCCAAATTTTGTTCAGTGCACTGGAATATCAAGTTTCTTTAAAAAAAGTTATTTAAAAAAACAGGTAGTTTCTGAGGGAAGTTTGTGGTAAATTTAAATGGAAATTTTTTTATCGTTAAAAGTTTTTCATAAGTTTATAAAATTTATTAATTATTATTAATTATTAATTATTAAATTCAAGTTTCCAAGTTCATCTTGCTGCAAACTTGATATGAGTTACATTGGTAAAACTTTCAAAAGTTTATTTATCAAATTTTCACACACTGTTAAAAATTCTGTTACTGTAATAGAATTGTAATATAACCACATAACGAGGCTATAAGGCCTCGTTAAAAATTAATTCAAATAACCACATTAATTCCATGCATACCAACGCATACAAATCGATTGTGACAGAAATCACAGTAACTATCAGAATTAATTGTTTATACCTATCAATATTTAGAAAATTCTGTTAAAATTGTAACATAAAATTTTTGTGTAGCTCAAAATATTTTTAACAGTGTAAGTGAAATTTTAAAAACTTTTAAGCAAGCTGTTTTAGATCTCTGGGTAGGTTTAATAACAATAAAAATATTTTTATTTTCTAAGCATGTAAGACACAAAGCCAAGCAGGCCCATCTTCAGAAAAGATTTATCCTCTAGAAAGAGAAAGGTCACCAGAAGGACAACGTTTAAAAACAGCTTCTCTTACTAATCTACTAATTAAAAATGTTAATGAAGAATTGTCACGTACCAAAAAGTTGTTACCGCCCCGGTTAACAAGATCTGACTCATTTCATCCTCCAGAACACAGACCAGTTTCTCCAAAAGACAGATTAGTGTCTCCAAAAAACAGATCAGCTCCTCCAAGAAACAGATCAGTTTCTCCAAGAAGTAGATCAGTGTCTCCAAGAAACAGATCAGCTTCTCCAAGAAACAGATCAGTTTCTCCAAAAAACAGATCAGTGTCTCCAAGAAGTAGATCAGTGCCTCCAAGAAACAGATCAGCTTCTCCAAGAAACAGATCAGTTTCTCCAAAAAACAGATCAGTGTCTCCAAGAAGTAGATCAGTGTCTCCAAGAAACAGATCAGCTTCTCCAAGAAACAGATCAGTTTCTTCAAGAAGCAGATCAGTTTCTTCAAGAAGCAGATCAGTTTCTTCAAGAAGCAGATCAGTTTCTCCAAGAAGCAGATCAATTTCTCCAAGAAACAGATCAGTGTCTCCAAGAAACAGATTAGTTTCTTCTCCAGAAGGCAGATTAGTTTCTTCTCCAGAAGGCAGATCACTTTCACATCAACAACAGAAATTAATTTCTGATCCAGAAAACAAATCAGTTTTAGATGAAGAAAACAGATCAGCTTCTAACCGAGAAAGGAGACCAGTTTCTCACTCAGAAATACAAACTCCCGAGTTTAGAAGTGATGATTTGGAACCAAATTCATCCAGTCAAAGGCTCTCTGCTTCTGAGTACGTGGAAAAAGCCATAACAACCAAAAAAGAATTTCCCATTGCAGCAGACAATCCGGAAATGGTAAATATTGCATTTATTTTATAGTATATCTACCAATTTTTCTAAAACATATTTTTTGTATGCTAAAAAACTATTAAAAATTATCATAACCATTTTTTAAAAATAGAACTCAGCGGTTTTTCATTTATACACAGTACTAATATTTTCTGACTCAATTAGACCACTGTCTTAAGGGCATGTGATGGATTATGACGTCACTGGACAGGCAAAATTTGTCCGTAACTTTTCTCTTAAAATATTGTATAATTTGTCACGAAATTTAGTAGAGTTACTTAAAATATCATTAAGAAGGTCTCTCTGACTCGATTTTGTTTGAATTTTGGCTTAAAGTTAATTTTTAAAAAATTTGCTATTTTTCGAAAATTTTCAAATATTAATTTTGGGCTAAAATTAAAACTAATTCGGGTCAGAGAGACCATTCTAATGACATTTTAGGCAATTGTACAAAGTTTCGTGACAAAATATTCAATATTTTAACAGAAAACTTACGGACAAAGAGAAAAATAATTGAAAAATGATTAAAACATTGAAAAGTGTATACAATAACTTAGATTTGACATAATAAATGAAAATTTAGGAATTCAATTGAAGAATGCAATTTAAGAATAACTTAAAATTGGAAAAATTGATTGCAAATGATAACAATAATAATTGAAAATTGAAGAAAATTATTAAAATTTGAGAAAAATATTTTAAAATCTAGGAAATTAATTGAAGATTACTAAAAGTAATAAAAAGTCGAAAAAAATATTTGCAAAGTAATAAAAATAATACAAAATTGAAGATAATAATTTTAGTTTGTTAAAAATAATTGAAAAAATTACAACATATAGTTATAATAAAAGAAACTTATTGTAGAATAATAAAAATAAATGTGAATTGACAAAATAACTGAGATTAGAGATAAATAATAAAAAAAAGTTAGGGAATTTATTAAAAACTATTTAAAAATGACAAAAACTAATTTAAAAATGATAACAATAATTGAAAATTGGAGAATTTAATAAAAATTTGTGAAAATATAATTATAAAAATTACAGAATATATTTGAGATAAACAAGACTACTTGAAAAAGGATAAAAACAATTGGAAACTAATGTTAATTATGGAAATTTAAGAACACAAATTGAGAAAATTATAAAATTTATTCGATGTAAAAGAAAGTGATTCAAACTCCAAGAACATCATTGAAATACTTGAAAAATACAAAAAACAAAACTTATATTTTGTAAAAATAATTAAAAAATGACAAAAGAAATTGAAAGTTGATTAATAAATAATTAAACTAATTTTATATTGAAGGAAATAATTTAAACTAAAAAGGTTTTATTTGAAAAAGTAAAAGAAAATAATTGAAACTTGCAGAAATTTGGAATTTAAAAATTAGGGGAAAAAGTGAAAAATAATGAAAATCATTGAAGAAAATTTTTGAAAAATGATAAAAACAGTTGAAACTTGTGGATGTTAATTGCAATAATAAAAAAATAATTTCACAAAATACAGAATATTTGTAAAGTAAAAGTATTACAAAATTATTTCAAGAATTCTAATTTAAGAAAATATATTTTTTTTCATTTGTATTATTTTGACAATTTTTATATTTTGTTGAATCTTTGTTGATTAATTCTGAAAATTTCAATAATATATCTGAAATTTTCATTTTCTTTAATAAATTATCGATGTTGATTACAAAATTATAGAAATAATCGATAATTTATTAAAGAAAATGAAAATGTCGGATATTTTATTGAAATTATTAGAATTAATCAACAAAGATTCAACTTAATATAAAAATTGTAAAAATAATGCAAATGAAAAAAAAAATCGGGCAAGTACGAGTTATACTCGTACCAAGTCGAAGGGTTCCGTACCTCTATAATTTTTTTAACTATATGAAATAGAGATTGAAATGCAATAGCAATTGTATATATATTTCAAATAACAAAGTCATTTTTCTATAACTTTATATACTAATATAGTTAAAATTATTTTAAAACTTATAACAAATAACAAAATTTTAATGCACTATATTGAATTTTTTATTTAATTTCAATGAAATCGGCAAATTACTAATAAAATAAAAAGTAGATTATATCCCCGGGAAAAAGGGTTTAGATATAATCAGATATATTTCAGATATCATCAGATATATTGTAGATATAATCAGATATATTTCAGATCTAATGATATATGATTTGATCTATTCAGATATAATCAGATATAATCAGTTATTTAAACATATATCTGCTTATATATATTTAGATATAATCAGATCTGATATTATATCTGTTTATATCTAGATAGATATCGCCTGATGTGAGGTCATATCTAACTAGATATATTTTAACATAGTCAAATCTGATATTATACCTTTCTATATCTAATTAGATATTGTCAGATATGAAGTCAGATATAATCATTTTGTTAACAGATTTAATCATACATAATATCAGATCAAACTATATCTAATAAAAAAATAAAAATTTTTGAAATTTGAAAAAGTCCAAACTATATTATTTATATATATTATAAATAAATTATTTTTTTATTAGATATAGTTTGATCTGATATTATGTATGATTAAATCTGTTAACAAAATGATTATATCTGACTTCATATCTGACAATATCTAATTAGATATAGAAAGGTATAATATCAGATTTGACTATGTTAAAATATATCTAGTTACACTGAGAGAAATAGATACTACGGGATACCATCTAGATGGTACCAGATACCATATCTGATCTTAAATATACGGACAAGAATCTAGATGGTACGAGATAGCATCTGTATGGTACGGGTTAGCATCTGATAGCATCTGGATGGTACGATGTAGCATCTAGATGGTACGGTGTAGTATCTCTGATGGTAGAGTGTAACATAACCTCTCTACCATCAAAGATAGTAAAGTTCTTACCATCTATTTCTCTCAGTGTAGATATGACCTCACATCAGGCGATATCTATCTAGATATAAACAGATATAATATCAGATCTGATTATATCTAAATATATCTAGTTAGATCTGATTATATCTAAATATATATAAGCAGATATATGTTTAAATAACTGATTATATCTGATTATATCTGAATAGATCAAATCATATATCATTAGATCTGAAATATATCTGATTATATCTACAATATATCTGATGATATCTGAAATATATCTGATTATATATAAACCCTTGTTCCCGGGATCCCAAGTCAAATACTACAAACGATTTAAAAGGGGGGGGCTCGGTCATTTTTTCGAATTTTCTTTAAAAAAATCGTAGGTTTTGGCTAGTAAACATTGTGAAAACCGCCTTTACAAAAGTTCTCTATGATTTCCTGTGATCTACACGTAAATCTACATATGTGTACCAAATTTCAGCATCCTAGGTCAAGTAGTTTCGAAGATTAAGGGGGGGGACATGGTCATTTTTTCGAATTTTTTTCAAAAATTCGTACTTTTTGGCTAGTAAACACTATGAAGACAGTCTTTACGAGAGTTCTCTATAATTTTCCTGTAATCTACACGTGAATCTACATATGTGTACCAAATTTCAGCATTTTAAGTCAAATAGTTTAGAAGATTAGGGGGGGGGGGGACATGGTCATTTATTTCAATTTTAGGGCAAAAAAGTGGTTTTTGCTGGATTTCGGCATTTTCATGAGCTGGAATCGCGTTTTCCATATCATTTTCGTAAATCCAAGGTGAAATTACATATGTGGACTAAATTAGAAGACTTTAGCTCATATAGTTTAGAAGTTAGAAGGGGTGCGAAAACGGACACACATAGTGATTTTAATAGGTTTCCGTTTTACGGTACGGAACCCTAAAATTGACGAAATATTTCAAATTTAAGAAAAAAATTTAAAAGTGATTAAAACATTAGAAAGTGGATGCAATAACTTAAATTTGAGATACTAAGTGAAAATTTAGGAAATTTATTGAAAAATAATTAATAAATCTAATTAAAAAGTGAAGAAAATAATTGCAAAAATATATAAGTAAATAAAAATTGAAGAAAATAGTTGAAAAATAAGATAAATAATTCATTTATTTATTTAACAAAGATACACGAGCACTGCCTTTTAGTACATAAGTACTCAAGTTTTAACAAATGCATATAAAAATTTATTGCTAAGGAAAGAAAGCGCGAAACAGTATTTTAGCTTAATAATTATCTGCATAGATAAAATTTGAAGAAATTAATTGCAAAATGATAAAAATAATAATTCAAAATTGAAGAAAATTATTAAAATTTGAGAAAAATATTTTAAAATCAAAAAAAATTAATTGAAGAATCATGAAAGTAATAAAAAATCTGAAAAAATATTTGCAAACTAATGAAAACATTAAAAAATTTAAGACAATAATTCTAGTTTTCAAAAATAATTGAAAAAATAACAACATATAGTTATAAATAATAAAAGAACATAATTGCAGAATGATGAAAATAATTGTAAATTGAAAAAATAAGTAGAATTTGCAATAAATAATAAAAAAAATTTCGAAAATAAATCAAAAAATAATTTAAGACAAAAATTAATTGAAAAATAAATTGAATAAAAAAATAATTGATAGAAATAATTTTTTATTTTATTGATTTTAAAAGTTCATTAAAATGATGTTTTAAATACAACAAATAAACACTTTTTGTCTAATAAAGTATTTACAATTAGTAACATTTATAATAATCAACTTCAAACTGCCTGAAAAAAGTAATCTAATTTTTGTAGTTTTATAATTTTTTTTATTAAAAAAAAATATAAATAAATGTTGTGTCACTCCAAGTTTGCGCTCCCCCCCCCCCCCCTGAGGACTGCGCCCGGTGCCACGGCTCCGACGGCACCACCCTACTTA
The DNA here is from genome assembly GCA_037103525.1 of Ganaspis brasiliensis. NCBI lineage: Eukaryota > Metazoa > Arthropoda > Insecta > Hymenoptera > Figitidae > Ganaspis > Ganaspis brasiliensis. Next base: position 60,102 of record JAZKLR010000766.1, read on the forward strand.
CGGCACTGCCCCTAGCTTCCCTATTAAAGATTAATTCAAATTATATTTTAGTCATTCAAAAGGCTACAATCTAAACAAATTGAGTTTTATTTTAATATTTCAAGTAAAATTTGTAATAGTAGCAGCACGCGTAGTAATACCCACAATCATCCTAAACGAGACTGAACGAGACCATCAATTTTAATACCGAGACAAAAACCGAAGAGTTCCGTTCTTCCATAATTTTTTTCAACTATATCAGCTAGAGATTTAAATTTTTGTCTAGAAAACTCTATGAAGACCATATTTACTAAAGTTTTCTATAATCTTCGTGTAATCAGCACGTCAAGTTACATAAGTTTATGGAATTTCAGAACCCTAAGTCAAAAACTTTGGCCGCCAAAAGGGGGGACAGGATCATTTTTTAAAATTTTTTTTCATAGAATCGTAGATTTCGGTTCTTAAACACTGTGAAGTTCGCTCTTAACAAAGTTCTCTATAATTTTCCTGTAACCTACCATTCAAGCTACATATGTGTACCAAATTTCAACACCTTAAGTCAAAAACTTTGTCCGAAAAGGAGGACATTATGTAAAAAATATAATTGTTCACACTTCCACTGAAAAATATTACATGAAAATATGAGTTTTCTAGTTCAAAAATGAAAATAATGCATTTGGACTAACTTTTTTTTAGACTGTCTGTTTCATTCCTCCTTACAACAAGAAATCATACAGCAAAAACAAGCCGTCACGCTTTTTGAGACTGATGGCTTGACTTTGCAGTATGATTTCTCACTTTAAAGTTAGTTTGGGTCATACTCCAAAGGGAGAAAAGAACTAAATGCTATAAAGGTTTAATACTTTCCTTCACAAAGGAATAACAAGACTGGACTCACTATGTAATCTTGAGACAAATGCCAGCATTTGGTTTAATGTAGTAATAAACTCTAACATTACTACGCTTGCGCAGTGTGCACTTACTATGGATATATCTCGATGTTCGATATTTGTTTACATTAAGAACTATAACCTCAACTATCAGCTGATGTCTCGACTGCCGCCATAACAGTTCTTTGTCTCATTCTACTTTAGCGAACGACGAAGATAGTGAATACACAATGCGCAAAGGCAGTAAATTTAGAGTTATTACTACTTGTGAACCAGAACAGGCATTTGGCTTCAATCTGACTGGCTGCGTATACTGTAGTTCGGTCTCCTTATTATTGCTTCGTGCTTTCACTGAGAAAATAAGTTGACTAAATATAATAAATCATTGATTAAATTTAGCCAAGAGAGGCTGTTGCTATAGCACCTGCAAACCACTTTGTTTATTATTAGCCGATTAAATGCTACTGTTAACCTTGAAGTTTGGTTGTGATCACCGGTATCTTGTTTGTTTTGTTCAGAGTCCCTTAACCTAGAAATTGGATAAAAGCTTATTTTCTCAGTGTTCCTTCGCGTAGATTTAAATAAATTAAATAGAGTTGTGTAGAATATTAATCGGTTTATTTAATTTTTATAGATGCTCTTCATCATAAGATCAGCCGAACAAATAAGGTATCTGGGGCAAAATTGAGAACTCGGCTCAATGATACCAGAACCTATATCACACAAAAGATCAGTGATGAGATCGAAGCAGCAAAAAGAAGATCTTAGTTATAATTGAGGCTGGGTTATTATTATTTATTATTATTTTTGCATTAATTTCATTCGTAATTATCTTATTCATTTATCTTTTCATTGTTCATTTTTACTTATATTCACTTATATTCACTTATATTCACTTATATTCTATTCACTATATTAACGGTTGATCAAATTATTATTTAAAAACATTTTGTTGTAATTACAATAAATACATGTATAAAAAAGTAAAAATTTCTCTTATTGACAATTTTGGAAATTTATTTACCTTTTAAATGTTTATGACAAGGAATTTGTCATAAGCAAGTAGCAAAACATTATTTAAATTTTTAATATAAATAGAGAAATACTTTTGTTATTCAAATATCAAGATGTTAAAGAATTAATCATTCAAATATTCGCAAAAAGTCAATTATTTAATTATCCTATATTTTAAAAGAACTCAGTATATTATTATTATTATTGTTATTATTATTATTACTGTAAATAGTTGTACAATGTTAATTTTACAATTTGCAATTTTAAATTATTTGTCTTACATTTAATAAATTGATTTTAATGTTTAAGTAAAATCTATTGACTTGTTGTAGATATTTTGAAAAAACTCTAGAAATAAAATTAATTTTGTGACGATCCCTTCTTAAAAGTATAAAAGTAAAAAATGTTTTCTTTTTATTTTGTAAAAAATGATATTATATTAAGAAGAATGAGACCCAGAAGAAGTGATGTGGTTAGTATATTATTTATAAAATCTTAAAAAAGTGTGATTAGTCATGTTTCGTAAAAATTGAAATTACTTTTAAAATAAAAAACATTTTTTTGTTCACCGTGCATAGAAAATATGTCATTTCGTGTACTCAAGGCCGGCGCAAGAACAAAGAAAATGTCGATAATCTTCTTTATTTTAGAAATAATTTCAATTTTGATGATACATTTTTAAATCCCATTTTGACAAGATTTTGTAAATGAAATATTAATCAAATCACTTCGTCTTGGTCTCATTTTTCTTAAAAATTTTATCACCTTTGACAATACAAAAAGAAACAAATTTTAACTTGCATAATTTTTACGTTTTAAAATGTCTTTCATTCCATTCAATACTAGAAATAATTCTCTTTCAGAACAATTTGTTAAAGTTTTAAAATTAAAACAGTTACTAAATAATAGTTATATACCTTTTGAGTAGCCAATGAATATTCAATTACGCAAATAATGAAATAAGCTTTCCTGTGTTTTCTTGAAGATACTACAAGTTAAAAAGAAAAGTAGGTTTTTCGTAGGGAATTTTAATAAATTCTAATCTGAATCATTGAAGGTTTCTACTAGTTATAACAGCAAATACGTTGCATGCCAGCTTCAGCTGAGAAAAATAAAGTTCATATAACTAAATCGAGTATACACAAAGCTTTCGTCAGACATGCTTTAACATTTGGAATAAAATTTTCATATGAGCTACGATTACAAAACCTAGCTGTAAATATTAAAGCATATCTGACGATAGCTATACGTAAAAATAAAATACGGTCACTGAGTATATCGGTCATTATATTTTATTGTCAGGAAAAACTAGTTGATTCACATTAAGAGTTTTCTTGCGTAATGTTTTGCAAATTTTACATAGGAATTTTTTGTCATGAGTTGTGTTTCTTTTTTTTCTACAATTTTCTTACTTACATCAAAGTTTCTTGAGACCTAGACTGTAATGTCACGAAATTTTTAGCGGAAGTTTCAGGATGTCTTCAAGAAATATTTTGTGCTTTGCACGTTGCTGTACAGTTAAGTATACTGATACAATATCTGTTTATGATTTTTTTTATTTTAACTATATGTTTTTGATATAAAAAAATAAAATATTAAAAATTTTGATATGTATTCTAATGTTTTGAATTATAATAATATACGATATTAGATAAGTATAATCTGTAAATTCCGTAATGCTGAAAAAACAAAATGTTGACTGTTACTAAAACAATATCCTTTCATTGAGCAGCATCTTACTCAAAACGTACGATTTATTTAAATATAGCACGACGTATATTATTCATTACCATTCTTACAAAAGAAATTCATTCTAAAAACATTAAATAATTTTATACTTTTTGTAACCTAAAATTTCTATTACACGAATAAAACAATTTGAATATAATTTTTAATATAAGAAAAAACATAGGAACTTACGTAAGAAATTACATAAGAACTTACGTAAGAACTTATGTAAGACCTTTTGCCAAATGCACACGTAAGATCACACGTAAGTTCCTACATAAGAAACCACATAAGAACTAACATATGTTATTAGGTCGGATCTTACCTATGATCCTACATCAGATCCTACGTAAGGTTTTTAAATAGGGTATTAATGCTACAGATAGTTGAATAAAGCACAAGTTATTTTATTTTCAACATTAGCTTTTTTTAAAAAATTATTAATCAACAAATACATAGCTTCATTATTTTTAGTTATATAGGTTTTGTTCTTTTTGCATATCTTCTTAAATTTAAAATATTTTAAACAAAAATTAAAAACTATTAATAATTATTATTTTTATTAATAATTTTATAAACAAGTTTACCTGTTCAATTATTGGAAACTATATTTTAAGAATAATATAAGCTATAAAATAACATTAAATATAGAAGTTGATCGCTTAAATCTATTTAAAGAATAAGAATAAAAAAGTTATTGTTTAAACATTTTAATTAAAAAAGATCTTTTTTCAGTAAACTTCAATAAATTAACAATATCTTACAAAATAATTTAAATTTTGAAAAAGACTTGGATGGCCTTGAGAAACATTCTTGAAGCTATTAAATGCCTGATACTCTTCACAACTTGTAGGGGAATGTCTTAATGAGTGGGCCACCTTTTGATAAAGGTAAATAAAATATGTTTAAAGAAGCTTTAGAAGAATTTATATACTATGTTATTTAGGTAAAGGTGTTAGCTAACCATTACACGTTGGCAGATATTTTTATAACTTTACTGGAAGAACTTATGTTTGATTTTCAAAAAAGCTTTTTTTAACCGCAAATAATTTTGTATCAATGCGTGGATCACTTGAAAAAAACTTATAAAAATAGTTAAATACTTATAAAGAAATAGTCCCGAATTTTAATATTAATAATATTTATTGAAAAGATATTATCGATTTCACTGAGTCAAATAAAACGAAAAAAATCTTTACTTTTGTAAAGTTTAATAATATTTATTTTAAGAAACTGTGAAGTATATTCTAAATTATTAATAATTAAAATTTGTAAACAAAGCTAAATTGTAACTAAAAAAATGTCAAAATAATAGACGAAAAGCAAAAAGAAGCAACTTTATTGATTATAAGAAATGCTATCGACAAATAAAAAATTATAAGCACAGAGGCTCACACATCAATAAAAATAGTGGTTCACTCATTCAAAATTAGTCATGTTTAATTATTACACAAATTGTAAGTTAACATCAAAATACTTGTCTGTCCCTTTTGTAGGATAAATATTAATGTCTGAAATTAACAGTACAATAAAAATTACCTCAAAAGTCTATTGTTAACCATCCTTTTTTAATTTTTGAAAATAACACAAACAAATTTTTCCCATTGTTTACAAGTCCTTTATTTATCTATTCGACTTCTTGACAACGTATAAACAAATTTTTTCTTAAGAATGTAACTAAAAACTGTTTCGTGATAATATCAAACTATCAATAGCAACATTTTACCATTTCCTTTTTGATACAATAAAAATACAGGAAGTTGACCATTCATTAAGATGGTCCGCTCAGAAGACATTCCCCTAACAATTACAAATATTAAAGGAAATTACCTTCAGATAGGATTTTCCCTGTTATTAAAACTGGCTGTCCTTTTGCAAGTTGCAAAAGATCGTCATAGGAAGCTATCCTTACTTCCAATTTGTGCGTTCTATTGGTTATAGATTCACATCCATAACCAAAATTGTCACTTAAACTATGAGGTTGATATTTCACGAACGACATTTTTATAAAACCTCCAACTTCTGCAGAAAATAAAAATAAGAATTAATTTTAAATTCTAATTTTTATTTTAATTTTTATATTTATATATATATTTTTTTTTTTTTTTTTTTTACAAAACAAGTTTAGGAGAGGAAAAAATGCATTTACGCACTTGTTCGTGTGGGACTCGACCACATGCTGTGGTAATACCTCACTAAAACAACCTCTCCCATTCTTGCCTTACGTATTCTTATCCGCTTTTGCTCCTTCCGTCCTGAAAGGTAAGCAATAGCGCGATTCCTTTGCGCGAGGTGTTTTCAGTTCACTGTTCTGTAGGTGTTCCTGTCCGTTGCCGCTGTTGTTCTTACGCGGTGGCCAGGAACGCTATTGGATGCTTTTTTAGAGCTACCTTCGTGATGTTATATTATGAAGAACAGTGCTGCCTGACCAGATGAAGAGAGCTCAGCAGAACTGCCTTCTGCATTCGACCTGCCAATGCGTCAGCTTGACGTTCGCAGGTTGGAACTCTTTAAAGCTGGCTAACAAATGAAGCTCTCATCCCCCCTAGACAGCCGAGAATAAGGACAACTAAATGGACTTTATAGCCTCTGTGTATTCTCCTCAATTCGAACAGCAGGTCTTGATACTTTTGCCGTTTCTCATCCTCCTTCTGAGCGATATTGCCCTCGGCAGGAGCCGAAAACTCAATCACGCAGATGATCTTACCTTTATGATCCTGGAGTACTATATCAGGCTTAGTAGCACTGATACGATGAGTGGTAGAAAACGAAAAATTCTAGTAGATTCTGCAATTCTCATTCTCCACAACAGCCTCCTGATCCTCTTGGGCGTATGGCAAGACAGGTTCCTTATCTACACCATATTGGTGTCGAAGATGGTAATACAATACCTTAAGTCCAGCATTGTGTCTTTCAATATACCTGGAACATGCATACGTCGGACACGCACTTAGAATGTGAGTAAGTTATTGTTTACATGGATATTGTTTACATGCTCGACAGTTGTAATTGTCGACAGGTATCTGCATGACCTTACTGCGATAATATAAGGTATTGATAACACCATATTGGCAAGCAAATAAAAATCCCTCAGTCTCCGATCTTAAACCAGCAGATTTCAGAAATCTAAAAGACAGATCCTTAGACAACTCCATCTCCCTAAGAATCTTATAGAATTGCCCATGAAGAGGCTTCCTAACATGTTGCTCCAATAGAAGTACATGTTCAGCCTGCTTCACTTGTCTTTTAAGCATCAAAGGTGTTAATGATGCCAATCCCTGTTCTGTATCGCTGGTATCAAACGGAAGACTAAGTTCATTTGCCGCTCTGTTTGCCGCTTTGTATAAAAATGCCCCATAATCTGCAATTTCATGATGGTGGACAAATTGCATAAAAGGATCATTACTGTTCATCACCGAACACGCCGCAGCCAAAACAATACGGCGATGAAGACACTCTACACTAAGTAGACCTCTCCCTCCCTGATCGCGTGGATGGTAAATTCGAGGTACAGAAGACCTTGGGTGATGACATCGATGTATTGACATCATCCTACGTGTCTCTCTATCTAGTAACTTCAGGTCATCCACATTCCACTTAACAGCTCCAAATGTATAGAGAAGTAAAGGAATGGCTAATGTATTTGTGGCTTGTATCTTATTCTTCCCAGATAATTCAGATGACCAAATTTTTCTAAGAAGACCTCGATATTTCTTTTGGAGATGATCTTTAAGCTTACAAACATCCTGAGTCTCCGATTGTGGAATCCCAAGATATGTGTAAGCATCCCCTACACCAAGATGTTGTATGGTGTTGCCACCAATGAGCTGAAGGTCCTCAGAGTTACTTTGTAAATCCGATGTTTCTCGTCTTCCTCTATTTAGATGAATCACGGCACATTTGTCCAATCCAAAAGACATACCTATAGCTCTGGAATACACAGCTACTGAAAACACTAAGATATTAAGTGCCTCCTTACTGGAGGCATAGAGCTTAAGATCATCCATATAAAAAAGGTGGTTGATCTTATATACTCTATTTTTTGGTTTGCCACACATGTATCCAGAGTGCTTTTCTCGAAAAACAATAGACAGAGGCAAGAGGGAGATGCAAAAAAGTAGAGGACTGAGTGAGTATCCTTGAAAAACTCCTCTTTTATAGGTGACGATGTTAGTATTCACCTGTTGTTTGTTCGATGTTATAACAAACCTTGTCCTCCACTTGAGCATTAGATCTTTCAAGCATCTCACAATGTTTGGATGTACCTGTAAGCATTCAAGAAGCTTGATAATCAATTCGTGACTCGTAGAGTCGAATGCTTTACGGTAATCGATCCAAGCCTTTGACAGGTTGCGCCGATAAAATATCGAATCTTGGGTCACGCACCTATCTATCAGTAGGTTATCCCTACAACCTGCTAGGCCTCTCTTACACCCTCGCTGTTCACCTATTGCACTCCACACTGGCTCTATGGATGTTAATATCCTCTCTTTGAGGATACCAGTGAATAGCTTGTAACAGGTGTTAAGACAAGCTATTGGTCTATAATTCATTGGATTAGACAAATTTGCTGATTTTGGTAGAAGTACCGTTCTTCCTTCAACCAACCACTGAGGTACGTGATCTTCTCCGTTAAGAAAGCTAGAAAATATACGGGCCAAATGTTGGTGGGTAAAAGTGAACTTCTTCCACCATAGATTATTAATCTTGTCTGGACCGGGTGCTGAATAGTTCTTAGTTTTAGCAACTACATTTCTCACTTCCTCCTCAGTGATTTGTGAGCACTCTTCCATAGGGTGTTCAAGCCCCTGCCGATGACAGAAGCTACGAAAGAGTGGTATAGATGCATCTTGATCGTTTAGAGAACATGTGGTTTCGTAGATGTTCTTCCAGAAGTTTTCAACCTCTTCACGACTAGGTGGCTTTTCAACGGTTGGAGAAGGTACTGGGAACAGGCGGGACGGATTGATAGCAAAAGTGTTATTTTGCTCTATCCATTTTACACGCCGTTCTAATTGTTCTTTTATTATTACAAGAGTACGTATCTTCTCAATCCAATGCTGCTTGATATTCTGCAGCTTAGACTTCTTGAGAGTATGATGCAATCTTTTTAGAGATTGGGCTATGCCCAAAACTCTAGGAGTAAATGCTCTATTTGTTGCTAGATATGCAATCACACTCTGCAATTGAGAAGCCATCCGTCTGGCCACCCCAATCTTGAACTGTACCTGTTTAATTCGTTGTTTTGTTCTTGCAATGCGCTCAGAAACAGATTTTCTGTTGCTTTCGCGAAGCAAAGAAACCGCCTTTTCATAAACTGCACAGTTCAATGTCCAGAGGTCTACATCTTCTGAAAGGTCCGAAAGTTCTCTGTTCGCCGCTGCCAATTTGTCCATTTTAATGGAAACCTTGTAATGAATTTTGGTTTCTTTTGCGCCCACATTACTATGCTCGACCATTTGTTGTGTTGTGAGAACTGATCGTCTGTTCTCTACGGGGTCTCGATCTTCTTGAAGGAGAGCTTCATATCCCCTACCCAACAGAGAGGCACCTGGGGACGCGCCCGGTTGAGGTCCAGCAACCCCACCTTAGATGCCCTTTAAACACTCGGCCCAACAAACCAAGTATTTCCACGATGTTTGGGAAAGGGCAACTAAGGACTTGACCTAATCGATCAAGCGTTTCTGTGATATCTGGTAGCGGATAGCACTAAATATCACAGAGATTCCGGGATCTCTGTGATATTTATTAATAATATTTAATATATAATATAATAATAATATATAATAATATATAATATATATATATATATATATATTTTTTTTTTTTTCGTGTGGGACTCGACTACATGCTGTGGTAATACCTCACTAAAACAACCTCTCCTATTCTTGCCTTACGTATTCTTATCCGCTTTTGCTCCTTCCGTCCTGAAAGGTAAGCAATAGCGCGATTCCTTTGCTCGAGGTGTTTTCAGTTCACTGTTCTGTAGGTGTTCCTGTCCGTTGCCGCTGTTGTTCTTACGCGGTGGCCAGGAACGCTATTGGATGCTTCTTTTGGAGCTACCTTCGTGATGTTATATTATGAAGAACAGTGCTGCCTGACCAGATAAAGAGAGCTCAGCAGAACTGCCTTCTGCAATCGACCTGCCAATGCGTCAGCTTGACGCTCGCAGGTTGGAACTCTTTGAAGCTGGCTAACAAATGAAGCTCTCATCCCCCCTAGACAGCCGAGAATAAGGACAACTAAATGGACTTTATAGCCTCTGTGTATTCTCCTCAATTCGAACAGCAGGTCTTGATACTTTTGCCGTTTCTCATCCTCCATCTGAGCGATATTGCGGGTGGTTTTTTTTTTTACAAAACAAGTTTAGGAGAGGAAAAAATGCCTTTACGCACTTGTTCGTGTGGGACTCAACCACGTGCTGTGGTAATACCGCACTAAAACAACCTCTCCCATTCTTGCCTTACGTACTCTTATCCGCTTTTGCTCCTTCCATCCTGAAAGGTAAGCAAGAGCGCGATTCTTTTGCTCGAGGTGTTTTCAGTTCACTGTTCTGTAGGTGTCCCTGTCCCTTGCCGCTGTTGTTCTTACGCAGTGGCCAGAAACGCTATTGGATGCTTTTTTAGAGCTACCTTCGTTATATTATATTATGAAGAACAGTGCTGTCGGACCAGATTAAGTGAACCCAGAAGGACAGCCTTTTGCATACGAACCGTCAATGCTTCAGCTTGACGTTCGCAGTTTGGTATCTTTTTCAATTGGCTTATAAATGAAGCTTTAATCCCTCCCAAACAGCCTAGTATGAGAACAATTAATCGGATTTTATAACTTGGATACATTCGGCTCAGTTCAAACATAAGGTCTTGATATTTTGTCCGTTTCTCATCCTCCTTTTGTATGATGTTGCCCTCAGCAGGAGCCGAAAACTCTATCACACAAATGATCTTACTTTTATGATCCTGGAGTACAATATCAGGTTTAGTAGCTCTGATACGATGAGTTGTAGAAAAAGAAAAATTCCAGTAGATCTTACACTGTTCATTTTCCACAACGGATTCCTGATCCCCTTGGGCATACGGCAAGATGGGTTCTTTATCTATACCATACTGGTGTCGAAGGTGATAATACAACACCTTAAGCGCAGCATTGTGTCTTTCAATATACCTGCAACACGCGTACTTCGGACATGCACTTAGAATGTGACTAAGTGTTTCCGGGTATTGCTTACATGCTCGACAGTTGTTATTGTCGACAGGTATATGCATCACACGACTGCGGTACACCAGAGTATTAATTACACCATCCTGACAAGCGAACAAAAATCCCTCAGTCTCCGATCTCAAACCAGCAGATTTAAGAAAAGCAAAAGTCAAGCCTTGAGACAATCCTATTTCACCTATGAGATTATAGAACTGCCCGTGAACAGGTTTGCTTTTATGTTCCTGTAACAAAAGCGCTTGTTCTGCCTCCTTGACACACTTTTTAAGCATCAATGGTGTTAACGATGCTAACCCGTGCTCCATATCACTGGCTTCAAATAGGAGACTAAGTTCATTTGCAGCTCTTTCTGCCGCACGATATAAAAACGCCCCAACATTTGCAATTTCATGATGGTGGACAAATTGCATAAGGGGATCTCTACTGTTCATCACCGAACATGCTGCAGCCAGTACAATTCTTCGATGAAGACACTCTAAATTTAATAGACCTCTTCCTCCCCGGTCTTTTGGAAGGTAAATTCGTTGCACGGAAGACCTTGGATGATGACTACGATGGATTGACATCATCTTGCGGGTTTCTCTATCTAGTATTTTCAACTCATTCACATTCCACTTAACAGCTCCAAAGGTATAGAGAAGTAAAGGAATGGCTAATGTATTTGTGGCCTGTATTTTGTTCTTCCCAGACAATTCGGAAGACCAAATTTTTCTGAGAAGCCCACGATACTTTGTTTGGAGTCGATCTTTAAGCCCACACACATCTTGAGTCTCCGACTGTGGAATTCCAAGATATGTGTAAGTCTCTCCACCAGCAAGATGTTGAATGGTGTTGCCACCAATGAGTTGAATGTTCTCAGAGTCCCTCGGAATTTCAGATGTTTCATTTCTTCCTTTAATCAGATGGATGACGGCACATTTATCCAATCCAAAATCCATTCCTATGGCTCTGGAATACTCGGCCACTGCAAACACCAAAATTCTAAGCGCATCCTTACTGGATGCATAGAGCTTCAGATCGTCCATATAGAAAAGATGGTTGATCTTATAGACTGTATTTCTTGGTTTGCCACACATGTATCCAGAGTGTTTTTCTCGAAGTGCAATAGACAGAGGTAAGAGGGAGATACAAAAAAGAAGTGGACTAAGGGAGTCGCCTTGAAAAACTCCTTTTCTAAACGAGATGATGTTAGTCATCATCTGCTGTTTGTTAGATGTTATAACAAACCTTGTCCTCCACTTAAGCATTAGATCCTTTAAGCATCTCACAATTCTCGGATGTACCTTTAAACATTCAAGGAGCTTGATGATCAGCTCGTGACTCGTGGAGTCGAATGCTTTGCGGTAATCAATCCAAGCCATTGACAGCTTACGTCGATAAAATATCGAATCTTGGGTAACACACCTATCTATTAATAGGTTCTCCCTACAACCTGACAGGCCTCTCTTACATCCTTGTTGTTCACCTATCGCACTCCAGACTGGTTCTATAGATGACAATATCCTCTCCTTGAGGATCCCAGTAAATAGCTTGTAGCAGGTGTTAAGACAAGCAATTGGTCTGTAATTTTTTGGATTGGACAAATCTCCTGATTTTGGTAGAAGTACCGTTCGTCCTTCCACCAACCACTGTGGTATTGCATGTTCCCCGTTGAGATAGGTAGAGAATATACGGGCCAAATGAAGGTGAGTTGAAGTAAACTTCTTCCACCATAGATTATTAATCTTATCTGGCCCGGGTGCTGAAAAGTTCTTAGTTCTAGCTACTGCTTTTCTTACCTCCTCTTCAGTAATTGGTGGACATATCTCTGCAAATTGGTCAAGCCCCTGTCTGACACAGAAGCTGCGAAAGAGTGACAAAGATAACCCTTCATCGTTTACTGAATGGGATGTCCCATAGATGTTGCTCCAGAAAGTTTCAATCTCTTCACGACATGGAGGCCTTTCAACGGTTGTTGATGGTACACTGAACAGGCGGGAAGGATTAGTAGCAAAGATATTATTTTGCTTTATCCATTTCATCCTCCGTTCTAAACGTTCCCTTATGACGACAAGAGAACGTATCTTCTCAATCCAGTGTTGCTTGATGGTCTGCAACTTTGACTTTTTTAGAGTGTGATGCAATCTTTTAAGAGTTTGGGCTATTTCCAAAACTCTTGGAGTAAACCTTCTATTTGATTCCAGATATGCAATCACACTCTGCAATTGAGAAGCATGTCGTCGAGCTATCCCGATCTTGATCTGCACTTGTTTGATTCGCTGGCAGGTTTTAGCAACGCGTTCCGCAACAGATTTTCTGTTACTTTTGCGAAGTAAGGACACAGCTTTTTCATACACAGCACAGTTCAATGTCCAGAGATCTACACTCTCTGAGAGTAATGAGAGTTCATTGTTCCCTTCAGAGATTTTATCCATTTTAATGGAAACTTTGAGATGAATTTTGGTTTCCCTCGAACTCATGTTTCCATCTTCGGCTGCGGGCGTTGGTGTTTCACACAAAATTTGTGTATTCTCTAAGGGGTCTTCCTGGTCTTGGAGAAGAGCTTCATATCCCCTTTTTCTCAGAGAGGATACCTGATCTCTTAAGTACTGAGGCGTCATTTCCGCGTATTGTGGGTGCATATTGATCCATCGCGCATGTAACCTCTGCATGTATCCTCTTCTGTTAGGGGAACTATTTTGCCAACACAACAAAATGTCCCTCCGAAGTTGGTCTGTCCACTTTAATCTTAATCGAGCTTGTCCCTGGTCATTGCTTAGTCGTCGCCTGGGTTCTATCCTATTGCCACGCCCAACTGAACCCTGATCTCCATCCGAGAGAGACCTATTGTGGGTGTCACTGCGCGTTACAGTCGTCGTAACCGCAAATACTCTGTGTGGGAGGTTATCCCAAAACAGAGTGGACAATTATATCGGGTGCCCACCCCTATTTGACTTTTGGTCCGCCCCGGGTATTTTAATTTCCTCGGTAGCTCCCATATCTGAGAGGCCTTCCCCTATCCGCCACCTGGGGAGGCGCCCGATTGGGGTGTCAAAAACCCCATCTCAAATGCCATTCAAGTACTTGACCCAGTCAGCTCAGAAATTCTGTGATATCCAGTAAAGGGTACCACAACTCCCTTACCAACACGATCAAACACCTATACGATGTTCTGCAATGGTCATTTTAGTACCGAGTGGTAGCAGAGCGTGGTTTATTATTATTATTATTATTATTATTTTTATTATTATATTATTATATATATATTTATATGTATATTTTTAATTTTAATGCTCTCACTTCATAGGATTGTTCTACATTAAAAAAATAGATACCTCAATTTTTTTTTTAATCAAAAAATATTTATAGGTCGCTGAAAGTGCTCTAAGTTTCCCATGTAAAATGCATGGGGAAAAAACAATTTTTCGTACATTTGTTATAGAATCCTTGAAACTGGATATTTTTCATTCAGCAAACTTTGTTTCTCTTCAGAAAACTGCAAAGAATAGTACCAAATTTTTTATTTAATTATTTTTTAATATTGACTGTTTTTTATAGTGCCCCCAAAAAAAACCCATAAATTGTAAAATTACGAGAAAATCGTTGAAAGTATTTTTTAATATTTTTATCAAAGTTCTCTTTTAGATTTTGCATAAATAACACAAATATTGATTTTTAAACATTGTACCATATATGAAGTGTCAGTTTTTGTGGATTTGTGTATGTTAAATAAAAAACAAGTTTTAGGTCATTAATTCCACAAAATTTACAATATTTTATAACGACGTTTCGGCAGCTACCGCTAAGTACCCTTATCAAGTTTATTATTTTTTTTTGTTTCATAAAATGCTAAAAATAAAAATAAAATTCTTTTTAGATTAAATTTACATAAGTGTATATGTGTAATTTTGCCACCTTAAATCAAAATGTAGGAAAAGCCGTACTTACATTTTGAAAATCACTAAAGCTGTCATATTAAAAAAAAAAATTCTTTTCTTTCTTATTTTTTTTTTTGTAATATTAAAAATCATGAAATAGATCAATTAAAAGATTTTTATACATGATGATAATTTTATTCATCATCATGTCTTAACTGTATGACACTGTATGATTTAAATTCTAATACTATATTATTTGCAATTTATAATGTCGATAATTTTGGGCGCTATATTACCAAATTAATGTATATTATTGAAAAATCCCTGATAAATACTACCCAGCCTTTCAACGTCTGTTTTAAAATTTATTGCTTTATTTTCTTTTGTGATATAAATCATTTCTAAAAATTTTCTTTTAAACCAATTTTCCTCTACATTCAGAATTGTTACTTTATTTAAATCAAAATTGTGTTTATTTTCGGTAGCGTGTGTTGATATAGCTGTGTTTGTTTTTTTATTTTTTATGTCTCTAGCATGTTCCTTCATTCTAGTTTTTAGGTGTCTGGATGTTTCACTAATATATATATATTATCACAATTAAAGCAAGGTATTTTATATATTGTATTGATTTGTTGATTTTTTTCTGTTTTATCTTTAGTTGAGTGTAGGATATTTTTCTCTAATGTGTTTTCTATTGATTGTACTACTTTGATATTGAATTTGATAAATAAATTGTAAAAAATGTTTTCTAATTCTTTAATATATGGTAGTGAAATAATTGTTTTAATATTACTTTCGGATGGTACTTTATTACTATTTGAAATGATGCAATTGTATCTTTCTTTAATTTTTTTATTTAGAATGTTAGTTGGAAAACCGTTTTTTAAAAGAGTTTCTTTAACTATTTTTAGATTTTCTGCATGGAATTTTTTGTCTGATAATTTAATAGCACGATCTGTTAGAGCGATAATAACACTTAATTTATATTTTAGACATTGTTCAGAATCTAAATTTATATAACGGCCAGACCAAATAGGTTTTCTGAACTAATTAGTAATTATTTTGTTATTTTCTATATACAGAGTTAGATCTAGAAAATTTATACTATTGTTTATTGTTTCTTCCAAAGTGAATTTTATTCTGTCAGTATCTTTCATAGAGTTAAATGTTTTGTAAAAATGGTCTATTTTATTAATTCGTAGACACATTAGAGTGGCATCAATATATCTAACATAAAAGATAATTTTATATTTCATTTTTTTCAAAGCTTTCTTTTCTAAGTATTCCATTACTAAGTTTGCACATGCAGAACTAATGGGGGATCCCATTGGTAGTCCAAAAGTTTGTTTATAAAATTCATTTTGGAATTAACAATATGAATTCTCTAAGCATAATGTTGTTGCATAAAGAAATTCATTTAAGTTTAAGGTAGTATGTAGTTGAATATCTACCCATCTATGTTTTATAAATTTTTTGATTAGACCTCATGATATCTATACCTCAATTTGATACGGAGTAGAAGTTAAACAATAGTAATTTGTTTAAACAATTGGAAAAATTATTTTTTCTAGTTTGTTGTTGGTAACTGGTTACATTCGACTTGAAAAGTTGCAAAATTGAGAAAAAATAGCAACTCTGCAGCTTTATTTGAAAAAAATTAAAGTTAAACAATAGTAATTACTTTAAATAATTAGTAAAATTATTATTCATAGTTTCTTGTTACTAACTGCTTACATTCGGCACTGCAAAGTTTCTAAATTGAGGAAAACTCGTAACTATATAACTCACTTTGATAAATAGTTGAAGTTAAAGAATAGTAATTTGTTTAAACAATTATTAAAATTATTATCCTTCATGTGTTGTTAGTAACTGGTTACATTTAGTTTGAAAATTTGCAAAATTCAGAAAAAACGCAACTCTGTAGCTCCATTTGATAAAAAGATGAAATTAAACAATAGCAATTTGTTTAAAACATTGATACAATGATTCTTTATATTTTCTTGTTATTAAACAATTAAATTGGGCTTAAAAAATGTCAAAATTGATAAAAAATTGCCATACTTTAGCTAAATTGGATAAAAAATTGAATTAAAATGCAATAATTTGTTTAAGAAATTCATAAAATTATTATTCTTAGTTTCTTGTTAATAACTGGTTACATTCGACTTGAAAAGTTACAAAATTGAAAGAAATTGCAATTCTGTAGCTTAATTTGATAAAAAATTGAAGTTAATCAATATTAATTTGTTTAAACAATTAGTAAAATTATTATTCATTATTTATTTTTAATAACTGATTACATTCGTTTTGAAAAATTGCAACATTAAAAAGAACGCAACTCTGTAGTTCAATTTGATAAAAAATTGAAATTAAATAATAATAATAATTTGCAAATAAACAATAATAATTTATTTAAACAAATACTCAATTACATGGAATAATGTTTAAAAATAAGTATTTGTGTTATTTATTCAAAATTGAGGAAAAAACTTTAATGAAAATAGTAAACAATATGTTTTTATGATTTTTTCGTAATTTTGAAATTTATGGGATTTTTTTGAAGCACTATAAAAAATACTTAATATTAAAAAATGATTAAATAAGCAATTTAGTACTATTCTTTGAACTCTTGAAACAGAGTTTGCTGAAGTAAAAATATTCATTTTCAAGGATTTTATACCGATTCTAAAAAAAAAATTTTTCCCCATGTATTTTACATAGGATTTTTTGAGCGCTTTCAACCACCTTTAAATATTTTTTTATTTAAAAAAAATAGGAGTACTTTTTTCGATATAGAACAATCCTAGGGGGTAAGAGCATTAAAATTCCAATTTTAATGTTTTAGCATGCATTTTTTGACCACTCTAATATTCATTGATGAAAAATTAAATTCATTTTTATGGGAAGTGTAAATATTAATAATTTCAATATATTATCGTAATAACAAACAGATAATAATTTAATATATTTATAATATTGCAAAAAAAATTTGTTTTATTAAAATCAAAGAAATAACGGAAATAAGAAAGCAGTTTCTTAATTTTTTCATTGAACATTGTTTTTCAATTTTATACAATTGTATTTCGAAATTGACAGATTTTATTTTTAAATTTAGGTTGGCAACGCGAAGCATTTTTATTTAGTTAAGAATGTCTAAATAAAAAAACAAACTTAGGTGATCAATACCCTGGCAAATAAGCGTCACCGATTGCGGACTAAAAAGGTGCCGATAAAGTCCGCAGTTGGTACCGAATCGGTCCTGACGTCAGAAATTAAAATTCATATGTTCCAATTGACTTGTACAGTATTTATTTAATGAAATTACTTAATTCTATAATCATTTTAATAAATATTATTTTTTATTAAGGAAAGAAAAAGTAAAAAATATAGAATTCAAATTGTACTTTTTTTTACTTTTTCTTTCAATAATAAATAATAATACTTATTACAATGATTATAGAATTAACTAATTTCATTAAATAAATACTGTACAAGTTAATTGGAACATATGGATTTTAATTTCTAACGTCAGAACAGATTCGGTACCAAATGCGGACTTTATCGGCACCTTCTTAGTCCGCAATCGGTGACGCTTATTTGCCAGGGTATGAAAACAAAATTGTATATTTATTTTAATTATTAAATTTTATAAATCATCTGAGCTCGTTTTTTTATACAGACATTCTTAACCTGACAAAAATCTTTCACACCGCCAATCTAAAATGAAAAACAAATTATAACATTACCGAAATGGCACTTTCTTCAAATATTAATTAGATTGCGCAGTATTTAACACTTCTTCGAAAAGACGTAGTTTTCAGAGCTCTTGCAAGTTGGTTTTGTTTTCAGAGCTTTATCGAAATGGCAGAGTTCTTCTCCCAAACGACAATCTATAGTTTTAACTGAATTTGACTTTTTACAAAATTTATTTCATTCTTAAACATCATACTTGAAAGTTATATTATGAATTTTATTTTAATTCAACAAAAGTTATTCTAAAAGAACATGAACCAAATTGTCACTTTTAAAGAAAATCAGTCATTTTTAATTATCGTCATTGTATCACTCTTTATAGAAATTACTTCAATGATATATTTTTCACAATTATCATATTTTTGCAACTAAGTTCAACAAAAATGATTTTAATTTTAACAAATTTATATTCCTCTTAATTATAGAAAATAATAAACGTGATTCAAATTTGTTTCTACCTTTCTGGTAAAATTAACAAATTATAATTGCAATATAATTAAATTTTTTTAATAATAAGATACAAAAATACAATTAAGCCAGTCACAAATGATATCCGAAATAATAAAGCAATATTTTAATACTGTACTTACTTATTAAGCCTTTCCCTTCCCAATGAATGACATCTATTAAATCGACAGTCAAAATGTTATTAAGAACTTCATTGGCAGGAACATGTCTTCCTAATTTCGAAATTACAGTTGTCTCCAAAATCTGTAATTCATAAGGCACATTGCCCCGATTGTATTCCGGTCTAGACGTTGCTTTGGCAAAACAACCATCAATATGCAAAATCTATAAAAAATTGAAAACATTCTTGTACTATAGAATACATGATGAAGAAAAGACATAATTAAAAAGTTTGAAATGAAGGATAAAAAAGAATTTGTAAAAATACAGATAAATTCAAAATAACCAAATCATCGTGTTCATGTGAGTGTTTTAAAACAGCGTAGATATACTGATGATTAAGTGAATTTCACTTTTAATCACTGGAAAAATTACTTATCATCAGTGTATCACTTATGATCAGTTATATACGCTCTTTTGAAAGAGATGTATAATTTGCGCTGCTTCAAATTGAGAGAGTTCTCCCTGACCAACTATAAATTAAAAATTGAAGGATAAGCACAACCTGAATTAAGTAGGGGAGACCGGGGGCTGGTTGGGCCATTTTTTATTCTTCGTTGTTTAACTTCGTTAATATCCAATTTATGAAAACCTTATCGTACAGAAAACCTGCTCTGACATTTCAGCTTTCATTTAAAAAAGGAAATGTCCCGTTATTATTTTTAGTTTTTTTTTAGAACATTGTTTTTGGAGAAATCCAAAGTGACCCAACCTGCCCCGGCCCGGGGCATATTGGGTCATGATTAAAATGTTACTGTTTAAATGTTAAAACATTAATTTTTATAATAAACTTAGTTTTTAGGGTTATTTTACAATAAAGGGAATTGAAAAGTAAATATATTTAAATTAGAACAGAGAAAGTATAAGATTATAAAATAAAAAAATTGCTCATATTGAAAAAACGTATTTTTTAATTGCTAATTGCTAAAAAGTATTATCATTAGTGGTAAATGACTGAAATAAATTACTCCTAGTGAAATTTAATTAAATTAATGTAATTTATTTATGTTGTATAAGTATTGAATAGATTCCTCATGCATTTGGGCGACCCAACTAACTCCGGTCAAAACAACCCCACTGATCCCGCCTGTGTTTTTCAAATATTTGATTTTTTTCTATCGATATTGCAAATATAAATTAAAATCTCTTCATTGTCTTTTAAAAGGAACTATTCAAAGAGCAAAATTTGATAATTAAACTTTTTCTAAAACTAATACTCAGGAAGATGTAACAAAAAAACTAAATGGGTAAAAGTTTACTTTGGAGTATCTAAATTAGTTTTTCTTACATATACTCCACATAAATGATGATATAATAATGAAACTTAGCACAAACTTGCATCTCACTATGTAACATAATTTTTGGGTAGAGAGAAGTTTATTCCACTAAAAGCCTTTGAGTAAACTGCAATGACCCACTCTACCCGTGACCCAACAAGCCCCGGTCTCCCCTAAACATTCGAAATAGAACAATATTAATTCTTATCAGGGTAAGACTCTGTTAAAAGAGAAGCGATATGCTAATGGTTTTTCCATTTCTTTGAAAATGTGGGAAATAATAGTGTTAGGTATGATTGTTAAAACCTAAAAAGGATTTGCGAAAAATTTGCAAATAGCGTCCACTACGCCATGCTGAATATCAGAGCAATGTTTTTTTAAAAACACATTATTTTCTAACCTACAAAATAAATTTTAATGACAATTGCAGACAAAATAGATAAATTAACATACTTCATAATACTCATATAATAAACAAAAAAATTCAAAATTTTTACCCAAAGAAATTGTTTTTAATTTTTTCAGGTACTTTTTAGTTCATTTAGCTACTTTTTTGGATTTTCTAATATGCATATTCTAATTCCTTATGAGATATTGAAATTGTAGTGAATAACAACTTATAAGAAAATTTCAACTCCTGTTGCTATAATTAAATAATATAAACTAAAAACTATTTCAACATGCACCTAGAGTACTACCTGATAATGTAAAAAAGAATACACATGTGAAAACATGAACTTTATAAATAAATTATCTTAACAAATAATGAAGCTTACAAAATTTGTTAACGGAGATAAATGCTTCGTTACATTTTGATGAAATTATTGACTCGCAGTTTTGTTAAATCACAGATGACAAATCCATAATCATTTGTTCCAAGTTCAAAATGGCAGACCCAATATGGCGGATAACTTTACTTAAAATCATTCCAATTTGCTGCAACTTTATTACTCAGAAATTATTGGAGTCATTTATAACGAATCTGTTATTAGTTTGAAAAAATTGAAAATGGCGGATCCAATAAGTCGAATGAAAACGGATTCGTAATTAGCGACCCACACAGCACAATTCCTTGCCTGAAGTTTGAGCGAAGTTGGCACTGCAAACTTCGCAAGTTTGCATTTGACATTTATGAAAACTTGACCTAACCAACAAAATGTCCGCTTGTGCAGAAAGTTTGACGTTTGAAACTTGCTGGAAACTTTCACTGCAAATTTAAACGTTAGGCTTTGCGCAGTTGATTTCTATGATAGCTAGGGCTGCGCAATAGATTTTTTTAAACCCCCTACAGGGGTCACAATGATGTGTTACAAATTCATTCAATCCACAAAAAATAATTTTTTACCTTTAATTCGAACTTTTCTAGAATTTTTCCTGAAACTTGCGAGGAAAGTTTTCAATTACCAACCAGGTTATACTTGCCACAAGTTGTCCCGTCAAGCTTTCTGCACAAGCGGACATTTTGTTGGTTAGGTCAAGTTTTCATAAATGTCAAATGCAAACTTGCGAAGTTTGCAGTGCCAACTTCGCTCAAACTTCAGGCAAGGAATTGTGCTGTGTGGGGACCACAAAGACCTCCCAATAATAAATTTCAAGAAATTTCAATTGACTTTAAAAGAATTCGTCTGCCATATTGGATCCGCCATTTTTAATTCTGTAAAACTGATAACGGATTCGTACCCAGCAACCCCAAGGACACTCGAGTAACAAATTAGAACCAAATTTGATTGATTTTTGAAAAAGTCGTACGCCATATTAGATCCATCATTTAGAATTTTGAAAAAGTAATAATGAATTCATAATTAACGACTATGAAAACCTCGAAATTCAGAATTTCAAGCAATTTAAATTGATTTAAAATAAATAATTTTATCAAAATCTAATGAAGTCTTTATCTCTACATAAATTTGTTATAATCTACATTATTTGTTAAGATAATTTATTTATAAAATACAAATTTCCACATGTGTCATTTCTTTTACAGTTTAGGGAATAGAAGGTAGTTATTTTTTATTATTTTTTAACATGAATCACTCAATGAAAGCAACTGAAGATAACATTTTTCTTTAAAATTGTTACTTTTGCTAAACTTTACAATAAAGAAATGAATATGAACAAACAAAAATTCAAAAATTGGGCTCAAAAAATCTCTTCCACATTTTCTAATCTTTCACTTAAAATAAAAAAATCTCAAAACTATTCAAGTCTCAAAAATTCTTTGTTTCTTAAAATAAAGGTGAAATCATAAGGAATCAGAATATACATATTACAAAATCCAAAGAAGTAGTTCAATCAACTAAAAAGTAGCTAAAAATTATTCAAGTCTCAAAATTTCTCTGTTTCTTAAAATAAAGGTGAAATCATAAGGAATCAGAATAGTCAAAATAGTCAAAATTTGGAATTGTTTTGTTTATTACATTATTATTATAATTATATATGAATAATTAAATATTGTTGCCCATCAACAATAATTATTATTTTTAATATTTTTTGAGTATTTGATTGCACAGAGCTTTAAAAGTTACCTTTATTGAAAAAGAATTGCAACTCTGTATCTTATTTTCATTGAAACCTAATTTAATTTAATTTTCATTTTAGCCTAATTTATAAGAAATTTGAAATAAATAATATTGATAATGTCATTAAAATGTAAAAAGGATAATTCGATCCATGGAAGGCACACAAATAAAAAACAATGTTTTGTTTTTCTTTTTAAAAGTCGAACGACGTTTCGATGTCCTGGTTTGTCATCATCATCAGGTTCTAAATAATTTATTTAAATCCAAATGTAATAGTCACAAACATAAAATTTACAAACAACCAAATGAAAAAAAATATAATAATTAAAAGAAATTTACCGAAATAAAAAACTATAATGTTACATATTGTAACTTGTCGATCAGTTTTGATACTTGTCTAGACGACACAAGTATTTTGTCAAGACTAACTTGAAAAATATTTCTAAAATTTAACGAGTCACTAAGGATCGGAGTCAATGAACTTTAAAGTAAACAAAACAAACAGAGGCAGACTTAGTAAGAGAAGCACAATCACAATTTCAATCGATTAATTAAAGGAAAATAAATTTTGTTCAAATATAAAATGTCTTCTTTTTTATTGACAGTAAAACCGTGATTTTTTATATGTAACATTTCGGAAAAAACACGTTTTTTATAATTTGATTCACGATCTATAATTTGGGCGTTATTCCAATCGAATTCATGATTGTACTTTGATTGATGTGTACTAAAAACAGGGTCATTTTTTTTAGAATTTGCTTTATGTTCGTTAGTACGTTTTCTCAATGTACGTTTAGTTTCGCCAATGTAGCTCGCAGAACAGTCTTTGCAATCGATTTTGTATACAATATTCGTAGTTTTCCACTTATCTGTTGTATCTTTGCCCAGTTTTACAATATTTTTAAAAGTTTTTGTTACAATAGGAATTGGTTGAATATTGGCAGATTTGAAAATTTTAGATAATCTAGTGAAATTAACATAATTAAAAGGTATACCAACTTTCGGCATTTGCTTGTTTAATAATACGCGTGAATTGTGAGAATTATTTGCATTTATGTCTTTATATTTAATACTATTAAGACGTTTAGTTATATGTTTATTGATAAAAGTCAAAGGATAGTCATTTTTAGTTAAAATTTTTTTCACTTTCACTAGATTATTTTTGTGGAAAGAGTGGTCCGATAGTAAGATAGCTCTGTCAACTAGATTATAAACAATGTTGACTTTTTGCTGTACAGGATGATCTGAAAAGTGATTGATAAGTCTACCTGAAGAAATAGGCTTTTGATACCAGTTACTAATGATTTTATTATCTTTTATTTTTAATGTGACATCAAGAAAATTTATTTGTCTATTATCCTCTAGTTCGTGAGTAAATTGTAAATGTGTATTAAATGAGTTGAATATTAAAATGATCAGATCAACATAATCTTTATGTATACATAAAATTATGTCATCAACATATCTGAAATAAAAAAGTGGAGAGCAATTATATTTTGTTTTTAATATTTGTAAACAATCACTTTCCAGATCATCCATAACAACATTGGCAAAAAGTGGTGATATGGGTGAACCCATAGGAGTACCATCAATCTGTTGATAATATTTATCATTGAATGCGAAAAATGTATTTTCATAAAGAAAAGTTGCGCATTTTACAATATCCGCAAACGGAATTTTACAATTTCTAATAGAGTTTACTCTGCGTTCTAGACTTTGTATGACTAAGTTTAAGGGAACATTGGTAAAAAGCGAAGTCACGTCGAGAGACATCAATACATGATCGTCAGGAATAGTAAGATTATCTAGCTTTTTTATGAGTTCAAAACTGTTATTTATATGAGATTTTGGTAGCTGAATATTTTGTTTTAGATTGTTGTTTAAAATTTTTGATAAGAAATATGTTGGACTATTTACTAATGAAATAATCGGACGAAAAGGAGAGTCTTTTTTGTGAACTTTTGGAAGTCCATAACATTTAGCTAAAACTGTGTCGGTTAAAGTTAATTCGTTATGATGATATTTACGATCAAAAAAATCATTGTCATTAAAGTTTTGAAGGATTTTGATAGCGTTAGATTGAAGTTTGCTTAACGGATTTAGTTTTGAAATTTTATAAGTAGAAGAATCAGACAACAAGTCAGACATTTTTTGATAGTAAACAGATTTATATAAGCAGACGGTAGTATTTCCCTTGTCAGAATTTGTAAAAATTATGTCCGGATTTTCTTTTAAAAAATTATTTGTCAATTTTATTTTGTTGGAAAATTGTTTTTCGTCATAAGAAGTTTTTGAGACTTTTTTTATTTGTGTGCCTTCCATGGATCGAATTATCCTTTTTACATTAATATTACAATTCGGAAGGGAAGCTATATTTTACTTAAAATGTCATTAAAAGTTTTAGACAATTTATGTTTACTTTCTTGATAGTATCTATTACACAGGCCTGCAAAATTTTACGTTCATGTCTGTTACAAAACTTTTTAACGCGGAATTAGAATCTGACCTTAAAAATGGCCCATCACGCAATAATTTATTAAATATAAGCTTAAATGGACAAAAAATGTCTACTTTACCCAATTTCGTGACTTTGTTGTAACTTACAAAATTTTCTATGTTTATTTTCATAACTGGTGCAGTATAGTACTACTCGCTTAAGCTTCAAACAGAGCCGGATCTACGTGGGGAGCACAGGGAGCAATCGCCTCCCCCCCCGAGAATCTTACATTTGTATAAGGGAGAGAGAGAGAGATAACAATATGGTGCTATCTCTTTCTATCCCATATATCGCCCCTTCCGAAAACTTTGCCTGGATCCGCCCCTGCCTTCAAAACCCATTTTGAAAATTCATTTACTTTATTTTAAAAAACAAGCTATGCAGATTTGTAATTTCTAAGTCTAGGGCTACTATAGTCTCTCTATATTTCTGGGAGTGAGTTTTCCCTCTACGAAGAATGAAAATTCAGCCATTCCAATCAGAGTGAGAAACTTATTCTGAAAGGGTGTGAGAAGAGTTAATACAGTGAATTTTTCTACAATTATAGTGTAAATTTACTCCAAAATTAGATGGGGTATTCATTTTTTGCTAAAAATGAATTTCCACCCGAATTTGAGTGAAAAGTTAATCAAATTAGAGTGAAAATTCACTCTATTCACTCTTGTTACACTCTTTTCAAGTGACTTTCTTATTCTGTTTAGAGTGGATCAATTTTCACTGGCCCTGAAGTGAAAATCCACTCCCAAAAATCTAGAGGGACTATAGCTCTTAGTTGAGAAACTTCAAATCTGCATAACTTCTTTTTTGCAGGCCTATGTATTATCATTTAACCTCAAAAATATTAGATTTCAAAAACTTGTAACTCTGAAACTTCATGTCATAAATAATTGTAAATAAAAGAATAATAATTTGCTTCAAAAAATTATCAATTATATGAAACAGTTCTTAACATTCTATATTTAGGCTAATTCTTGAAAATTCTGAAAAAAATAGTAAGAAATAGGAAACTTTGAATTCTAGGAATGCCCTCTCAATAGTTTGTAATGAAAATAAATAAGAAGAGTATCTTTTTTTTAATAAGATGTTAAGCCTTGTAGTAATTTTCAACAATTTTAGAAATAAACAAAATAACCATAAAAAGTAATATTATATAATAAATTTTTCATATACCATATTTACGGAGATTAGTGCCTCAAACTTCTCAATAACGGTTTTCCCCCAAATGATGCATTGCACATTTTTCCCGGAACTGTTGCTCACATAGAACTTGAAGAATTCTGATTCACCCACCTTTTTACGTGGAAAAATTGATTCCACGAAAACAATTATTTCTCTGTAACAAAAATTATACATAACTTATGCATATTTTAAAGAAATAAAGATAATTTACTTTAAATCACAATTATAAATTTAACTTACACAGTTTTGTCCCACAATTGTACATCATCCAGAACATTGTTGCTGGAGTAGGAGAATTGATTATAAATTTTCTCTGAAAGATAAGAATTATGTAATTCCTACGATTTATTATTAAACAATATTAATATTTTACAATGAATGAAATATTCATTTTTAGTAATATAATCAAAGTTATTTTATAAAAACTTCAAACACTTTTAGAAATATGTTATATGAAAATTAAAGAAAATAAATTGCAATTTTCAAATTGTTAAAAAATTAAAATTTGGAAATATAAAAACATTACTTCATCCAAGATGATTTTGCAATAATTATAAAGTAAGGAAATAATACATAAACTTACTTATTGAAGAAAAGAGCACGTTCAACGATTCAACTTCTTCTGACTTATCCAAATTTTATACTGAGATCAACAGTCCTTAAACTATACTTAAACTGATAATTCTGTCTCTCTCTCTCTCTTTCTCTCGCTCTCTTTCTTTTTTATTTTCTCTCTCTTTCTTTCCCCTTTTTTCCCCCTCTCCCCCTCTCTCTCTCTCTCTCTCTCTCTCTCTCTCTCTCTCTCTCTCTCTCTCTCTCTCTCTTTCTCTCTCTTTCTGTCTTTCTCTTCCTCTCTTTCTTTCTTACTTTCTCTCTCTTTTTTTCCCCTTTTTTCCCTTTCTCACACTTTCTCACCTTCACTCTCACTCTCTCTCTCTCTCTCTCTCTCTCTCTCTCTCTTTTCTCTTGCAATAGGCGTTTCCACGTGAAATTTTCGTATCAAAATTTTGAAATCAAGTTAATACATTTTTTTTTAATTGTTTGCAAAAAAATAATATACACGTATATTTTTTATTTTGGTACATGAGTTCCCGTTTTTGAGTTATGCATTTTTTAAATTTTGATTCTGAAGAAATATACCTTTTTTTAATTGGTTATAACTCGTAAGCCGCACAATGTCTGAATTTGGAAATTATAGTTCAAAATAACGTAAAGCACGCAATTCTTATCCGATTTTTATATTCTTTTTACAGAAATATTCTTCATTTGATTTTTAAGAGAACGCTCGAGGCCAATTTTTCAAATAAAGTTTCTTCATTTTTTTATTTATTTATAAATATTGGAAAAAAAAATTTTCTTGAAAGAAGTGCTTCTTTGTTAAATAATAGTCAACTTCATAGAAAACAGATATAAATTTATGAATAGCTTCTTTAATAATATTATTGATCAGTGCGAAAAAAAAAATTTTTGCATTTGTTATAAACAAATTATTGAACAAATACTTTATTTTAAATACATTACTGTAATTCATAGTTTTAAAATTATATTCATGAAAAAGGGAATATTTTACAACATTTTGCATTCATGTATTGAACAAACAATAATTAATTATTAATTATTCTTATTAATTAAACAATTTTAATAAACAATTAAATAGTAGATTTTCTTTTGAACAACCCTACCTTCCAAATATTCCATGTTCCTAAAATAACAACAATGAAACACGGTTATTAATTGCTCAAACAATCTTCAATTATAAATGTACATCTTTCTTATATTTTGTGAGAAACTGCACGTTTCTTCTACGAAATCATTTTATAATAAACAATTTGCGATTGAAATTAACAAAAAAATATTATAATGAATTATTAGTCAATTGTTTAAACACTCTTATTTAACAAATGGATAACTTTATAATTTTAGTAACAAAGCATCAATATAATATATGTGTACGTCTATACATTTTGAGAGGTCCTGCACTCTTTTAGATGAAAAATTCACAAAGTTATAAGTATTCAAAGTTACACTGAGAAAAATATTTTCTTGACTTAAATATAAGTATTTCTTTGAATGATTTTGATTGAATGAATATTGTTTTCAAGTTTAATTTCAATATATCAGAAATTTCTGAAGTTTTGATTGCAATATATATATATATGTGGAAGTGTTATTATTTTATCGAAAAAATGCTGTATATCTAAAGTGATTTAAAGTTTTGTGCACAAGTGAGTTTACTATAAATATTGTCTTTTTTATACAATTTTTTTTTAAATTAGATTAATTCGAAGTTTTATATTTCCTGACAATTGTGTGCAGTTAATGAAAAGTATAATTTTCTTCTGCTTTTCACAGTTTGTGCATATATAAATCAAACATAAAAGATCAACTAAAAAATTTGTTTAAATCAAACTTAATTATGTTTGACTTTATAACAAAGTGATATTAAGTTTGAATCAAACATATTATGTTTGATTCAAACAAAATTTTTTCTTAGTGTACACTGAAAAAAATATGTTTGTCAAAATCAACTATTTGTCTATAGTTAAAGCCATTTTAGCTAAAATGACAAGGATTCCAAGTTAAGCTTGCAATCGAAGCAAAGTTAGTTCTAATACACATCAAACTTGTTTGTTTGTAATTCTTAAAAACGGGGGAAAAAATTGTCAATCAGCTAAAAATTTACAGTTTTCTATAGTGCAAATGAGTAAAGTTGTATTACATAATCTTAAAATAATACAAAAGTATACATTAAACTTTTAATAATGTTTTTTGAAAATGTCAAATCAACATAACCTTCAAATATATGACGGCCACAACTAAGTCATTTACCGTAACAACTAATGTTTTAGAGATAGAAAATATTAATATTTTATGAAATAATAGACTTTCTGAGTAATAAAAACAGTCGGTCCCACAATTTCTGATGTTCAATATAATATAATTTCTAATTTCTTAGACTGAAAATTATCCTTGTATTTTAACTAGGCTTCCCTAGTTGGCGCCTTAACTAACAAGGAAAACTGGTTGATTCCTTGTGTACGGGTGCAAGGGATTTTTTTCAGTGTAAAAGTGTTAAAATCCTAGTTTTGAGAAAACAGAATTTAAGGTTTCAGATTTCCATTAACACCCATGCATTTTAAAAATTAAAAATTAGATTTTTTGTGTTTTTAATTACAATGAAGTTATTGTTAATGCATGATTTAACGTGGGGCATTAGGTAGTTTGTTTTTCAACAATAAGATAATTTTAAAAATCTGAATCTTCTTTAGAAAAATGTGAATATCTCAATAAATAAAATCGACAACATAGGCGCTTTTCATTTAGACGTACACATATAAGTATAAATATAATTTTAAAACTATGAAATACAACAATTTATTAAAAATAAAATATTTGGTTAATAACTTGTTTCTTACAAATGCAAGACATTTATTTTTCTTCGCACTGATGAATAATATTTTTGAAGAAGCTATTAACTAATTCATTTCTTTTGTCAATGAATTTAACTATTATTTAACAAAGAAACACTACTTTAAAGAAAACACTTTTTTTCAATATTTATAAATAAAAAAAAAAATAATTTAGAAGCTTTATTTGAAAAATCGGCCTCCAGCTATCTTTTAAATATTTAATAAAAAATATTTCTGAAAAAAGAAATTAAGAATGATATAAAAATTACGTGCTTTACGCTATTTTATCTATAATTTCCAAATGCACACAATGTGCAACGTAAGGTGGAATAGGCTTTGAGCTTGCACGCTAAAATTATAAAATTCATTTAAACAAAACTAAAAGTCGCTCCATAATAGTTGTTATATGTTTGTACTCGTAACATTTAGATGTTTATTTAAGAAAGAAAACATAAATTTTTTTCCGCCAAAAATTAAAAAAAAATAAATTTGTTTATAAAACTTATTTGTTTTTTATAAAAGAAACAAGTATTATTTTACTTTTTTGTTAAAAGAACTCAGAAGCTTAGAGAAAACTGAACATTTCATATTCTTCCATAAAATTTGTAACTTCAATACATAACGAGTTATAAACAATTAAAGAAAGATTTATTTTCTCGAAATCAAAATTTTAAAAATTCATAACTCGAAAACAGGACCTCATATTTCAAAATAAACAAAATACATATGTATTACTTTTCTGCAAAGAATTTGAAAATATGTATTAAATTGAATTCACAATTTCCGATCAGCACATACGTCTGAATTGAAATTATGTATAATTAAGTATTTACATGCATTGATAACATTTTTCATATGAAAATTATCGCTAATTATAGATAATCTTGTCCTGTTGAAAATCAAATAAAAAACTCCATAATAATTAACGATTTTTTAGTTCCTTCTCATAAAATTTTCAAAATTGAAAACAATATTTCAAGCAAAAATTATAATTTTTATAGAAATACATATCTTACACGGAAAGACTTGATTTTGATACTTAATATTATAGTATTTATTTTTACAAAATTCCAATAAAAAAGAAGGTTATAACGTCATATTTTAAGAATTTACTATTTTTCGTATTTAATCAAAACTGTATCAAATAAATCATAAAATAGCGGACTTAGTACTTTAAAAAAAATAATTTTACAAATTTCAATAGGAAATGTTAAAAGAAACTTGAATCGCCAATTTCTTTTGAAAATTACTATCCAATTTTGGATATAGTAAAATATTCTAAAATAGGTGCGCCACTATCGATTTTACCTAACCTTACAATGTCAATCGCGATTTCTCAAATGTCAAGTGCTCCATCACACAGTCGAATGGCTAAAACACAAAGAAGTGTGGCAGCTCTCAAATCAGCAATAAAATATAGCCAGTCTGTCAATAATTATTGTAATTCCACGGAAATATTTTCTTCAATTTAAACTTAAACTTTATTTAAAACAATTGTGTAAACAAATTATTGTCATTATTTATTAACTTTTTGAACAATAAAGGTAGAGACTTGCTATTTTTTTCATTTTACTACTTTTCATGTATGATATAACCAAATCTAAGCATTAAATATAAAATATATTTAAAATAATTGTTTAAACAAAGTATTGTTTTTATTCTTCACCTTTATATAAAATAACGCTCTAAACTTCCAGTTTCTTTTACAATTCACAACTTTTTAAATATGATGTCACCAAACCTACATAAGTATCAAACTTAAAATTTATTTATAACCATTGTTTTAGTAATTCATTGTTATTTGTTATTCAGTTACTGAATTTGTAATGTAAAGGTGCGTTTATGAGAATAAGATACAATAACTTAATTTACTAATGAGTATAATTTTTTTTCCAAGAGATGTGCTTTTTATATTTCATATTTATAAAATAATTGAAAAATAAAACAATCAAATATACAAATAATAATTAATTACATTCAAATATAATACAATTACATTTTATTTATGATACACATCCTTAGCTACTCCAAACATAAAAAATTGCCAATCCTAAAATAACCCAGAAATATAGCTTTACTTAATACATAACTTTTTTTTACATTAATTCTAGAGTTTCATAATGAAAATACTATGACTTTAGTCATTTATGGAACATATTATAATTATCAATCTATTTTCCTTTAAATGCTTAATAATATTAAGACATACATTTGAAATGTATTTTTTAACAAAATTTTTAAATATGCTCCTTCTTCTGAATCAGAGTATTACAAGAAATATCTGCTTCTTATTGCAGTAAAAGAATTTATATTTCCATAATTCTCATTCAAAAATTTCTTTGTAAACATAATTCTTAACACAATTTTCACTCCGTTGATCGCCTAAATAAACTTTAACCGAATCAAATGAACGAACCCTTGATAATGCAACATAAAGTTGTCCATGATTAAAAACATCTTTTCTTAAATCAATAGCAATTCTGTTAAATGTCTGACCTTGGGATTTATTTATAGTCATTGCAAAAGCTAGTTTTATTGGAAATTGTTTTCTCTTAAATGTAAATGGATAAATATTTTCACAGTATAACAATACACGATGTATAAATACTACATTGCCACATTTATCTCCCGACAATATTTGACATTTAATAACGTGATTTAATAAATCTAAAACAAGTAGGGGAGAGTGGCCATCAATGTACCAGTTTTTTCAATGAACCATTTCAATTTTCTCAGAAACAATTAAATAAAAATTCTCCTAATTTTAAATATAAATGAAGTTTGCGTAAACACACTACGTCCATAAATTTGAGACGTGTGGATTTATTCTTTACAGAGAAAACTGGAAAAAACTGTTTTTGATGTACTGAAGAAAAAATTTACCTAAAATACAAACACGTTTTTTAATTGAAATAAGGCCATTTAAAAATAAATGTACTTACGATTTATTTTGTTTTCGGCCTTAACTACAATATTCTAATGAGATAAAGATTTTGAAATATTGGATTAAGTTATAAAAAACCATTTTTGTTGCAAAATGTAATGTTGATTCAATGTACCGGGGAACAATGAACCACCTGGAATTTCAGTGTATTTTCGATTTCCAGAGTGGTATGCTTGATTATAAAACTAGGCATGCATACAGCATGTTACAGCGATTGTTATCAGTACTTTTCTCAACATAGCAAAACTAAAATGCCATTTTAGCTAGTTAACTTAAATTTGAGGTATATTTATGTTATACATTATCAATTAAAAAGTGTTAAGTAACAATTTTTTATAGTATTTGATAGAAAATAAGTTTTTTTACAAAGTGAAAATTGCAATATTATTATTGTTGAACATTTTTAGTATTTTTATAGAGGTGGTTCATTGTGTACCCAGGTTGTTGAAAATGAAAATAGCTTGTTACTTTAGAAAAATCCTAAATTTTATTATTTAATCAAAATAAATCTTGTAAAATATGTGTGCATTACCTTGATAAGTGTTGTAGTTTTATATTGATGCAAAGAAGTGCTTGAAATTGGTGAAATTCAATAAGTACTATGACCTTGAAAAAAACCCGGTACATTGATAGCCACTCTCCCCTAATCTTGTTCCATTGCATAAACCTTCATTGATACTAAGATTCCTTATAAGCATCACAACAGAATTTATTCTTAAATGTAGTATATGTGGTGGTAACCCAGGTGGTGATAAAGTGTTTAAATATTCTGGTAAAATCACTTAATGTTCATTAATATCATCACGATTATCTATACAGTCTATACTCCGATATACTTTTTCTCTATCATTATCTAATAACTGTACAGACAATTTAAGTTTTGTAAAATTGTTCCTTAATCTACAATTTTTAATTGATAGATTAATAATCTCTGATCTTGTACCTCTTTCTTTTATAGGTAATACTTGTCTGAAATCGCCACCTAAAATTATGATTTTACCACCAAATGGAACATCTACTTGCATAATATCTCTTAAAGTTCTATCCATAATTTCTAGGGCGTATCTCGGTGACATTGGAGCTTCATCCCAAATGAAAACATCAACATCTTTTAAAAACAATCCTTCTGTAGACTGCAATTTGATACTGGATGATGAATCACTATATAATGGGACAGGTAAACCAAACGCTTTATGAACTGTTTTACCCATGGGAAGTAAAGTAGCGGCTATCCCTGTAAAAGCCATATTACAAACTTTCTTACCTTCACTTCTTAATAAATGCCATAAAGTGACGTACAAAAATGTTTTTCCTGATCCTCCAGGTCCATCGACATAGAAGCATCGACAAGTATTGTCGCTGCAATCATTTAATGTATTAAAAACAAGATCAACAATATCTTTTTGTTTAATATTTAATTTATTATACTTTTCCAGTCCTAATCTTCTTTCTTCGTTAACGTTCACAGAATCTACAATTTCAAAATTGGAAAATTTATCTTCAATAATAGGCAATCCAGGGAAATCACATAACTGGTATCCTTCTTCAGATAACAGTTTTCTTATATTCATGTGTGCCTTCTGTTCGGCTACATTATTTTCAACATTTCTATAATCTTCAGACATAGAAGCTTTGAATTTTTCCCAAAGTTCTCCTGCATTTATTGGATGGCAATGAATCAAAATTCTTACAAATAGTCGTCGAAGTGATTGAGGCATCATCCACACAGTAGCCTCTTTTAACGTCTCCTTCCACTCATTATCATCTTCTATAAGTCCTAATACTAAACAAGTTGACGTAAATGTTTCATGTGTCACTCCATTAACAGTTCTTAATGTCTGAAAAGAAATTGCACCTTTAATTGTGAGTAATAATAATCTAAGATGAAATAACTCTATATCACATGGACTAACGGAATACATTCTTCCTACTACATTTTCTTTACGCTCCCGCTTGTGCCATTTACATTGCTTTTTATCCCATGAATAGTATTCAGGTATCTGAGTGTAGAAATATTTACGAGCATTAATATCACGTACATTTAATTGAAAGTAATCTAATAATTTAGTTTTCTTTTTTAAATCAAATGACATTCCATTATCTACTCGTCCTTGTCGAATTAAAACATTCTGCTCATTTGGCAAATGTACAGGTAAGCGATATACGCTATGACTTCTTTTTGATAAAGGTTTACTCAAAATTCTCCATGCTGCTTCGACTGGACCAACATATCTATTCTCTTCATAATGATTGATTTCATTATGATTAATAGTGGTTTCACCATTACCATTTGTAATAATAATTGATGCTGAATCATGACCCTTATAGATGTATTTATATATATATTTTACAGACTTTATACTCGAAACAACTTCTACATTTATGTGACAATTAAATGTTTGTGAAAGTTTAGGACAATAAGGTACAACAAAACGATTATCAACGATATAACCATCAGACAACTCATAAATTTTGTCTGTATTCCTTCTCCGATATGAAACATAAGAATTATCTTCCATTATCGTCTCATCCTGTAAATTTTTTGGAAAATTTTTCGAACTTTTACCATCAACTAAACACCAATCTGCACAAGGACTATGTATATTATTCGACATTATAATGTCATGTAATGATGTATTAATATTTTTGTCAGGAATCTCTGCTGAAATATAACGGTCAACACTTTCTGGCGATAAAATTTTTGAATTAGAAGTCAATATCAACAACAAATGAATGTGTGGTAATCCTCTTTTTTGGAATTCTATAACAGAAACATACGATCTAACATCTCCAAAACATTTCTTTTTAATGATAAGCTTCAACAAACGACTTACTTTAAAAAAAAAACTCTAGCAACTATGTCAGGCCTATCTGAAACAGTTTGATTGGGTAATAAATTTTCTATTATTTCTTTCCATTGTGGATTACATGTCATTGTTATAAATAAATCCGGTTTACCGTGTTTACACACAATAGCCATAGCATCTTGATATTGTTGCATCATATTGCGAGGAGAATTAATAAATGTTGATGGTAATACAACTAACTTCCCAACAGTTGTTCTATTTTTTTGAGCTGCATCATTAATATGATCAATAAGACCTTTATATGTTCAAATCGTAATTCTGTTTGATGATTTGCACAATATTGAAGTCGATCTTTCTCAACTTTTACGTAATTATCTACTAACCACTGTTGAAATAATCTACCACCACATAAAAATTGATTGAACACATTTTCTCTTATGGACATCTTATATCTAAGGTATTCTGCTCTCGAAATGTTTTTTTTTTTCGTTTATCTTTGTCGCTTCGAGGCATACCACTGCGATAACCTTTATCTCCAAAGGGATGAAATATGGGATATATAAAAGCTTCTACAGAAGGGTCCAGACTGCTAACTAATTGCAGTTCTTTACTTGCTTTATTATAAACTGTGACATAGGATTCAGGTATTTCACCATCAGAATTTGTATTAAAAACAGCTGCAACTTCACTAACTTTCTGAAAATTAAATCTTTTTGGATCCATTCCTTTCTTTAATGTAAATAATAACTGTAATTCTGGAATTTCTTCATTCCTTTCTTTTGCCAACGCTGCTTCAATTTCTATAACTTCCTTCATCATATTAAATGATTTCGTAAATACATTATGTGTTCGCATTACATTTTCTATTTCCCGTAAACTATTTCTATTCAACCTTTCATTTTTATGAATTCTATAATCAATTGCATCATCAGGATCGTAAATAAATAACTGTCCATATGACGGATCTTCACCACTTTCAGGGTATAAAGCACTATTCATTTGGTAATATATTTGACCCTGAATTTTAAAGCAATATGGTCCTCTTCTTCTGCCACTGAAATTAATAACCTTAGCATTAAATGACGCAAATGCAAATGAGTTATTGTAACCTCTTATATTCTGGTGAAAATGCTTTGATTCCTTATGTAAACCATCTAACAATTGTTTCAATTCAGTTGGATAATCTAATGTTTTCAACTTGACACCACCATGACTACAACAATCATTAAAGGAAGCAGATTTCTAAGTAACTTGTTCATCTTCAAAATGAAATGCTTGACAAGAACCACATTTAAATGTCATTTTACCAAGATAATCTTCTGTATAAGTAGGGAAATGTATATTATTACACAATAATTTATTATGAGAAATATTTTGTTTATTCTCCCCTTTCAATTTGATGTATTCTGATTCTTTCTCTATATCTCGTTGTTTCTTTTTTGCACGATGACGCTTAACTCTTTCTTTGGTCAGACCTTTTTTGCGAATATTTTGCAAATCTTTCTCATTAGGTTCGGATAATTTGTTATTTTCTGTATCATCTATTGTTTGTAATAAACATCAAGATTTTTTAATTTTCATCGTAGTAGGTGGTACATGAATAACTTTTCTTTTATTCGGTTTACCTATAATTATCTCTTTTACTTCTTTATTTTCCGATGCATTTTGCTGTAATGAAATATTCAAATGAAATGAATCATCATCCTGAACATAAAGTTGATAATCTTGTTGTATATTTTGAAAATCAGAAACAGTCTGATAGGATGTTGATGGCAATGTATTGACAGAACAATTTTTAAAACTTCTAATAGAATTTGTTTCCTCCACTTTTTTAAAATTCTTTTTATTTTTTAATTTCGCTTGATCACACTTCATTCGTTCGCTTAATAAATCATTACACTTTATTTCCTTCTCCTCTCTTAAAATAACATTCGATTTATTCATTCTCATCCTTTTCAAATTATTAACCTCTATTTTTTTATCTTTTGTTAAAGTTCGACGATAGCGCTTCATTTTTTCTGTGCTAATATTCTTTTTATAAATAGTTTTGGATTTTTCTACTACCTTTTCATTACAAACATTTTTTAATATTGTTTCTTTTCCGTTAGATGTGGAAAGGAATCCTACTTTATCACTAATATTAAAAACTTTTGAATTTGAATTTGTGTTATTAATATCAGTAAGTAATGTAGATGCCATTGAAGACGAAATTCTAATATCTTTATCATGTTGATGATTTTCATCGAATTCAATAGAAGTATGCAAATTTGATCCATCTGGTGGAGTTACTCCTTTATTCTTCTCATCAGAAGACATACATTCAGATTTATCGCTTTGGCTTTGAATACAAACTTCGTTTGTCAATTTACAATGCTTTATTCCGTCAAGAATCAAATCGTTTGAAGCAATGCGCTTTATACTCTGTATTTTATCTTTTTTTAAATGATTCAAACCTTCTTTTCCTATCTTATACTTATTGCAAATAGTTGGACAATCAACCTTAATACAATTTGGATTATTTATTTTTAAATTCTGTGAATGAGAAACATTGTCAAATGATGTTGATGGCATCGAAATCATTAAAGAATTATCAAAATGTGCGTTACAAGTTTTTAAATTATTCTTTTGCTTTAAATTCGCAATAGAGCACTTCCTTTTTTCTCGTCTTAAATCATTTAACTTTGCTCGTTGTTCCTCCGTTAAACTTGCACGATAATTTTTCTTTCTTATCTTTGATGAATTGTTAATCTCTTTTTTTTTTCTTCAGTTAAGCTTGCACGATAACGCTTTATCCTTTTTGAAGTTTTAATATTTTTATCAATAATTTTAGAATGTTCTACTTCTTTTCCAGTAGAAACATTAGTTTTTAATGTGTCTGTGTCATGTGATTTTGAAAGCAGCATTTTTTCATCCTTATCATGACAAACTTGTTCATTTGTAGTAATATTATTAGAACAAGAAACAGATACACCAGACGTAGAAGACATTACATATGGTAAATTTACATGATGATATTCCTGATTTTTACCGAAATTAAAAACATTTTGCATTTTTTAATCATCTACTGAACTCTTTTCTTTCTCCATATTTAATTCATATAATGTAAATATGTTAATAAAAAAACTGTGGGTATAAAATTATCTAAATTTTTTAATAAATAATAAATTATAGCGAAGTAATTAATAACAATTGCATACAGTTACTTACAATTATTATAAGAATTACAAAGTAATTACTGTGACTGACATTTACATATTTTCTATTAAACAGTTTTTTTTAACAAAATAGCTAAAGAAATATAAAAAATTATCCAAGAAACTTAACCTTTTGGAACATTTATTAATTTCATAATTTCTCAATTAATTAATATGTTGTGTTCATATGTTAGTTAATTCATATGGAATAACCAACTTATCATAAAATAAATTGACTAATTTTTAATTCTTGAATTTCACAGTTTATAAATTTTTGCAATTTTCAAATTTTCATACTTGCCTTTCCAATTAACCAATTTCCCAATTCACAAATTTTATAGTTTTTAAATTTTGCAATTTTATAGTTTTCAGATTTGTCTTTCCAATTAAACCAATTTACCAATTCCAAATTGCTCAGTTTCTTATTTTACCGATTTACCATTTCATCAATTTACCATTTCATTAATTTATTATTTTGCCACTTCACAAATTCTCTAATACTACAATTAAAGATGTTCTAATTTTTCTATCTTCTAATATTCCTTTTCCAATTCACTAATTTACCAATTTTTATCATTAAACATTTGCCATTTTGCCAATTTACCAATATGCCAATTTACTATTTTACAAATTTTATCAACTTACAAATGTTTAATTAATAGTTAACAAAAGAACAATTTGTAACTAAATCCTAGTTTTTAATTACAAAATTGAAAAAGGATAAGAAAATAAACATGGAAGAGAGAGCAAGAACGTCAACATCAACTGAACATTGAAGAAAGATTGAGTTATTGCATAGTTCTTGAATAAAAATGACTTTAGTTAATAATCAATGTTAAAGATACCACCAAAAGTACTTCTATAGCTCTCACTACTTGCCTTTGTTTATATCCTAAAGAATATTCTTATCTATAGCCCTCAACACAATATAACTTTACATCAACAAATCGTAAAATTTTCGATCGTAAGAATGAGATAGAACAAAGCAAGTAGGAGTAGGACAAGCATCAGTTTGCTCCCGGGGCAGGTATCACTTGGACGCCAAAAGGGGAATTGGAGAACCCCCACTTACTCAAATTTAAATTCGTCTTACTATCGGTGGCTCGGTCTGGGTTATAAGTTGTAGTGTAGTGGGAGTACATCCAAAACCCCTTTCGGCGGCTAAGTGATAATCCCCCCGCTCCTAATACTTGCGGAAGCTTCCCTCTCTCTCATACGCTGCGTTCGAACTCATTTTAAAAATCTTTAAATAGCTACCTGTCATAAATTCTGTTCTATGGAAATTTACTACAGAATTTAAATACCTTTTCTTGGATTTAAAAATTAAAATAACAAAACTTATTTTCTTTATGACAATGAAAATTATTTTATTATTGTAAATATTCAAATTTTCTTCCTGTAAAACTATATTTTAATTGAAATTAGAAAAAAAAATTGAGAATTGAAAAAAATAATTTAAAATTAAGGAAAGTTATTGATAATCTAGAAATACAATTGCTAAAGGCAAGAATTTTTAAATATTACAGATAATAATTGAAAAATGGAAATAACATTTTAAGAAATTAATTGACAGTGAAGAAAATAGTTGTAGAATTGAACAATTAATTTCAACTTTATAAAACAATTTTATGATTGAAAAAATAATTGAAATAGCCTAAAATTATTGGATATTGAAGAATTAATTGAAAATTAAAGAAAATAACTGGAAATTAAGAGAAATAAACAGAAATAAAAGAAAATAAATTGAAAATTTAAGAATTACATGTAAACTATAAGAAAATAATTGACAATTATAAGAAAACGTACAAAATGACGAAATAATTAAACATTAAAGAAAATAATTAAAAAATGATGAAAATAATTGACAATTTCAAAAAAATCGACAAATGATTATACTGTGTATAGATTAATACACAATTGGAAATAGTAATTAAAAACGGTAAAGAATAATTATAAAATTTTAAAAGAACAAATAAATATTTTAAATGTTGTAGAAAATAACATAAAACTGAAGGTTTTTATTGTTTTCATTTACATGAATGAAAAATAACAAGATTAACTCAGAGAATAATAACAAAATTTAAAAAGATATTTGAAAAATGAAGAAAAAAATAATTAAGAATTAAAACTAAACTTCGAAAAATGGCTAAATTAATAACAACTGGAAAAA
The DNA here is from genome assembly GCA_037103525.1 of Ganaspis brasiliensis. Taxonomy (NCBI): domain Eukaryota; kingdom Metazoa; phylum Arthropoda; class Insecta; order Hymenoptera; family Figitidae; genus Ganaspis; species Ganaspis brasiliensis. The sequence goes on from JAZKLR010000766.1 coordinate 101,165, forward strand.
ATAATTTAAAAATTAAAAAAAAAGATATTGAATTTAAGAAAACAATTGAAACTTGAGAAATTAAGAAAATTATAGAAATGAGGTGTAAGCGAACAAAACCTGATAAATCTAGGCTTCCAGCATAGACAATTAGATCATATTGAAACAAAACTAGAAAAATCGTTAATTCTGTATTTTTTTAAAGCACATTTACAATTATTAGATTTATAAATCTAAGAACTTGTATGCATAAAAATAAAAGATCATAGTACAGATTTTTATGTTTTTTAAAATTTTTAATGTTTTATTTGTTTAATTCCTTTAATTTAGTGATTAAAAATTACATGAAAAAATATATAGTACTGTGAAGTCATTATTTTCTAAAAAAAATATTCAATTGTTTGCAAGTATATTGGTTATCTAAAAATTTTTTAAACATGTTTTGATGTTTATAAAAATAAATATTTTTGTTTATAAAAATAAATAAAAGAATGGAAACATCCGTAAAAGATGTTAATCAAGGCACCAGAAAGTATGGAACTGCTCAAAGTAAAAGATATGAATTTTTTTTTTTTAACATAAAAGCGTAAGGTTATTATTAAATTTCAGATTTCGTGATAAAAATATTTTTAAGCAATCAAAAGTTGATAAATCCACACCTGTCAAAAATTAAAAGTTGATAAATCCAGACTGTTGAAACAAAAGTGGATAAATCCATTTTTCTTTTTTAAATAACAATAATAATAAGTAAAATAAAATTATTTGCAACATTGCAAATAAATATATTTGGTTGCTTTAATCTTAAACTACTTTCATTTTTGTTTTATCTTTCTTAGTTAAGAATATATAACATTTATTCATTTTTCTCAAAATTAACTCGAATGGATTTATCAAGTTTTGTTCGCTTACTCCTCAAATAATGGTTGGAAATAATTGCTAATTGATCAACTGTACTAAAAATCGAAAATAATTAAAATTGAAGAAGAAATTCGAACAATGTTCAGAATAATAGGCAACACAAAATATCCAGTAAAAAATATTAAATAGGCCAATGAATATATTTTTGAATTGTCTACAAAACGAGCAAAAATTACAGAGCCATACAAAAAAAATAAAGTTCCCTAGCCTGGGTATGAAACCCTTATTCTTGTAAACTTTACCACAATTTCCGGTTAAAATAACCGGAAAATAATATTAAAGGCTTAACCACAATTCCTGTTGTTTTAACCGAACTGTTTTTTCAGTATACTATATACTTATAGTATATTAAATAAACTACATTAGTTTAATTACATTTAACTGAATTGTCTACAAAACGAGCAAAAATTACAGAGCCATACAAAAAAAATAAAGTTCCCTAGCCTAGGTATGAAACCCTTATTCTTGTAAACTTTACCACAATTTTCGGTTAAAATAACCGGAAAACAATGTTTAAGGCTTAAACACAATTCCTGTTGTTTTAAACGAACTGTTTTTTCAGTATACTATATACTTATAGTATATTAAATAAACTACATTAGTTTAATTACATTTAACTGTCGGCAAATTCTTTCAACCAATTAACACTAATGATAATACTTTTTAACAATTTGGAATAAATAAATACATATTTTCAATATGAACAATTATCCTATTTTATGGTCTTATACTTTCACTATTTTACTTTAAATATATTTATTTTTGATTCATTTTATTATCAAATTATCCTAAAACTCCAAAAACAATGTTCAAAAAAAAAATGAAAATGATAACGGGTTTTTTCCTTTTTTAAATGAAAGCTAAAATATTAAAGCAAGTTTTCATAAAATACCATATAAATAATTTAAAAATTTGAAAATTAAAAAAAAAAGAATATAAATAGTAATCGTAAAGTGAAGAAAATAGTTTAATTTTTGATAAAAATACTTTAAAAGCTAGAAATTAATTTGGAAAAAAATGAGAAAAATTAAAAATTTAGGTAAGTAATTGAAAAATAATTTAAAAAATTATAAATTGAAGAAAATAATTAAAATCTGAGAAATTGAATTGAATAGTAAGTGCAATTTGAGAGAAACAATTAAAAAAATGTCAGAATATATGTTAAATAATAGAAAATTTATTCCAAAAAATATTTTAAAAAATTTTAATTTAAGAAAAGTTTTGAAATATAAGAAAAAAATAATTAAAATTGAAGATCATTATTCCAATCATTAAAAATTACAGTTAACGTTTTAATTTAATAAATAATATATAATAAAAATTAAAGCATCAAAATATTTTTTTGATATCGAGGAATATTGGAAGAATGATCATAGAAAAAAATGATTGCAAAATTATGTCAAAAATGGAAAACATAAGACAATAATTTAAATTTGAGTTAATAACTAAAAATTTAGAAAGTTAATTGGAAAATAATAATTTAAATAATTTAAAATTAGCTAAAATAACGGCAAGATAATAAAAAAAAATATAAAAAAATAAAAAATTGAAAGTAATAATTAAAAATTGAGATAAATAATTGAAATTTTAAAAGGTTATTGAAAATTAATAAAAATAGTAGAACATTAAGTAAAAAAGTAATTAAAAATTGAAGAACATGATTTCAATAATTAAAAAATACAATGATCGTTTAAAATAAATAATATATAATAAAAATTGAAGCAACAAAATATTTTTTAATGGTGAAGAATATTTGATAAATGATTATTATAGAAAAAAATAATTGAAAATATTGAAAAGGATAATTAAATTTGCATTAATGATTTAATACTGAAAAAGTTAATTGTAATTTAAAAAACTTATTTAATGTTGAAGATAAGAATTAAAATTAAAACTAATTATATTAAAAAAATTAAAGAAAATAATTGAAATTTGCAGAAAGTATATAATATTATATATAATATAAATTTAATAGTTATAGGAAAACAATGAAAAAATAATTAAAATAACTTAAGATTGTAAAATATAATTATAAAGTAATAAGAATAATTGAAAATTGTTGTTCATAGTTGAAATTATAGTCGAAGAGAATTATTAAATAATGAAGAATTTTCTGAAAAACTTCGAAGTTTAGTTGGTTTATTTAAAGCGTAGATTAATTGAATTTTTAATTAAGAGCAAGTGATGGAGTATGACTAACAGAAATAAACAACCTTCTTGATAGAAATATACACGACAAAAAAGCCGGATAAAATGGCTGCAATATTGCCGGCACATTGCAAGCACACTCGGGCTAAGCATTTATTAGGCGACACAAAAGGAGCGAGAACGCTGCCACGCCGTCCGTCGCCCGTCGTGCCTGTAACGTGCCAGTCACGTTTGTTATCTGGGAAGCATTGCGTTAGCGTACTTCTTTTTTTGTAAATGAAGTTATTTAAAGAAAAAAATTTTGGCGTGTCTGAAATGAAGTACCTCCAGTAGGTATATTTATTAAATATAATTAACTTCTTTATCAATGTATACTCTACAATTATCACTATTCATAAAATATCACAAAATAAAGGAAATTTAACAGAAATTTAACAGAATGCTTCTAAGAAATTATAGAAAATACTTTACAATATACACACCTAGTTTAACACAGTTCAAACTAATGAAGAAAAAATATATGGGCGATTCTTACGTAAGTGCCCTACTTAGCGGCGTTAAAAAAATACACCTTAATTAAAAATATATTCTGAAGTGTATTAGTGAATTTTAAAGGTATATATGAGAGTAACTGAAAACCAAATATAAACAAATATATTTATTATAACTTCTATTATATTGCCCTCTAACTGCTGAAATTTCAGCTCCGTGGCGTGTCCCTTTTCCAAAATGTTAACTTTAGTTGAATAATTTTCGGTAAAAATATTATTATTATAACTCAGCCTTTTTCAAGAATAAAGTGTCTATATTTATGAACAATTTAGGTTTATATTGAACTTCATAACACCTTTTTCATACTTAGAATCTGTAAAAATGTTTTGTACCTTAATTTATCCAATTTTTGAACGCAATCTGAAGACTTATAATTAAGGTGTCATGTGTTTAGTTATTACGCCTTCTAATAGGTTAAATCTCAATTTTGATCCATTAGCACTAAATCACACGTGAAAAAAGTTTCAAAAACGAAAAATTTTTACTTACAAAAAAATTATTTTTGTAAAAATCGCATGTGTACAAAAAAACGTTCACTTCCATGTCATTACTATTATATAACTGTAACAACTATTTGATAGTATTTTTACCATTTTCTTGAAGTTTTCATGTAAAACAAGCGATCTGGGTCAAAATTTCCCAAAAAGAACAAAGTTGGTTTGGGGTCTTTCGATTTTCTTGAAAATTGGCAAAAGTTTAGTGTTAGGTAAGAGTTATTTGTGGGACAAAGAGTTTACAAAAATTTTTAAAATTGTTGAAGTTAGAGAGCTTTGAATTTTGAGATACGAGTTTTTTTAAAGCATGATATTTTTTGTAGTTTTTAATAGATTTGCTTCATATTTACATGATTTATAGATGATTTGTAGCCGTTTGAAACGTAATTTAATGGTTCTAAATTTTCCAAAAATTTAACCAAAAAAAAGTCAAAAAAAGTTTTTAAATTAATTTTTCTTACATTTGGCCGTGAATAACGTTTATGGATAAATTATTTTCAAATTCCTTATCTTTTTCTGCGTCTTTTAAAAAAAAAATTGATGGAGGGTCTGAAACTAACGGAGATATTCAATTTTTAGTGCGGCGGTTCACTGTATGGCGCCACTGCTGACATTGCGCTGCGCCGCGGCGCGAGACAAAAAAACGTACGTGGACAAATTACAATAAAGCCCACAAATATGAACCGATTTATAATTTTTTTTTTCATATAAAGGTAAAAAAATTATGCATACCACCTCTGATTTTGTTATTTGACAAATAGTTGTTTTCATTTGTTTATTTATTGTTAAAAATAAAAAACAAAAATTCTCATTTAAACCAGTTTAATTCTTCATTAAACGCAATAATTAAATTAGGAATGACGAAAAATGTTGAATTTATGATTTAAGAACAAATTCTAATAGTGAGTTAATTGTTTAAAAAATGTTTGTATTTGTTATAAACAAATTAGTGGAAGAAAAATATTTTTATCATTGACTTGACATTTATTAGGGCTGTGCAAAAAACTCGAAACTCGAAGTCCGACCGAGATGAACCGAGCCTAGCAGTCTTCGAGCCGAGTCGAGCTTAGCTCGGCTTTGTCGGGTTCGAGCCGAGATTTCTTAAATACCCGAAATTTTTCGAGTACTCAAAATTGTACGGGTTCTCGAATGATACGAGGGCCCGAAAATTTCGGGTCTTGAACGAGACCAGAAAATTTCTACATGCGCAGTAGAGTTCAAAGCTCCAAACAAATGCGCACTAGTGTTCCAAGCACTAAATACATGCGCAGTAGTGTTCCAAGCACCAAATACATGCGCAGTAGTGTTCCAAGCACTAAATACATGCGCAATAGTTTTCTTTGCACTAAATGCAAGCGCACTAATGTTCCACGCACTAAATACATGCGCACTAGTGTTCCACGCACTAAATACATGCGCACTAGTTTTCAATGCACTAAATACATGCGCACTAGTTTTCTACGCACTAAATACATGCGCACTAGTTTTCAATGCACTAAATACATGCACACTAGTTTTCTATGCACAAAATACATGCGCACTAGTGTTCCACGCACTAAATACATGTGCACTAGTTTTCTACGCACTAAATACATGCGCACTAGTTTTCAATGCACTAAATACATGCACACTAGTTTTCTATGCACTAAATACATGCGCACTAGTGTTCCACGCACTAAATATATGCGCACTAGTTTTCTATGCACTAAATGCATGCGCACTAATGTTCCACACACTAAATACATGCGCACTAGTCTTTCACACATTAAATACATGCGCACTACATTTCTACACACTAAATACATGAGGAATATTTTTCTACGCACTAAATACATGCGCAGTAGAGTTCCATGCACTAAATATGTACTATGCGTAGAAAAATTGTGCAATAGTAATTAGTGCGTGAAAAACAAGTGCGCATGTATTTAGTGCATAGAAAAATAGTGCGTATGTATTTAGTGCGTAGAAAATATTGCGCATGTATTTAGTGCGTGGAACACTAGTGCGCATGTATTTATGTGCGTAGAAAGCTAGTGCGCATGTATTTAGTGCGTGGAACACTAGTGCGCATGTATTTAGTGTATTGAAAACTAGTGCGCATGTATTTAGTGCGAAGAAAACTAGTGCGCATGTTTTTAGTACGTAGAAAACTAGTGCGCATGTATTTTGTGCGTGAAACGTTAGTGCGCATGCATTTAGTAAATAGAAAACTAGTGCGCATGTATTTAGTGCGTAGAAAACTAGTGCGCATGTATTTAGTGCGTGGAACACTAGTGCGCATGTATTTAGTGCATAGAAAACTAGTGCGCATGTATTTAGTGCGTGGAACACTTGTGCACATGTATTTGGGGCAAAATTTCTGTACCGATCCAACTAAAAAAAAAAATTTCCTCCGATTGGGCTAAAACTTGCCCTAAGTTTAGATCTATGCATGAGTAGATTAGCCACCAAGTATTACTAAATTTCATCATTAACTGTGTAGTGGGGAGGGGGGTCAAGTTTTTGATGAATGGTGGGTGGACTAGTTTTTCATCACTCGTAACTTTTATACGGTCAATCGCACAAATTTTTGACGCATATACTTTTGAAAGGGTTTTTTCTGCCCTTTCAAACGGTAAAAAGAATTTTTTCGAAAATTAAAAATTTGACCCTTTTTTTTAAAAATCAAAAATATTTTTGACTTTTTTTTCAAAATCGACATTTTTTTTTTCATTTTTTATTTTTTGAAAATAAAGTTTAAAATGTGTACTTTGAGTACACCAAGTATGAAAAGGTCCTTTTCTTTTGTTTTTGAGATATTAAATAATGAATTTTTAAAAATTAAATTAAAAAAAGTAATAATTCTTTAAGAAAGTAAATTTAGAATTAATATGAATTTTTCTTCTAAAGACAATAAAAATTTACATCTAACAAAACCCAAATATATAACATTTTGCATAAAAAGTATTAAATAAAAAAAATTTAAATAATTAGCTATCCGTGTACTTTAAGTAGGATCACAGTTTATATCCCCTTTGTCCACAAAATTGTTTTCGTTTTTTTTGTCTTTAAGAATATAGTAGAATATTGTAGTACTGCTATCTGCATTTTACAGGGTTTAGACTGTCATGTGAGTTATTTCAATGCCTGCATTACAGCTGTGTAATATGTAAATGTGTTAATATGTTAATTTTAACTTTTGTTAAAAATATGATTCGTATTTTATGTTGTAACTGTGTAATGAGTTGTATGATAATATTTTCCATATGTGTAATTAGATTTAAATGATTGAGCTTGTTTTACTTAGTTTTTTTTATTGGTTTTGTTTGATTTCGTTGTTTTTGAAACCTTTGTATTAGATTTGACTGCTTTTGGATTTTTCCTTCTTTTTCTTGGAGTTTTGTTCAACGTTTTCGGAAAAAAGTCACTTTCCATCGCAGATGAGAATTTTTTTAGTTGAATTCTACCATCTTCTTGTGGTATATAGGAATGGTATTGAGAACTACCAGTTATTGTTACTGCACTATCGAATCTGCATTTCAACATTTGGGTAGTTGAAGCAAGAGTCTCTTTACTTTTAAAAAAAATGTGAGTTTCTTTGCAGTTTTTCTTTGCCCAGTTAAATAGATTTTCTGCATTAAGAATGTGTTCTTTTCAAGAGGCTTGGAGACTTGCACGAGCAGCTCCTCTTTTTATATTAGCTCCTACGCCATCACAAGCACCTTTACCATGGGCAGTGGCATGATAATGCCATTCTGCAGGAACTCCAAAATCTTGTGTATGAGCTAGAAGATTAGCAAAAGAATATTTATTCTTAAAATGCTGCTTTGCTCCGTCTGTAAAGTAAAAAACTTTTTTTACTTCAAAATTTTCTTTCAAATAGTTCATGATGACAGTCTGATATTCATATACACTTGCAGTGTCATGTGACAAATTGTCCGAAATAATAGCCATGCTTTTATGTAACAAATTATCTTCTACTTTATAGTATATGACTACTGTAAAGATGGTAGCTTGATTGTTGTTCCAGTGAAAAGCTTGGGCAGCGTTTTGAACAATAAAGGCATAATTTTCAGCAAAATCACATGAAATGACAAACTCACCTGGCACTAATTTTTCCTTTAGATTTTTATAACAAGATGCTTGCTCTCTGGCAATAAAATCATGTACTTTCAACTTATTTAAGCGTTCACATAAATCTTCTGTAAATTCATCAACATTTAGTACGAGTGTTTTCAAACTGTATCTGTCGGTCTGCATCCAAATTTCACATTTTACCTCTTCAACACAATCTTTATCAAAAGCTTTAATTAAAATCTCTCTTAAAACATTTGTACCTGGACATAGTCCACAATCTCCTAAGTAACAAGAAGTACTCGGAATAGGGCAAATTATAGCTTTTATGCAATCATGATAATCAGCTAATTGTAATTGATGGTCTTTAGTTAAATGTTCAATATCAATTTCATTTAGCATTAATTTCACATTTTCGTGATACGTGCAAACACAAACAGTGTGTGTTCCATCACTTCCAGCCAACACACAATGGGTAGGCCTAAGTTGGGAAAATTTTGATAAACTTATTTGGACGTTCTTATGTTCTGATTTAAATTGCTCATACAGTTCATTTAAATTGCCTAATAAAAGCCTTTTTTGTACATGTTGACGAGTTCCATCTACATTTTTGACAGACATGAAGTCCTTCATGCCAGGCATCATGCGACTGATATCATCACGATTGTAAAAATCTTTAACTAAATTCACTGTTTCAGTCGATATTGGATTTCCTTTTTTTGGTTTTGGAAAAGCCAAAATACCATATTTAGCTACTTCATCTTTTACATTTCTTGCATGTCTATCGGAAACGTTAAATTATGTCATTATCTTATTACGACTCCAAGATTTTGGTAAAAGTGTAAGAAGCTGAAATTTTTCTGCTGAATTGTCTGAGTTCTCAAATTTTTCCTTAATTTGATCAAAGATTTCTACACACGATTTGTGATGTTCATAATCGTCATCAGAACATTTAGACTTAGTTATTTTATTTGGAATTAAAACAAAGTCATTATCATTTGTCCGATCATCATATTCTTCAATAAATCCACCAGGTTTTTCAAGATCTATTTCACTTACTTCATCTTCCTGTGCTTCAATATATGAGCTTGAAGGTTTTTCAACTGTTGTTGAAGTCTTCATCTCTTCTTTTAAATCAAAATTGCATTTCAAGCAAATTTTTGCTCCTGGTGGAAAAGAGTATCTACTTTGTACACTCCCAGCTACGGGACGTAATGCTCTATTTGGATGGTTTTTTCTTTTAAAGGGATTAAGGCATCTATTATAACAAACTTTTAATGGCTTACTAGGAGCCATGTTTGATTAAAATACCAATAAACAAATGAAAACTATTTTATTAAATAAAACGATTGTTAGAAAATATTAAATATACTTACGCTATATGTTAGCAAACGATATAAAAAGAGAGATTCACAAACCTGCGTTTAATGTATTTAAAACTCGAATTTAAAAGATCTAATATCTGACAGAAAACTTATTCCAACAATACAAAAATATTATTAGTTTTTTAAAAGTATATAATACGAAAAAGAAACCAAGATAATTTGTACAAACCTGAAAACGTATCCTTATAGAATAAAAAACTTGAATATTAAGCTCTTATATAAAATATAATACGCATCTGTACTGTGAGAAATAGAAAAGTTGGCCTATCAAAATGAGGACAGTCTGAGTGCTTTGTCATCTTTAAAGAACTTGCATATTAAGATCATTTTCTGGAATATACATGGTTTTACAAACTTTGGAGACATTGGTAACCTGCTTCAAAATGATGACATTTTATGTTTATACGAAACCTGGTTGGAAGAGACTAAGACGAGGCTGCCATTGTTTCCTGATTCTACAGATATCTTCAATATACCGGCAGTGAGGGACGCCAGCATAGGAAGGGCAAAGGGAGGTTTGACTATAATTTTAAATAGGAAACTTTATTCTCCACAGCTGATTTTGTCTGAATCGGATTTCATGGTAATTAAAGTTTAGACTTTTAGTATTTCTTTCTTGATTGTAGTAGTTTATGTCTCCCCGTCGTCGGATATTACTTTATTTCTTAGTAATTTTAATCTGAAACTTAATATACTACGAAATTCCTATAACGACCTTCCATTCATAATTGGCGGAGATTTTAATTGCAGAGTGGCCAACTTAAACTCAATCGACGAAAATATTTTTACACTTAATGATCGTTTTAACTGTGCTAGAATTTCGAGGGACCAGATTCTTAATGTAAGGGGTAAACAACTAGTAGATTATATGGAGGAGAACGAACTTATTTTATGTAACGGCAGATCAGTGAGTGACACTCCTGCACAATACACTTTTTTTAGCAAAATGGGTTCTAGTGTAATAGATTTCGTTTGGTGCTCGTTGTCAATCCTGCCATTAATACACGACTTTGAGGTCTTGGAAATTGTTAGTGGTTCCGATCATCTCCCCGTCTTGGTCTTTCTGGAACTCCCCTCCCCTCCGAATGCTTCGAATGATCCAGGTTTTCAACCTTGGAGACTAAAGTTTGATTTTTCCAAAGCAACTGAGTTCGCTGATTGCATGAGATGGAGTGAGGAGGTGGGAACTGGCGCCGGAGAAGGGGTAGATGAGGCCAGCGAGGTACTCGTTTCGACGATTACTAAGGTAGCTACGAATTTGGGAATGAGGAAATTTGACAGATGTCACAGCGCTTTTATTTCTGTAAACAAGCCATGGTATGACGTTGAGTGCCATTCATCGAGATTCAAAGTAATGAAAGCTTTTCAAGTTTATAAGGACTCGGATTTCGATCCAACCTACAGAGTTTCGTACTTCATGTCTCGATCCGTTTATAGAAATCTTTTATCTTTAAAGAAAAAAGCGTACATGAAAGTATTAACGGACCAACTTTCCTCCGCTAAAAATTCGAAGGATTTTTGGACCATAATTAATCAAAAAAGATTCAAACCTTTTGTTAAAAATGCAATTGGCATTAGTGATTGGTATTTATATTTACGAGAACTGTATCCAGTAAAAATCACGTCTTCTTTTTCAGCTCCCTTCATAAGCAACCCTATCCTTGATAGTGGTATCTCATTCGATGAGATTTGTAAAAGTTTAAAAAAATGTAGAGACTCAAAGTCGCCCGGTTGTGATTTTGTTAATTATAGTTTTTACAAAAACTTACCAGAAAATTGGGTTATTTTTTTGGAGGATCTTTTTAACAAGATACTAGATTCGGAAGTAATTCCCAAGGCCTGGGGGCAATTAAAAATGACCATGATACACAAAAAGGGCGATTTTGAAGTTCCGGATAATTACCGTCCAATCACTTTAGTCAATTGTATTACCAAAATATTTACACAAATTTTATCAGAAAGACTTATTAACTGGGAAAATGAGTTTGGTGTGATTCCCGAGTATCAATCAGGTTTTAGGAGAGGCAGAGGCTGCATAGACAACCTGTTTACTTTAAATTCTCTTCTACAAATTCATTTAAGACATCCTAGAAGGGTTGTCTATGCAGTCTTCGTCGACTTTAAGAGCGCTTTTCCCTCCGTGTCACACGACATCCTGTGGAATAAATTACACTCATTGAGAATTAGTACAAAATTTATAAATCTGATAAAAATTTTTTACGAAAGTTCAATCGCATGTGTGAGTACCAGTGAAGGGAGAACTGATTTCATAAGGGTTTCACAGGGCGTCTTGCAAGGAGAGGTGCTTAGTCCTTACATTTTTTCATTATTTATTAGCGATTTAGAGGATTTTTTGAGATCTAGAGGTTGAAGAGGTTTATCAGTTAGTAGTCTAGTCGAAATATTTCTTTTGGCTTATGCGGATGACCTGGTTTTATTGGCGGATACACCTACCGAGTTAACGAGGAAACTAGAAGCGTTGTATGAATACTGTGAGCGGAATCAGTTGGTAGTAAATGCTGGTAAAACAAAGATAGTTATTTTTAGAAAAGGGTCAAATGCCACTGTAAAAAATTTCAAAGCATTTAATTTTGGAAATGAAAAAATAGAAGTCGTAGACCAATATAATTACTTAGGGGTTATTTTTAAAAACACTTGTTCTTTTGAAATAGCCAAAAATAAATTTGTAAGCTCTGCGAACTTAGCGATAGGCTCCACATTGTGTACGATTAATAGTTTAAAGGCGGATACATGGTTAACCTGCAGCAGATTATTTGAGAGTCTTGTCTGTAGTACACTTCTTTATGCGATACAAGTTTGGGGTCTAAAGTACACTAACAATATCGAAAAAGTGCAATTATCTTACTTTAAAAGACTATTGCACTTGCTCAACTGCACTCCTAATTATGATGTTCGTTTAGAGGTGGGGGTGTTGCCTTTGTCATTCAAAGTACTCGATAGGGCATTGTCTTGGATTTCAAAAATTTCCAGTATGAATGATTCTCGGTTCCCAAGGCTGTGCCTGCTGAGGCTAATGACGTTGGCTCGCTCCAGCCCTGCAAGTTCGGGGTGCAACTGGTTTGGTCAGTTAAAGGTGTTTTTTGTAAATAGTGGATATGAAGAGTTATGGAATACCGGATCTCTAGAATCTCTATCATACAATTTGGATCAAGTTAAAGTATCTTACGGAAGGTCTTGCTTAACAGAAGATTTAAATTCGCGTGCTAAATCTAAGAGTTTGCAGATTTGGCCATTTATTCGCCTTTATCCAGGAACTCAGCCCTACTTAGTGAATAAAATGCAATTGGAAATCAAAAGAACTTTTGCGCAATGTCGTCTAGTAAATAACCATTATCCATTTATAAAAACAAACTTTGATAGAATCGATCTTCCGAATTCTGAATATTGCATTTGGTGTGACGAGAAATGTGAGAATTTTTTTCATGTTCTGGTTGAATGTCCTAAATACAGTTTTAGTAGAGAGAGTTCCTATCCTGAGTTCCGAATGCAAGCGAATAAGACCCTTTTCTAGAGAAATCTTTTTTCTGCGGAATCTACTTCAGAGATAAAAAAATGTACGAAACTAGTTATAAAAATCTTAAGAGAACGAAAATGTGCGTAAGCGAGGAAGAACTCCTTTTACATGTATATTTATTTCATATTATTTATTTTATTGTGCGACTATTTTCACAAATTATTTTATTGTAACATGTTAATATGTATTGAGGTATAGGCTGTCTAGCCCAATAAATAAATTTATTATTTATTATTATTACTAGAAAAGTTGGCCACCCTGTGGGAACTTTTGATACTACTTTAAATAGGCGCCAAAATTTGAACTATTCTAAGCAAAGGATACATTATTAGACAAAACAAGATTATTTTATTAGAACAGAAAAAGTATTTTAATACTTCTATAATTGAAATAAAAAAAGAAGACAGCAGTACTACAATATTTTACTATATTCTTAAAGACAAAAAAAACGAAAACAATTTTGTGGACAAAGGGGATATAAACTGTGATCCTACTTAAAGTACACGGATAGCTATTTTCCTTAATTTCTTTTTACTAGCGATTGTAAAAATATAGGTAGGTACTTTTTGATATTTTTCTTAAACATATAAATAAAAAAACATCCACATAAATAAATAAACAAATAAATAAGTCATACAATAAAAAGAGAATTGACCTTATGATTTTTTTATTTGGACGCTAAGAATGTCATAATTAACTTTTTATTCATAATTATTTAAATTTTTTTTATTTAATACGTTTTATGCAAAATATTATATATTTGGGTTTTGTTGGATGTAAATTTTTATTGTCTTTAGAATAAAAATTCATATTAATTCTAAATTTACTTTTTTAAAGAATTATTACTTTTTTTTATTGAATTTTTAAAAATTCATTATTTAATATCTCGAAAACAAAAAAAAAGGACATTTTCATACTTGGTGTACTCAAAGTACACATTTTAAACTTTATTTTCAAAAAATAAAAAATGAAAAAAAAATGTCGATTTTGAAAAAAAAGTCAAAAATATTTTTGATTTTTAAAAAAGGGTCAAATTTTTAATTTTCGAAAAAATTCTTTTTACCGTTTGAAAGGGCAGAAAAAACCCTTACAAAAGTATATAGGGCAAAAATTTGTGCGATTGACCGTATAAAAGTTACGAGTGATGAAAAACTAGTCCACACACCATCCATCAAAAACTTGACCACCCTCCCCACTACACAGTTAATGATGAAATTTAGTAATACTTGGTGGCTAATGTACTCATGCATAGACCTAAACTTAGGGCAAGTTTTAGCCCAATCGGAGGAAATTTTTTTTTTAGTTGGATCGGTACAGAAATTTCGCCCCATTTTTTTTTTAGTTATCATACACTCGTTTTTAACGACCTTACTGGCCCAATGAGTGTCCCCCGTAGGGAGTTCCTAGAATTGTACTTGTATATATTCTTTAAGTGTTTTTGCGTCTACAAAACGGCTTGAAATTGGGAGTACTCGCATTTGCCTGGACCACCCGGTATATTGGGTTTGCTCGCCAGTGGAGAGGGAAAACTGTAGAAAAACCTCTTCCTGATTACAACCGGTTTATCGACAGTCGAGTTCTAGTGATCTGCACAAGTCGATTACCGACAGTGCATATCATTATTTTTTGACGTCGAACCTTCCACTGAAGTTATCTCACGAGTTAGAAAAATCCCAGACTCATCGGGGCGCGAACCCAGCAAGCTGGACTTGGCGCGACCGCAGAGTCTAGTATTTAACCAACTGAGCTAACTCCGTGGTTAGTGCGCATTTATTTAGTGCGTAGAAAACTAGTGCGCATGTATTTAATGCGTGGAACACTAGTGCGCATGTATTTAGTGCATAGAAAACTAGTGCGCATGTATTTAGTGCGTGGAACACTAGTGCGCATGTTTTTAGTGCATAGAAAACTAGTGCGCATGTATTTAGTGCGTGGAACACTAGTGCGCATGTATTTAATGCTTGGAACACTACTGCGCATGTATTTAGAGCTTGGAACACTACTGCGCATGTATTTAGTGCTTTGAACACTACTGCGCATGTATTTAGTACTCTGAATACTACTGCGCATATGTGGGTTGCTTAGTGAGCTGGAGGACCAAAACATGTTATGTAAGTTCAAGTTCTCGAAATTTTCGGGTTCTCGATTCATTCGGGTCCTTTTCGATTTTCGAGTTCTCGAATCGTTCGGGTACCCGAATTCATTTGTGATCTTATTTTGGACAAGGGCTCGAAATTTTCCGAGTATTCGACAAATTTTTCGAGTTCGAGCTAATCTCGAACCCGGCTCGACTCGGCCCGAAAAAAGCCGGCTGGGCTCGACATTTCGAGATTTTTGCACAGCCCTAACATTTATCAATCTAAATCTATCTATTATTTAATATTTATAACTAATTAGTAATTAACATTACAAAAATCATTATAAACAAATTATTTTGTTTATTTATAAACAAATCTTATAAACAATTTCCTTAAATTTGAACTATTTTTTAAATTTTAAAAAAAATTTAATGATTATAAATAATTAGTATTGTTATTAATAATTTTATAAAGAATTTTACTTCTCCAGTTCTTTATAGCAAACTTACTGAAAGTAAGTAATCTATTAATAACAATACTAATAATTTATAATTATTAAATTTTCTTTAAAATTTGGAAAATGGTTTAAATTCAAGGAGATAAGAAAAAGAACAAAGCCTATACGACTAAAAGTAATAAAGCTATGAATTTGTTAATTAATGATTGTTTAAAAAATGTAAAAGTTGAAAAAAAAATTAAAGTTTGCTTCTTTCAACAATTTAGAGAAATAATATTGTACATTTTGTATAAAATTTCAGTAATTTCATGATAAGGAATTGGACAAGTAAAATTGTTTATAAGATTTGTTTATAAATAAAAAAAATAATTTGTTTATAATGATTTTTGTAATGTTAATTACTAATTAGTTATAAATATTAAATAATATATAGATTTAGATTGATAAATGTCAAGTAAATGATAAAAATATTTTTCTTTCACTAATTTGTTTATAACAAATACAAACATTTTTTAAACAATTAACTCACTATTAGAAGTTGTTCTTAAATCATAAATTTAACACTTTTTGTCATTCCTAATTTAATTATTGCGTTTAATGAAGAATTAAACTAGTTTAAATGAGAATTTTTGTTTTTTATTTTTAACAATAAATAAACAAATGAAAACAACTATTTGTAAAATAACAAAATCAGAGGTGGTATGCATAATTTTATTACCTTTATATGATAAAAAAAATTCTAAATCGGTTAATATTTGTGGGCTTTATTTTAATTTGTCCACGTACGTTTTTTTGTCTCGCGTCGCGGTGCAGCGCAATGTCAGCAGTAGCGCCATACAGTGAACCGCCGCACTAAAAATTGAATATCTCCGTTAGTTTCAGACCCTCCATCAATTTTTTTTTTAAAAGACGCAGAAAAAGATAAGGAATTTGAAAATAATTTATTCATAAACGTTATTCACGGCCAAATGTAAGAAAAATTAATTTAAAAATTTTTTTTGACTTTTTTTTCGTCAAATTTTTGGAAAATTTAGAACCTTTAAATTACGTTTCAAACGGCTACAAATCGAAAGACCCCAAACCAACTTTGCTCTTTTTGGGAAATTTTGACCCATCTGCAAAAAGAATAGATTTATTTTGCAATATTGCAGAAGTGAGATTAGAATAAATGTCAAATTTCAGCTCCATGGTATCACGTAAAATTTCAGCTCCATGGCCTATATGAAGTGTTCAGTGTGCTTCATGCAAAGAAACTTTTTTATCTGTGGTGGTTATTACAAAATATTATTCTATAAAGTAGTTTAGCAATGCCGGATTACACTGCTCCATCTCCAATTCAAATTATCCAAAAAATAAAACGAAATATTCATTATTAAATATTGTATTTGCTGTTCTTTTATAAAATTGTATATATGTTAACTAATATCTAAAATACTGTTAGAATATTAAATAATTTATTAATTTATTATTTATTTTCGTTTTAGCAAAATATCAAGAAGAAATTTTTATTTTGTACAATATATTGACAATAAAAGGATGCGGTTCAGCTCCACATGGCAGCCAATTTTTAAAAATTACCTATTATTTTCGTAGAAATATAGTTGTAGTAAAATCGTTTAAAATATACTTATATTACACCCTAATAAGAAAAATAAGTGCAGCGAAACATTGAATAAAAAAAATTTTTTTTTACCAAAACTTATCTTGAAATCTGGCAGTTACGCAAGAATCGAGCATATATGACTTTTTATTCTAATTTAAAATATATCTCTTAAACAAAGTAGAAGGTTTAGGTACGTTTAATGAAAATACAAATAAAATGAACTCCAAAATCATTTTTAATTGTTTACAAAGAAAAGTATAAATATTACAAATATTTATAACAATAATAAGAAAACAAAAACTGCTCATCTCATGAAGCTCCATGAACATATACAATTATCACAATTTGTATACTTTGCAGAAATGTATACTTTGCAGAAATGTGTACTTTGTGAATCTGAATAAGTTCATGTTCACTTATTGATGACTATAAGTCATAGTCTCATTCAAAGAAGCGCTTATGCATTTACACACAAGTGCATATTCCATTATTGAAATTATATGTATATACCCAGTGGGCAAAAATCCATGTTAGTTTTAAGAATTAAAACTATTGAAGAACGGTTTTAGAACGTTTCATGTCAGCCAAATAATGTTCTGGAACATTATTGGAACATGAATGTTCGAATAATGTTCCAGAACATTATTTGGCCGACATGAAACGTTTTAAAAAGGTTCTTAAAACGTTTTTAGAACGAACATGGACTTTTGCCCACTGGGTATATATGCACTTATAATTATACAATCTCTGTCAATATGAATTAGTAGTTTTCTAGAAAACAATTAGCGAGAAGTGAGCCACTACTAAATAATAAGATTTTTACTAATTATTTAGTAGAAAACTACTAATTTTTAGTAGAAAAATACTAATTTCTAGTAAAAAAGTACTAATAGAAATAGTAGAAAAGTAATAATGGAAATTGTAGAAAATAACTAATTGAAATATTGAAATTTCACTATTTGAATTAATAGTTTACTACAAAACAATTAGTAAAAATCGTACTCTTTAATAGTAGCTCACTTCTCGCCAATTCATTAAAGTAGAAAACTACTAATTCAGATTTAGAGAGATAAGAGAACTAAGTTCCAGAACATTATTTGGCCGACATGAAACGTTTTAAAAAGGTTCTTAAAACGTTTTTAGAACGAACATGGACTTTTGCCCACTGGGTATATATGCACTTATAATTATACAATCTCTGTAAATATGAATTAGTAGTTTTCTATAAAACAATTAGCAAGAAGTGAGCCACTACTAAATAATAAGATTTTTACTAATTATTTAGTAGGAAACTACTAATTTTTAGTAGAAAAATACTAATTTCTAGTAAAAAAGTACTAATAGAAATAGTAGAAAAGTAATAATGGAAATTGTAGAAAATAACTAATTGAAATATTGAAATTTCACTATTTGAATTAATAGTTTACTACAAAACAATTAGTAAAAATCGTACTCTTATTATTATACATTATTTTATAATGACAATAATTAGAAAAGATGGAAACAAAATTAGGAATGTTTGTCACCTCCTCTTAAAACTTCGTCAGAAATACGTTGTAAATCTTTTGTTGCAGTGAGGACTTTAGATAATGGCAAGATCACTTCATCAAGAACTTGAACATAGTCCTCTGTAGGCACTTGCATAAACAGCCTTTCTCCTATAAATTTGAAGTACAATGTCATAAATAAATAATTGTTTCTCAATTGCAGTAAATAAACTTTTACAATTTACATTTAAACCATATTTAAAGAGTACATTTAAAAATACAAATAGTTTATTAAGAACTACTAAACTTTACAATAAATAAATAATATTACCTTGAGACAATATTTTTCTAGTTACAATAACTGGTTGTCCTTTTTGTAAGCGTAAAGCACCGTCGAAAGAAGTAATTCTCACTTCTAACTTATGAATGCCATTAGTTATTGAGCCACATCCATATGCAACACTATCGCTCAAACCATGAGGCTGATATCTTACAAATACCATTTTAATGAAACCTTGAACTTCTAAACAAATTAAAAATATTATATTTTTAACAATGATTAACATAACATTACTATTTCACGTGAAAATATTGTATTTAAAACCGTTCAATACAAATTACACAAGAAAATTGAATAAGGGAGACCGAGGAGGGAAATAACAGAGGTGGAAAGTAACAACGCTTATAACTTCTAACCCAATCAGCGGACAGATATGGTCCTAAAGTAATTTTTAGTAGGTTTTACCCCCTCTACCTCTTACCTACTCTTTTTTTTGTTACTTTCCACTTTAGGGGTGAAGAGGAAAGTAACAAACATGTAACAAACGCCTATAAATTCTAAACAAACCAGCGGACAGACATGGTCCTAAATTAATTTTTAATCAGTTTTACCCACTCTACCTCCCCCATACCATGCGCAAGCTAGTTCAGGAACCGTATGTCCGTATGTTACTTTTTCCTTTCTTCTGTTACTTACCACCTTCGACCCTATCATCCAAAAAATGACTTTTGTTACTTTCCTCCTCGATCTCCCCTATACATTTTTCACGTGAACATAAAACATTCAAATATAACTATATTATATTATTTTTAAAAATTATGAAAAATCACAAAATTAGAAATAAAAACTAATAATAATAGTAAAAAATAACTAATTATTAGTCAAATTCATTTTTAGGTTATGTCAAAATAACTAATATTTTAGTAAAAATTCGTGTACTAATTCAATTAGTCAAATTTTAACTATCTTTTAGTTACCTTTTTATAACAATTAGTTAGAAAATGACTCAATTTTCAAAAATTTTCAATCACAGATTGGCCAATGGAAAATAACTGCCATTTTCAGTACCTGTTACTGAAATTATCAGTTGTTTTTCTACTGGTCAATTAGTAAAAAATTACTAAAAATTTCGTTAAAAATGTTCTAAAAACAAAAAAAAAATAAAATAAAAAGCTTCTACCGATTTCAATTGAAAAGTCACTTATTCATATCGCCACAAAGAATTCACTGAAAATCAATGAAATTTTTACTAATTCAGTTTTAGATAGTATAATATTTCAATTCCTTGCATTGTTTTTACTCACTTTAGCCTCAGGAAAAATCTAAGAAATAAATTGAACATCAATACTTATAAACTTTTTAAAATGTATAGAAAATTTTCTTGAAAATCAGACCAAGGACATATAGAAATCTTTATTATTTTAAAAGTTATTTCAAATTTTTAAAAAATGCAAATTACACTTTTTTACATTAAATTCTTTTCAAATAGACAAATCGTCAAATAGACTGCATCATGGACTTACTTTATTCAAAATTACGTTCATTTTAATTTTATTTTAAAATTAGATAAAAGAAAATTCATAAATCTGAATCACTCAAAACAGGTAGCCACATACTACACTGAGAAAAAAATACCTTCGAATCCATAGCACGCACATTTGAATACATTCAAAAGTATATTTGTTTGATTCTACAATATACCTTTTGAAATAAAGACATTAGCTTTCATTTAGTTGAAAACATATACTGTAGAATCAAACAAATATACTTTTGAACGTATTCAAATATGCGTGCTATGGATTTAAAGAAATTTTTTTCTCAGTTTACTGGCGAGTACCGCACATTCTGAAAATATTAGGATAATGTACTTACTTATTAACCCTTTGTCTTCCCAGTGGATAATATCGTTGAAATTGATATTCAAAATGTCACTCACAATGTCCTCTGAAGGAACGTGTCTTCCTAATGTTATGATTGCGGTGGTTTCAAAAATTTGCAATTCATAAGGTACATTGCCCCTATTATATTCGGGTTTAGATGGCGCTCTGGCAAAACATCCATCTATATGTAGAATCTAAAATCATGACAAAAATGTTGACAGTATGTAATGCATTTACAAGAAAAGAAAGAGTTAATGAGAAAAATAATTGAAACTTGACGACAATAATTGAGGGTCTCGATTCCATAAGGGGTTACGCGTGACTTTCGTGCCTTGTTCAGTGAGTTCTCGCTGAACGAGGGGCCTACGTTAAATACGCGTAACACCTTATGGAATCGAGACCCTCAATTGGAAATTTAAAAATAACTGAAAATTCAATTGGATTCTAAAAAAAACTAAAATGGATTAAAAATTGAAATAAATAATTGAAAATAAAAGGAAATAATTGAAAATTTACGAAAATTATTGAAAGTTAAAGAAAATAATCAAAAATTTACAAATCACGAATATAATTGAAAATTACATATAGAAAAGAATTGAAAACTTTATTGGATCCTAGGAAATGAAGTCGATTAAGGAATCAAAGAAATTAATTAAAATTCGAAGAAAACATTGAAAATTAAAGATAATAATTGAATACCGAAAAAAATAATTGAAAATTCAAGAAAATAATAGAAAATTATCAAACATAATTTGAAATTTAAAAAAATTGAAAACTTAATTGAATTCTAAAAAATTAAACCTGATTAAAAATCGAAGAAATTTAATTTAAAATTGACGAACAAAATTAAAAAATGTAGAAAATAATTAAAAACCTTATTCCATTCTATAAAAGTAAACCAGATAAAGTATTGAAGAAAACAACTGAAAATCGACAAAAACAGTTGGAAATTAAAGATAATTGAAAATAAGGAAAATAATTGAAAATTAAAGAAAATTGTTGAAAATTTAAAAACATAATTCAATCAACATAATTGAAAATTGATGAATTAAATTGAAAATTAAAAAAAAATTAAAAACCTGATTGAATACTAAAAAATTAAATCTGATCAAAAATCGAAGAAATTTAATTCAAAATTGAAGAAAATAATTGGAAACTTCATTCCATTCTATAAAAGTAAACCGGATTAAGAATCTAATAACATAATTAAAATTTGAAGAAAACACGTGAAAACTAAAGACAATAATTGGAAATGTAAATTAAAGGAAATAATTGAAAATTAAAGGAATTAATTGAAAATTCAAATATGTAATTGAAAACTGATGTTTGGATTCTAATACATTTAACCAGTTTGAAATTCGAAGAAAACAATTAAAAAAACCGCTGCAAAGTTCTACATCGGGTATTTACTTTCGTAGTTTATTTTTTTCATTTGAGTTCATTTTTTGAACACATTGCTTCCTCATAGAAAAATAATAAATCTCTCTTATTTAAAATTGGATAAGAAAATGGTCAAAAAAGAAAATTGTATACAAAATGGATAAAAAGTACTTTCTTTTAATATTTTTATGTTAATATGTTAATATAAGTTGAAAACAAAAAAAATATTTTTAATAAATATAATAATTATTATTAAATAATATTATTTATTTATTTATTTATTTATTTTAATTAATATTTTTTACAGGACTACGCTATTAAGTGAGCAAACGGTTTATTAATAATAAAAAATAATATAAAAAATATAAATAAGATAATATAAAAAAGTAAAAAAATTATTCAAATAATCAAAAACAAAAAGCATTTTTTATCTATGAAGAAGAAATATTTAAATTTCAACTTTTCTTTTTAAACATTAAAATACAAAATGTGTCCTTTTATAAAAGGACTAAACTAAAATATCTAAGACGCATGTGGGACTTGAAAAAAAAAAATTGTACTGTAAGGTTCGTAAATAGGTCAATCGATGCGTTTTTAAAAAATAAAAAGGATAAAAAGCTTACATTTTAACTTTCTTGAATATTTGTTTATAATATTGCCAAAAAACGATTTTTTGAAAATTTTAAAATTTAAAAAAATATATTTGGAACTAATCGATCGGATTCAAACATATGGCAAAATTTGTCCCCCTGAGAGACTTATTATTTGGTAAAAAAAGATGCTTCTAACTATAACGGTTCTCGAGATATTGGGCCAAACGTAATGTTAATACACACACACACACACACACCCGGACATCTTTTCTAAACATCATTTTTGACATCCTGGGGTCGAATTATGTCGAGAAATGTCAAAAAATTGCAATTGAGGATTTGAGGGTAAAACAATACTTCCTCTATGAGGAAGGAGTTAATGTAAATAATTGAAAATTGAAAAAGGAATAAGTTACTTTATTAATTCTAGAAAATAGATGAAAATTTAGTTCGATTATAAAAAATTAAACTAAATTCAAAAAAGAAAAAAAATAAATAAAAATATGAGTAAAATAATTGAACATTGATGTAAATAATTGAAGATTGATGAAAATTATTGAATATTGACAAATGAGTAAAATAATTGAAAATGAAAGGAAATAATTGACATTGAAAAATTTTAAAGGGAAATTGATGAAAATAAATGAAAACTAAAGAAAACAATTGTTAGTTGAAGAGAATAAAGAATCATTCTAACCATGAGAAAGGTTTTAATTTAGAGCCGTTTTTCTGTAATTAATTTGTAAATTACTAACTTCTTAAAAACTATGTTATATATTTTTTTAATACATTGAGTATATTTAAAAAGTGTGGTACATTTGGGGATTATGGTACGGGACGGATGGTTCAATACTCGTATTCCGAGACCTCAAGCAACCTGGATTAACCATTTTCAGCAAATTAAGAGTTTTTGTTTACGAGACTTCAAGAAACCTGGAATAACCATTTTCAGCAAATTAAGAGTTTTTGTTTAATTTTTGTCCTCCATCTAGAATCAGATATTTTTAATTTTTTAATTTAAAAAGCGTATTCGAACTCAGAGACCCCAAAAAACCCAAGAATAACCATTTTCAGCCAATTTAAAGAATTTCTAAAATTTTTCTCCGCTATCTTGAATCCGCCATTTCGTATTTTTAAAAACTGACATCAGATTCGTAATGAAAACCCCCAAAAACCTGCCACAAATCATTTTTAGTTAATTTAGAATATTTTTAAAATTTTTGTTCAACATGTTCAATTTACCATTTCCAAAAAGAGACCCCACAAACCCTCGAGTAACCATATTCAGCCAATTTATTAAATATACTTTGTTTAAACAATTGTTGATATTAATAAGTAAACTTGCAAAATTGATTCTTCATAAGTAAACAATTGTTAAAATATAATTTATTTAGAAAATTTTTGAAATTAATTATTTGATTCTAATTTTTTAATTCTAATTTATATAAATCTATTTCAAAAATTAATTATTTAATTCTAATTTTTTATTTCTAGTTTATATAAATTTATTTCAAATCTAAGAACAAATCTAAGAACTTATCTAACAAAGAAAGTTAAATATACCTTACCATGTTTACTGAAATTAGTGACTCAAATTTGTCAATCGCGGGTTTTCCCCAAATTACGCATTGTACCATCTTCCCAGAATCATTTGAAACGTAGATATTTATCTACGTTTAAACAAATGTTTAAACATTTGTTGAAATTGGTTTTAAAATAATTTTTTTTATCAAATATGCTTTGTTTAAACAATTGTTGAAATTATTGTTTTTAAAATTATTTTTTTATTAAATATACTTTGTTTAAACAATTGTTGAAATTAATAAGTAAACTTGCAAAATTGATTCTTCATAAGTAAACAATTGTTAAAATATAATTTATTAAGAAAATTTTTGAAATTAATTATTTAATTCTAATTTTTTAATTCTAATTTATATAAATCTATTTCAAAAATTAATTATTTAATTCTAATTTTTTAATTCTAGTTTATATAAATTTATTTCAAATCTAAGAACAAATCTAAGAACTTATCTAACAAAGAAAGTCAAATATACCTTACCATGTTTACTGAAATTAGTGACTCAAATTTGTCAATCGCGGGGTTTCCCTAAATTACGCATTGTACCATCTTCCCAGAATCATTTGAAACGTAGAATTTTAAAAATTCACTCTCAGCCGTTTTGCGTCGAGGACAAATCGTTTCCACAAATACAACTATTTCGCTGCAATAAAATATATTTTTCAATTTTAAATTAATTCTATAAATAATATAATTAGGGGAGAGTGGCCATCAATGTACCGGGTTTTTTTCAAGGTAATAGTACTTATTCAATTTCACCAATTTCAAGCACTTCTTTGCATCAATATAAAACTACAACACTTCTCTAGGTAATGCACACATATTATACACGATTTATTTTGAGTAAATAATAAAATTTAGGATCTTTCTAAACTAACAAGCTATTTTCATTTTCAACAACCTGGGTACACAATGAACCACCTCTATAAAAACACTAAAAATGTTCAACAATAATAATATTGCAATTTTCACTTTGTAAAAAACTTATTTTCTATCAAATACTATAAAAAAATATTACTTAACACTTTCTAATTGATAATGTATAACATAAATATACCTCAACTTTAAGTTAACTAGCTAAAATGGCATTTTAGTTTTGCTATGTTGAGAAAAGTACTGATGACAATCGCTGTAACATGCTGTACGCATGCCTAGTTTTATAATCAGACATACCACTCTAGAAATCGAAAATACACTGAAATTCCAGGTGGTTCATTGTTCCCCGGTACATTGAATCAACATGACATTTGCAACAAAAATGGTTTTTTATAACTTAATCCAATATTTCAAAATCTTTATCTCATTAGAATATTGTAGTTAAGGCCCAAAACAAAATAAATCGTAAGTACATTTATTTTTAAATTGCCTTATTTTAATTAAAAAACGTGTTTGTATTTTAGGTAAATTTTTTCTTCAGTGCATCAAAAACAGTTTTTTTCAGTTTTCTCTGTAAAGAATAAATCCACACGTCTCAAATTTATGGACGTAGTGTGATTACGCAAACTTCATTTATATTTAAAATTAGGAGAATTTTTATGTAATTGTATCTGAGAAAATTGGAATGGTTCATTGAAAAAACTGGTACATTGATGGCCACTCTCCCCTAATTCTATTAAATTATTTTATTCTAAATAATATAATGAATTTAACTTACACAGTCCTGTCCCATAATTTAATGCCATCAAACACATCATTGGTGAAATAACACACTTGATTCTCCATTGTTCTGTAATTAATAAAAAAGGTAAACATAAAAATTTAAATTCTCAAATACAATTAAAAAATATAAATTAACTAAGACTTACCTATTGTAAGAAAATAAATGCACGTTCCAAAACACGTTTCACCATACACAAATTCTATTCAATACTGACATGAGCAGTCCTTAAACTAATATTCAATCTTTCCCTCTCTTGTTCTTCTATCTCGCTCTGTCTTACGCTATTTCTATTGTCTCTCGCTCTATTTTGCTCTTTCTTACACTCTCTCTATCCCTACTAATATGTCTCTCCCTCTCTTGTATTCAATCTCTCCCTCTCTTGCTCTTCTATTTCGCTGTCACTATTCCTCACTCTGTCTCTCGCTCTCTCTATCCCTCTCCCTAATATTTAATCTTTCCCTCTCTTGCTCTTCTATTTCGCTCTGTCTTACGCTGTATCTATCCCTCTTCTGTCATTTCTCAACCAATCATGGATATTTGCTATAATTATCTCTGTCTAACTCAAGCAACCCTCTCTCTTAGCGTAACAAACACCAACTTCCCCATCTCTCTTTTTCGACCAGCGTTACATTCTATCTCTGTCTAACTCAAGCAACCCTCTCTCTTAGCATAACAAACACCAAATTTTATATTACTTTCTTCTCCATCTCTCTTTTTCGACCAGCGTTACATTCTCGACTCTAACTGATTTCTTATATTAGGATATTAATGCGATACCGAGAAAATTTCGTTCATCGTCGTACACACTTCAAAGTTCACCTACTTTTTCCAATAGGCAACTTACAATATTGTTCATTTTACCATGTTATTATAGTTTGTAACAATGCGCACTGGCACTATTCGTGTCAAGCATGTTAAACTGAACATTTTTTCATGCACAACATATTGTTGCAAATGCGCAGTAGTGCACCACAGCTGTGTAAACGTGCGCACTACAAAACAAACATGTTCACATGCGCAGTTGTTTTGTATTGCTGTTACATATGCGCAATGATGCACAGTGATAGTCACACATGTGCTCTAATTAAATTCAAAAATTACGCAGGCGCAGTGCTGTACTTTACCAGATAAGTACATTTTCAGTACATATAGTATACTTTTTTTAATAAGTGCGCAGTAGAAATCCGTTTTATTATTGCGCATGCGTAACACTGTAGCATTGTAAGTGCACTTCCGCGAAAGTACTATTAGGTAAAATATCGGTTAAAATTGGTTTTTTCCATTATTATTGTAATTAATAACCAATAATAGCAAAGAATATTCAAATTCAATCTTAATATTGAAATTGAAGAAATTTAATATAAAAAATTATATTATTGAATATAAAAACTAATAAAAACGTTTAAAATGTATTTAATTTTATTAATTTTATTCTTTTTTTCTTTAAAATATTAAAAAATGTAACAAATTTTGATCTGAAAGTTTTCAATTTTTCATACTTTAAAAAACCATTTTCTAGGGGTACCGAGGGTGGGGGTTATAATTATTTAACATACTGTCAGAAAATCTTCCATATAATTAGTGTTTAAAAAAGTTTTGTAAAAATTTACTTATTTATTGATAATAAAGAGTTTTAAAGTTCTCTCAATATTCATAAAATTGTACGTGGTAATCTTCTATTATATTAATGCGATACCGAGAAAACTTCGTTCATCGTCGTACACACTACAAAGTTCACCTCCTTTTTCCAATAGGCAACTTACAATATGGTTCATTTTACCATGTTATTATAGTTTGTAACAATGCGCACTGGCACTATTCGTGTCAAGCATGTTAAACTGAACATTTTTTTTGCACAACATAATGTTGCACATGCGAAGTAGTGCACCACAGCTGTGTAAACGTGCGCACAACAAAACAAACATTTCACATGCGCAGTTGTTTTGTGTTGCTGTTACATGTGCGCAATGATGCACAGTGATAGTCACACATGTGCTCTAATTAAATTCAAAAATTACGCAGGCGCAGTGCTGTACTTTACCAGATAAGTACATTTTCAGTACATATAGTATACTTTTTTTAATAAGTGCGCAGTAGAAATCCGTTTTATTATTGTGCATGCGTAACACTGTAGCATTGTAAGTGCACTTCCGCGAAAGTACTATTAAATAAAATATCGGTTATAATTGGTTTTTTTCCTTATTATTGTAATTAATAACCAATAATAGAAAAGAATATTCAAATTCAAACTGAATATTGAAATTTAAGAATTTTCATATAAAAAATTATATTTTTGAATATAAAAACTAATAAAAACGTTAAAAATGTATTTAATTTTATTAATTTTATTCTTTTCTTCTTTAAAATATTAAAAAATGTAACAAATTTTGATCTGAAAGTTTTCAATTTTTCATACTTTAAAAAACCATTTTCTAGGGGTACCGGGGGTGAGGGTTATAATTATTTAACATACTGTCAGAAAATCTTCCATTAAATTAGTGTTTAAAAAAGTTTTGTTAAAATTTACTTATTTATTGAGAATAAGGAGTTTTAAAGTTCTCTCAATATTCATATAATTGTACGTGGTAATCTTCTATTATACTAGCAAAGACAGACGCGCGCACTTGCGCGCGTGTTTCAAAGAACTGTTACTGTACGGAATGAAAAAGTTTTTCTAACATCATATAAAAATTAAAAGTTTATGTAAATTTTGAGATAAAAGATGTCTCATTATTATATATTCTTATACATTGTCATTTATGTATTACTGTTTTTCACAAGAAATCAGTTAGTCATAGGTATAGAAATACTGCTATGCTTTCTCAGCAAGTAAGAGAGAATAAGATATAGAATTTACGTGGGTTAGAATAGGAGAAGAATAGTGTCCTTAGCAGAAAAAGAGATGAAGAATATGGAATAGATAAAGAGAACAATAGCGTGCGTACAGAAAAAGAGAATAAGGTATAGAATGTGCCTGGAATAGAAAAGGACAACAGTAGTGTGCGAAACACAAGGTGAGTTCACACTTTGTGATTTTAGTGTGAAAACTTGAAAGTGAGAAAGGTGTGATGATGTTCTTCGTTTGAGAGAGAGAGAAAGAGAGAGAGAATGAAAAAAGAGATTTTTGAGCATTGTGAAAATTCTAAGGCACCCTTGTACAAAAACTTGATAAATGTTGTAATTTGAATAATTTTTAATTTTAAAAATTTAAAGTTCGCCACATTTATAAATTAATTTTGTATTGTTTTAACAATTATTTTTAATTTTCTATAATTGAAACTAAGCATCAAAATTGAAATTTATTTATAACCATTGTTTAAACAAATTATTGTAACTATTGATTAACTTCATTCAAAATAAAGAATTTATTTATAGCAATTGTTTAAATAAATTATTGTGATTATTAAATTTAGGTGAAATGAAATTTAGGTTAATCGGAATTAAAGCTGAATGCATTTTAGGTTAAATGGTATTTAGAGGCTGAATGCATTTTGGGTTAAACGGGATTTAGATTAAATGAAATTTAGTTTAAGTAGGTTTTATGCTAAATGCATTTTAGATTTATTGAGTTTTAGGTTAAATAAAATTAAGGCTGAATGCATTTTAGATTTAATGCATTTTAGGTTAAATGAGATTTAGGTTAAATACATTTTAGGTTAAATGGGATTTAGGTTAAATAGAATTTAGGTTAAATGGGATTTAGGTTTAATGCAGTTTAGGCTAAATGCTTTTTAGGCTAAATGCATTTTAGCTTAAATGGGATTTAGGCTGAATGCATTTTAGATTAAATGCATTTTAGGTTAAATGAGATTTATGTTAAATACATTTTAGTTTAATTGGATTTAGGTTAAATAGAATTTAGGGTAAATGGGATTTAGGTTGAATGGAGTTTAGGCTAAATGCTTTTTAGGCTGAATGCAGTTTAAGTTGAATAGTTTTAGGTTAAATGGCATTTTGGCTAAATAGGTTTTAGGGAATATTCATGCGCCTCGAGTTAGGGAGATAGAGAGATTAAGAAATAAAAAGTCTGACCGATAAAGAGTAAAAGAGATAAAGAGTTTGAGAGATAAAGAGTTAAAGAGATAAAGAGTTTTTCAGAGATAAAGAGTTAATAAGATGAATAGTTTAAGAGATAAAAAGTTTGAGAGATAAAAGGTTTTGGAGATATAGAGTTAAAGAGATAGAGTTTTTCAGCGATGCAGAGTAGGAGGGATAAAGATTTTTAGAGATAAAGAGTTTGAAAGATAAATAGTTTGAGAGATAAATAGTTTATAAGATAAAGAGTTAATGAGATAAACAGTTTAGGAGATAAAGAGTTTGAGAGATAAAAGGTTTTGGAGATAAAGAAATTGAGAGATAAATATTTTGAAAAGTAAATAGTTTGAGAGATAAAGAGTGAAAAGATAAAGAGTTATAGAGATAAAGATTCACAAACAACACAATTTACATATTATATATGGAAACGTTTGTGATCTAACTAATTCGTTCGCAGGTATAACGGCTGTAGAATATAAGACACTAAATAAAGTATACGGTATTTCGCTGTGAGAGCAGTTGCAGCTTAGGCATTAGGCAACCCTTAATTAAGATTTTCAGGTACAAGTTACAATTGAAAACTAATTGGTTGAAAGGCAAACAGTGAAAAGGGATATTTAATTTCACAAGCTTAATGTACCCTTTTACTAAGAATGGTCACTCAAAATATAATAGTTGGGTCGCCTCATCCTAGAATCATCCAGCTATTTTTTAATAACATAAAACAAATCTATGTTATTCTAAGAATCTGGGACTTTCTTTTAATTGTTTGCATTACTGTTTGTCAAGAATCCATGTCGACACCGAAATATGTAATAAAAAATGTGTATTACGATAACACTTAATACATTTACTTCCACATATTTTGAATTTTCAACGTAACTTATACTATACGTAAAATAACATAACTATTAAGTAATTGTTGCAAAAAAAAAATACAGAAATTAGTTTTTAACATTATTCTACAGTAGGAAAAGAACTACTGACTCACAAAAATACAATAATTAAAGGACAAAACATTAAAAAATTATCGAAAAAAATGTGAATGAGCCCTTACTGAAATGTACTTTCACAAACCCTTGTTGACCGATCAAATGTAACCTGATGACCCCCCACTACTTGAAGAAGGTGACACGCCCCCAGATTTTCTAAATTTTAAAAATCTCCTGCAAAATTATAATATTGTAATGTTTGGCTGGATTCCTTCAGATAAATAAAGGAAAATGTATTTTTCTAATGGGGTCCAGGTAAAAACCTGATCCATGCGTTTATGACAAACAAATAAATAAATTATTTGAAATTCTTAACAAAAATTTAAATAATTTATTATCGGGTTTTTTCCAATATTTGTTAACTGAAATGTGATTCATCACAGAAAAATATTAGTTATTTTAATCTGTATGTTATAATAGTTTTCTAATAATAATAATAATAATAATAATAATAATAATAAAACCCACCACTTTAACCTTAATCGAGCTTGTCCCTGGTCGTTGCTTAGTCGTCGCCTGGGTTCTATCCTATTGCCACGCCCAACTGAACCCTGATCTCCATCCGAGAGAGACCTATTGTCAACACGATCAAACACCTATACGATGTTCTGCAATGGTCATTTTAGTACTGAGCCAAGTAGGACCAGTATCTTTGAGCTGCTTGGTAACGGAAGCATTAAGCAACCCATTTCGAGAATGGAATCTTGGAATTCCACAGTTGGAGACTCAAGATGTGTGTGGGCTTAAAGATCGACTCCAAACAAAGTATCGTGGGCTTCTCAGAAAAATTTGGTCTTCCGAATTGTCTGGGAAGAACAAAATACAGGCCACAAATACATTAGCCATTCCTTTACTTCTCTATACCTTTGGAGCTGTTAAGTGGAATGTGAATGAGTTGAAAATACTAGATAGAGAAACACGCAAGATGATGTCAATCCATCGTAGTCATCATCCAAGGTCTTCCGTGGAACGAATTTACCTTCCAAGAGACCGGGGAGGAAGAGGTCTATTAAATTTTGAGTGTCTTCATCGAAGAATTGTACTGGCTGCAGCATGTTCGGTGATGAACAGTAGAGATCCCCTTATGCAATTTGTCCACCATCATGAAATTGCAAATGTTGGGGCGTTTTTATATCGTGCGGCAGAAAGAGCTGCAAATGAACTTAGTCTCCCATTTGAAGCCAGTGATATGGAGCACGGGTTAGCATCGTTAACACCATTGATGCTTAAAAAGTGTGTCAAGGAGGCAGAACAAGCGCTTTTGTTACAGGAACATAAAAGCAAACCTGTTCACGGGCAGTTCTATAATCTCATAGGTGAAGTAGGATTGTCTCAAGGCTTGACTTTTGCTTTTCTTAAATCTGCTGGTTTGAGATCGGAGACTGAGGGATTTTTGTTCGCTTGTCAGGATGGTGTAATTAATACTCTGGTGTACCGCAGTCGTGTGATGCATATACCTGTCGACAATAACAACTGTCGAGCATGTAAGCAATACCCGGAAACACTTAGTCACATTCTAAGTGCATGTCCGAAGTACGCGTGTTGCAGTTATATTGAAAGACACAATGCTGCGCTTAAGGTGTTGTATTATCACCTTCGACACCAGTATGGTATAGATAAAGAACCCATCTTGCCGTATGCCCAAGGCGATCAGGAATCCGTTGTGGAAAATGAACAGTGTTAGATCTACTGGAATTTTTCTTTTTCTACAACTCATCGTATCAGAGCTACTAAGCCTGATATTGTACTCCAGGATCATAAAAGTAAGATCATTTGTGTGATAGAGTTTTCGGCTCCTGCTGAAGGCAACATCATACAAAAGGAGGATGAGGAACGGACGAAATATCAAGACCTTATGTTTGAACTGAGCCGAATGTATCCAGGTTATAAAATCCGATTAATTGTTCTCATACTAGGCTGTTTGGGAGGGATTAAAGATTCATTTATAAGCCAATTGAAAAAGATACCAAACTGCGAATGTCAAGCTGAAGCATTGACGGTTCGTATGCAAAAGGCTGTTTTTCTGTGTTCACTTAATCTGGTCCGACAGCACTGTTGTTCATAATATAATATAACGACGGTAGCTCTAAAAAAGCATCTAATAGCGTTTCTGGCCACCGCGTAAGAACAACAGTGGCAAGGAACAGGGATACCTACAGAACAGTGAACTGAAAACACCTCGAGCAAAAGAATCGCGCTCCTGCTTACCTTTCAGGACGGAAGGAGCAAAAGCGGATAAGAGTACGTAAGGCAAGAATGGCAGTGGTTGTTTTAGTGCGGTATTACCACAGCACGTGGTTGAGTCCCACACGAACAAGTGCGTAAAGGCAATTTTTCCTCTCCTAAACTTGTTTTGTAAAAAAAAAAAAAAAAAAAAACCACCAATAAATCCCACCGCTGTCACCACCCGAAATGGGTTGCTTGGTTTATCCGTTACCAAGCAGCTCAAAGATACTGGTCCGACTTAACTCAGTACTAAGATGACCATTACAGAACATCGTGTAGGTATTTGATCGGGTTAGTGAGGGACTTGTGGTACCCTTTACGGGATATCACAGAGTTTCTTAGCCGACTGAGTCGGGTACTTGAATGTCATTTGAGATGGGGTTTCTGATACCCCAATCGGGCGCCTCCCCAGGTGGCGGATAGGGGAAGGCCTCTCAGATATGGGAGGTACCGAGGAGATTAGAATACCCGGGGCAGACCAAAAGTCAGATAGGGGTGGGCACCCGATATAATTGTCGACTTTGTGTTGGGCTAACCACTCACACAGTTTTTTTGCGGTTACGACCACAGTAACGCGCAGCGCCACCCACAATGGGTCTCTCTCGGATGGAGACCAGGGTTCAGTTGGGAGTGGCAATAGGATAGAACCCAGGCAACGACCAGGCTTCGACCAGGGACAAACTCGTACACGTTTAAAATGGACGGACCAACTTCGAAGGGACATCTTAGACTGTTGGCGACAGAGCTCTCCGGACCGAAGAGATTACATGTTGAGGCTTCATGAGCGATGGAGCAATATGCATCCCCAATACGCACAAATGAAACCTCAGTCCTTACGAGATCAGGTATCCTTTTTGCGAAGGAAAGGCCATGAAGTTCTTCAAGAAGAACCCTCTAAGAAAATACCATCAGTTCTCACAACAACACCTTTGCAGTGTAAGTGTAAGAAACGAAAATAACAACTCTAGTAAATGAATCACGCTTTTGCTTACCCTCCAGGACGGATGGAGCAATAGTGGATTAGAATATGTAAAGAAAGAATGGGAGAGGTTGTTTTAGTGAGGTATTACCACAGCACGTGGTCGAGTCCTACACGAACAAGTGCGTAAATGCATTTTTTCCTCTCCTAAACTTGTTTTGTAAAAAAAAAAAAAAAAAAAAATAATAATTATAATAATAAAATTATTAGACAGAGGGAGACAGAGGTATTTTTGTTCGCTTGTCAGGATGGAGTGATTAATACTTTGGTGTACCGCAGCCGTGTGATGCATGTACTTGTTGACGATTCCAACTGTCGTGCATGCAAACAATACCCGGAGACACTTAGTCATATATTAAGAGCCTGTCCGATTTATGCATGTAACAGAAATATAGAAAGACACAATGCTGCGCTAAAGGTTTTGTATTACCACATTCGTCACAAGTACGGTATAGATAAGGAGCCCATTCTGCCATATGCCCAAATGGATCAAGAATCCGGTGTAGAAAAAGACCAGTGCAAGATCTACTAGAATTTTTCTTTCCCCACCACTCATCATATCAGTGCCACCAAGCCTGATATGTTCCTCCAATATCATAAAAGTAAGATCATTTATGTAGTTGAGTTTTCGGCTCCTGCCGAAAGAAACATCATTAAAAAGGAGGATGAGAAACGGATCAAATATCAAGAGCTCTTATTCGAATTGAGTAAAATGCATCCAGGATATAGAGTCCATTTGATTGTATTAATTCTCGGCTGCTTAGGAGGGATGAATGCTTCATTTGTGAGCCAACTGAAGAAGATCCCAACCTGCGAACGTCAAGCCCCCACTACTTGAAGAAGTGACACGCCCCCAGATTTTCTAAATTTTAAAAATCTCCTGGCAAATTATTATATTGTAATGTTTGGCTGGATTCCTTCAGATAAAGGAAAATGTATTTTTCTAATGGGGTCCAGGTAAAAACCTGACCCATGCGTTTATGACAAACAAATAAATAAATTATTCGAAATTATAACAAAAATTTAAATAATTTATTATCGGGTTTTTTCCAATTTTTGTTAACTGTAATGTGATTCATCACAGAAGAGTATTAGTTATCTTAATCTGTATGTTATAATTGTTTTCTAATAATAATAATAATAATAATAATAGTTTTTTTGTTAATCTAAAATAGAAAGCTGAATTTATAAAAAGAATATCCCTAACTCCCTTACTGAAATGTACTTTCACAAACCCCTGTTGACCAATTAAATGTAACCTAATGACCCCCCACTACTTGAAGAAGTGACACGCCCCCAGATTTTCTAAATTTTGAAAATCTCCTGGAAAATTATAATATTGTAATGTTTGGCTGGATTCCTTCAGATAAATAAAGAAAAATGTATTTTTTTAATGAGGTCCAGGTAAAAACCTGACCCATGCGTTTATGACAAACAAATAAATAAATTATTTGAAATTCTTAACAAAAATTTAAATAATTTATTATCGGGTTTTTTCCAATTTTTGTTAACTGAAATGTGATTCATCACAGAAAAATATTAGTTATTTTAATCTGTATGTTATAATAGTTTTCTAATAATAATAATAATAATAATAGTTTTTTGTTAATCTAAAATAGAAAGCTGAATTTATAAAAAGAATATCCCCAACTCCCGTACTGAAATGTACTTTCACAAACCCCTGTCGACCAATCAAGTGTAACCTGATAACCCCCGACTACTTGAAGAAGTGACACGCCCCCAGATTTTCTAGATTTTGAAAATCTCCTGGCAAATTATAATATTGTAATGTTTGGCTGTATTCCTTCAGATAAATATAGGAAAATGTATTTTTCTAATGGGGTCCAGGTAAAAACCTGACCCTTGCGTTTATGACAAACAAATAAATAAATTATTTGAAATTCTTAACAAAAATTTATATAATTTATTATCGTGTTTTTTCCAATTTTTGTTAACTGAAATGTGATTCATCACAGAAGAGTATTAGTTATTTTAATCTGTATGTTATAATAGTTTTCTAATAATAATAATAATAATAATAATAATAATAAAAGTCTTTTTGTTAATCTAAAATAGAAAGCTGAATTAATAAAAAGAATATCCCTAACTCCCTTACTGAAATGTACCTTCACAAACCCCTGTTGACCAATCAAATCTAACCTGATGACCCGCCACTACTTGAAGAAGTGACACGCCGCCAGATTTTCTAAATTTTGAAAATCTCCTGGCAAATTATAATATTGTAATGTTTGGCTGGATTCCTTCAGATAAATATAGGAAAATGTATTTTTCTAATGGGGTCCAGGTAAAAACCTGACCCATGCGTTTATGTCAAACAAATAAATAAATTATTTGAAATTCTTAACAAAAATTTAAATAATTTATTATCGGGTTTTTTCCAATTTTTCTTAACTGAAATGTGATTCATCACAGAAGAGTATTAGTTATTTTAATCTGTATGTTATAATAGTTTTCTACTAATAATAATAATAATAATAATAATAATAATAAAAGTTTTTTTGTTAATCTAAAATAGAAAGCTGAATTTATAAAAAGAATATCCCTAACTCCCTTACTGAAATGTACTTTCACAAACCCCTGTTGACCAATCAAATGTAACCTAATGACCCCCCACTACTTGAAGAAGTGACACGCCCCCAGATTTTCTAAATTTTGAAAATCTCCTGGAAAATTATAATATTGTAATGTTTGGCTGGATTCCTTCAGATAAATAAAGAAAAATGTATTTTTTTAATGAGGTCCAGGTAAAAACCTGACCCATGCGTTTATGACAAACAAATAAATAAATTATTTGAAATTCTTAACAAAAATTTAAATAATTCTTTTTCGGGAATTTTCCAATTTTTGTTAACTAAAATGTGATTCATCACAGAAGAGTATTAGTTATTTTAATCTGTATGTTATAATAGTTTTCTTATAATGATAATAATAATAATAATAATAATAATAGTTTTTTTGTTAATCTAAAATAGAAAGCTGAATTTATAAAAAGAATATCCCCAACTCCCTTACTTAAATGTTCTTTCACAAACCCCTGTTGACCAATCAAGTGTAAACTGATAACCCCCCACTACTTGAAGAAGTGACACGCCCCCAGATTTTCAAAATTTTGAAAATCTCCTGGAAAATTATAATATTGTAATGTTTGACTGGATTACTTCAGATAAATATAGGAAAATGTATTTTTCTAATGGGGTCCAGGTAAAAACCTGACCCATGCGTTTATGACAAACAAATTAATAAATTATTTCAAAATCTTAACAAAAATTTAAATAATTTATTATCGGGTTTTTTCCAATTTTTGTTAACTGTAATGTGATTCATCACAGAAGATTATTAGCTATTTTAATCTGTATGTTATAATAGTTTTCTAATAATAATAATAATAATAATAATAATAAAAGTTTTTTTGTTAATCTAAAATAGAAAGCTGAATTAATAAAAAGAATATCCCTAACTCCCTTACTGAAATGTACCTTCACAAACCCGTGTTGACCAATCAAGTGTAACCTGATAACCCTCACTACTTGAAGAAGTGACACGCCCCCAGATTTTCTTAATTTTGAAAATCTCCTGGAAAATTATAATATTGTAATGTTTGGCTGGATTCCTTCAGATAAATAAAGAAAAATGTATTTTTCTAATGAGGTCCAGGTAAAAACCTGACCCATGCGTTTATGACAAACAAATAAATAAATTATTTGAAATTCTTAACAAAAATTTAAATAATTCATCATCGGGAATTTTCCAATTTTTGTTAACTGAAATGTGATTCATCACAGAAGATTATTAGTTATTTTAATCTGTATGTTATAATAGTTTTCTAATAATAATAATAATAATAATAATAATAAAAGTTTTTTTGTTAATCTAAAATAGAAAGCTGAATTTATAAAAAGAATATCCCCAACTCCCTTACTGAAATGTACTTTCACAAACCCCTGTTGACCAATCAAGTGTAACCTGATAACCCTCACTACTTGAAGAAGTGACACGCCCCCAGATTTTCTTAATTTTGAAAATCTCCTGGAAAATTATAATATTGTAATGTTTGGCTGGATTCCTTTAGATAAATAATGAAAAATGTATTTTTCTAATGAGGTCCAGGTAAAAACCTGACCCATGCGTTTATGACAAACAAATAAATAAATTATTTGAAATTCTTAACAAAAATTTAAATAATTCATTATCGGGAATTTTCCAATTTTTGTTAACTGAAATGTGATTCATCACAGAAGAGTATTAGTTATTTTAATCTGTATGTTATAATAGTTTTCTAATAATAATCATAATAATAATAATAATAATAATAGTTTTTTTGTTAATCTAAAATAGAAAGCTGAATTTATAAAAAGAATATCCCCAACTCCCTTACTGAAATGTACTTTCACAAACCCCTGTTGACCAATCAACTGTAAACTGATAACCCCCCACTACTTGAAGAAGTGACTCGCCCCCAGATAATAATAATAAATGTTTTTTTGTTAATCTAAAATAGAAAGCTAAATTTATAAAAAGAATATCCCCAACTCTCTTACTGAAATGTTCTTTCACAAACCCCTGTTGACCAATCAACTGTAAACTGATAACCCCCCACTACTTGAAGAAGTGACACGCCCCCAGATTTTCTAAATTTTGAAAATCTCCTGGCAAATTATAATATTGTAATGTTTGGCTGGATTACTTCAGATAAATATAGGAAAATGTATTTTTCTAATAAGGTCCAGGTGAAAACCTGACCCATGCGTTTATGACAAACAAATTAATAAATTATTTAAAAATCTTAACAAAAATTTAAATAATTTATTATCGGGTTTTTTCCAATTTTTGTTATCTGAAATGTGATTTATCACAGAAGAGTATTAGTTATTTTAATCTGTATGTTATAATAGTTTTCTAATAATAATAATAATAATAATAATAATAGTTTTTTTGTTAATCTAAAATAGAAAGCTGAATTTATAAAAAGAATATCCCCAACTCCCTTACTGAAATGTACTTTCACAAACCCCTGTTGACCAATCAAGTGTAACCTGATAACCCTCACTACTTGAAGAAGTGACACGCCCCCAGATTTTCTTAATTTTGAAAATCTCCTGGAAAATTATAATATTGTAATGTTTGGCTGGATTCCTTCAGATAAATAAAGAAAAATGTATTTTTCTAATGAGGTCCAGGTAAAAACCTGACCCATGCGTTTATGACAAACAAATAAATAAATTATTTGAAATTCTTAACAAAAATTTATATAATTCATTATCGGGAATTTTCCAATTTTTGTTAACTGAAATGTGATTCATCACAGAAGAGTATTAGTTATTTTAATCTGTATGTTATAATAGTTTTCTAATAATAATCATAATAATAATAATAATAATAAGAGTTTTTTTGTTAATCTAAAATAGAAAGCTGAATTTATAAAAAGAATATCCCGAACTCCCTTACTGAAATGTTCTTTCACAAACCCCTGTTGACCAATCAACTGTAAACTGATAACCCCCCACTACTTGAAAAAGTGACACGCCCCCAGATTTTCTAAATTTTGAAAATCTCCTGGCAAATTATAATATTGTAATGTTTGGCTGGATTCCTTCAGATAAATATAGGAAAATGTATTTTTCTAATGGGGTCCAGGTAAAAACCTGACCCATGCGTTTATGACAAACAAATAAATAAATTATTTGAAAATCTTAACAAAAATTTAAATAATTTATTATCGGGTTTTTTCCAATTTTTGTTAACTGAAATGTGATTCATCACAGAAGAGTATTAGTTATTTTAATCTGTATGATATAATAGTTTTCTAATAATAATAATAATAATAATAATAATAAAAGTTTTTTTGTTAATCTAAAATAGAAAGCTGAATTTATAAAAAGAATATCCCCAACTCCCTTACTGAAATGTACATTCACAAACCCCTGTTGACCAATCAAATGTAACCTGATGATCTCCCACTACTTGAAGAAGTGACACGCCCTCAGATTTTCTAAATTTTGAAAATCTCCTGGCAAATTATAATATTGTAATGTTTGGCTGGATTTCTTCAGATAAATATAGGAAAATGTATTTTTCTAATGAGGTTTAGGTAAAAACCTGACCCATGCGATTATGACAAACAAATAAATAAATTATTAGAAATTCTTAAAAAAAAATTTATATAATTTATTATCGGGTTTTTTTCAATTTTAATTAACTGAAATGTGATTCATCACAGAAGAGTATTAGTTATTTTAATCTGTATGTTATAATAGCTTTCTAATAATAATAATAATAATAATAATAATAATAATAATAATAATAATAATAATAGTTTTTTTGTTAATCTAAAATAGAAAGCTGAATTAATAAAAAGAATATTCCCAACTCCCTTACTGAAATGTACTTTCACAAACCCCTGTTGACCAATCAAATGTAACCTGATGACCCGCCACTACTTGAAAAAGTGTCACGCCGCCAGATTTTCTAAATTTTGAAAATCTCCTGGCAATTTATAATATTGTAATGTTTGGCTGGATTCCTTCAGAGAAATAAAGAAAAATGTATTTTTCTAATGGGGTTTAGGTAAAAACCTGACCCATGCGTTTATGACAAACAAATAAATAAATTATTTGAAATTCTTAACAAAAATTTAAATATTTTATTATCGGGTTTTTTCCAATTTTTGTTAACTGAAATGTGATTCATCACAGAAGAGTATTAGTTATTTTAATCTGTATGTTATAATAGTTTTCTAATAATAATAATAATAATAATAGTTTTTTGTTAATCTAAAATAGAAAGCTGAATTTATAAAAATAATATCCCCAACTCCCGTACTGAAATGTACTTTCACAAACCCCTGTCGACCAATCAAGTGTAACCTGATAACCCCCGACTACTTGAAGAAGTGACACGCCCCCAGATTTTCTAAATTTTTAAAATCTCCTGGCAAATTATAATATTGTAATGTTTGGCTGGATTCCTTCAGAGAAATAAAGAAAAATGTATTTTTCTAATGGGGTTTAGGTAAAAACCTGACCCATGCGTTTATAACAAACAAATAAATAAATTATTTGAAATTCTTGACAAAAATTTAAATATTTTATTATCGGGTTTTTTCCAATTTTTGTTAACTGAAATGTGATTCATCACAGAAAAGTATTAGTTATTTTAATCTGTATGTAATAATAGTTTTCTAATAATAATAATAATAATAATAATAATAATAATAAAAGTTTTTTTGTTAATCTAAAATAGAAAGCTGAATTTATAAAAGAGAATATCCCGAACTCCCTTACTGAAATGTACTTTTACAAACCCCTGTTGACCAATCACATGTAACCTGATGACCCGCCACTACTTGAAGAAGTGACACGCCGCCAGATTTTCTAAATTTTGAAAATCTCCTGGCAAATTATAATATTGTAATGTTTGGCTGGATTCCTTCAGAGAAATAAAGAAAAATGTATTTTTCTAATGGGGTTTAGGTAAAAACCTGACCCATGCGTTTATGACAAACAAA
This sequence comes from Ganaspis brasiliensis, assembly GCA_037103525.1. Classification (NCBI taxonomy): domain Eukaryota; kingdom Metazoa; phylum Arthropoda; class Insecta; order Hymenoptera; family Figitidae; genus Ganaspis; species Ganaspis brasiliensis. Next base: position 142,983 of record JAZKLR010000766.1, read on the forward strand.
TAAATAAATTATTTGAAATTCTTAAAAAAAAATTTATATAATTTATTATCGGGTTTTTTTCAATTTTAGTTAACTGAAATGTGATTCATTACAGAAGAGTATTAGTTATTTTAATCTGTATGTTATAATAGTTTTCTAATAATAATAATAATAATAGTTTTTTTGTTAATCTAAAATAGAAAGCTGAGTTGATAAAAAGAATATCCCCAACTCCCTTACTGAACTGTACTTTTACAAACCCCTGTTGACCAATCAAGTGTAACCTGATAACCCCCTACTACTTGAAGATGTGACACGCCCCCAGATTTTCTAAATTTTGAAAATCTTCTGGCAAATTATAATATTGTAATGTTTGGCTGGATTCCTTCAGATAAATAAAGGAAAATGTATTTTTCTAATGGGGTCCAGGTAAAAACCTGACCTATGCGTTTATGACAAACAAATAAATAAATTTTTTAAAAATCTTAACAAAAATTTAAATAATTTTTTATCGGGTTTTTTCCAATTTTTGTTAACTGAAATGTGATTCATCACAGAAGAGTATTAGTTATTTTAATCTGTATGTTATAATAGTTTTCTAATAATAATAATAATAATAATAATAATAGTTTTTTTGTTAATCTAAAATAGAAAGCTGAATTTATAGAAAGAATATCCCTAACTCCCTTAGTAAAAGGTACTTTCACAAACCCCTGTTGACCAATCAAGTGTAACCTGATAACCCCCCACTACTTCAAGAAGTGACACGCCCCCAGATTTTCTAAATTTTGAAAATCTCCTGGCAAATTATAATATTGTAATGTTTGGCTGGATTCCTTCAGATAAATATAGGAAAATGTATTTTTCTAATGGGGTCCAGGTAAAAACCTGACCTATGCGTTTATGACAAACAAATAAATAAATTTTTTGAAAATCTTAACAAAAATTTAAATAATTTTTTATCGGGTTTTTTCCAATTTTTGTTAACTGAAATGTGATTCATCACAGAAGAGTATTAGTTATTTTAATCTGTATGTTATAATAGTTTTCTAATAATAATAATAATAATAATAATAATAGTTTTTTTGTTAATCTAAAATAAAAAGCTGAATTTATAAAAAGAATATCCCAAACTCCCTTACTAAAATGTACTTTCACAAACCCCTGTTGACCAATCAAATGTAACCTGATGACCCGCCACTACTTGAAGAAGTGACACGCCGCCAGATTTTCTAAATTTTGAAAATCTCCTGGCAAATTATAATATTGTAATGTTTGGCTGGATTCCTTCAGAGAAATAAAGAAAAATGTATTTTTCCAATAGGGTTTAGGCAAAAACCTGACCCATGCGTTTATGACAAACAAGTAAATAAATTATTTGAAATTCTTAAAAAAAAATTTATATGATTTATTATCGGGTTTTTTTTTAAATTTTAGTTAACTGAAATGTGATTCATCACAGAATAGTATTAGATATTTTAATCTGTATGTTATAATAGTTTTCTAATAATAATAATAATAATAGTTTTTTTGTTAATCTAAAATAGAAAGCTGAGTTGATAAAAAGAATATCCGCAACTCCCTTACTGAACTGTACTTTTACAAACCCCTGTTGACCAATCAAGTGTAACCTGATAACCCCCTACTACTTAAAGAAGTGACACGCCCCCAGATTTTCTAAATTTTAAAAATCTTCTGGCAAATTATAATATTGTAATGTTTGGCTGGATTCCTTCAGATAAATCAATAAAAATGTGTTTTTCTAATGGGGTCCAGGTAAAAACCTGACCCATACGTTTATGACAAACAAAAAAATAAATTATTTGAAATTCTTAACAAAAATTTAAATAATTTATTATCGAGTTTTATCCAATTTTTGTTAACTGAAATGTGATTCATCACAGAAGAGTATTAGTTATTTTAATCTGTATGTTATAATAGTTTTCTAATAATAATAATAATAAAAATAATAATAAAGGTTTTTTTGTTAATCTAAAATAGAAAGCTGAATTTATAAAAAGAATATCCCCAACTTCCTTACTGAAATGTACTTTCACAAACCCCTGTTGACCAATCAAGTGTAACCTGATAACCCCCTACTACTTGAAGAAGTGACACGCCCCCAGATTTTCTAAATTTTGAAAATCTTCTGGCAAATTATAATATTGTAATGTTTGGCTAGATTCCTTCAGAGAAATAAAGAAAAATGTATTTTTCTAATGGGGTTTAGGCAAAAACCTGACCCATGCGTTTATGACAAACAAATAAATAAATTATTTGAAATTCTTAACAAAAATTTAAATAATTTATTATCGGGTTTTTTCCAATTTTTGTTATCTGAAATGTGATTCGTCACAGAAAAGTATTAGTTATTTTAATCTGTATGTTATAATAGTTTTCTAATAATAATAATAATAATAATAATAATAGTTTTTTTGTTAATCTAAAATAGAAAGCTGAATTTATACAAAGAATATCCCTAACTCCCTTAGTAAAAGGTACTTTCACAAACCCCTGTTGACCAATCAAGTGTAACCTGATAACCCCCCACTACTTCAAGAAGTGACACGCCCCCAGATTTTCTAAATTTTGAAAATCTCCTGGCAAATTATAATATTGTAATGTTTGGCTGGATTCCTTCAGATAAATAAAGGAAAATGTATTTTTCTAATGGGGTCCAGGTAAAAACCTGACCCATGCGTTTATGACAAACAAATAAATAAATAATTTGAAATTCTTGACAAAAATTTAAATAATTCATTATCGGGTTTTTTCCAATTTTTGTTAACTGAAATGTGATTCATCACAGAAGAGTATTAGTTATTTTAATCTGTATGTTATAATAGTTTTTTAATAATAATAATAATAAAAATAATAATAAAGGTTTTTTTGTTAATCTAAAATAGAAAGCTAAATTTATAAAAAGAATATCCCCAACTCCCTTACTGAAATGTACTTTCACAAACCCTGTTGACCAATCAAATGTAACCTGATGACCCCCCACTACTTGAAGAAGTGACACGCCCACAGATTTTCTAAATTTTGAAAATCTCCTGGCAAATTATAATATTGTAATGTTTGGCTGGATTCCTTCAGATAAATAAATAAAAATGTGTTTTTCTAATGGGGTCCAGGTAAAAACCTGACCCATACGTTTATGACAAACAAAAAAATAAATTATTTGAAATTCTTAACAAAAATTTAAATAATTTATTATCGAGTTTTTTCCAATTTTTGTTAACTGAAATGTGATTCATCACAGAAGAGTATTAGTTATTTTAATCTGTATGTTATGATAGTTTTCTAATAATAATAATAATAAAAATAATAATAAAGGTTTTTTTGTTAATCTAAAATAGAAAGCTGAATTTATAAAAAGAATATCCCCAACTCCCTTACTGAAATGTACTTTCACAAACCCCTGTTGACCAATCAAATGTAACCTGATGACACCCCACTACTTAAAGAAGTAACACGCCCCCAGATTTTCTAAATGTTGAAAATTTCCTGGCAAATTATAATATTGTAATGTTTGGCTGGATTCCTTCAGATAAAGAAAGAAAAATGTATTTTTCTAATGGGGTCCAGGTAAAGACCTGACCCATGCGCTTATGAGAAACAAATAAATAAATTATTTGAAATTCTTAACAAAAATTTAAATAATTTATTATCGGGTTTTTTACAATTTTTGTTTACTGAAATGTGATTCATCACAGAAGAGTATTAGTTATTTTAATCTGTATGTTATAATAGTTTTTTAATAATAATAATAATAAAAATAATAATAAATGTTTTTTTGTTAATCTAAAATAGAAAGCTAAATTTATAAAAAGAATATCCCCAACTCCCTTACTGAAATGTACTTTCACAAACCCTGTTGACCAATCAAATGTAACCTGATGACCCCCCACTACTTGAAGAAGTGACACGCCCACAGATTTTCTAAATTTTGAAAATCTCCTGGCAAATTATAATATTGTAATGTTTGGCTAGATTCCTTCAGATAAATAAATAAAAATGTGTTTTTCTAATGGGGTCCAGGTAAAAAACTGACCCATACGTTTATGACAAACAAAAAAATAAATTATTTGAAATTCTTAACAAAAATTTAAATAATTTATTATCGAGTTTTTTCCAATTTTTGTTAACTGAAATGTGATTCATCACAGAAGAGTATTAGTTATTTTAATCTGTATGTTATGATAGTTTTCTAATAATAATAATAATAAAAATAATAATAAAGGTTTTTTTGTTAATCTAAAATAGAAAGCTGAATTTATAAAAAGAATATCCCCAACTCCCTTACTGAATTGTACTTTCACATACCCCTGTTGACCAATCAAATGTAACCTGATGACCCCCCACTACTTAAAGAAGTGACACGCCCCCAGATTTTCTAAATGTTGAAAATCTCCTGGCAAATTATAAAATTGTAATGTTTGGCTGGATTCCTTCAGATAAATAAAGGAAAATGTATTTTTCTAATGGGGTCCAGGTAAAAACCTGACTTATGCGTTTATGACAAACAAATAAATAAATTATTTGAAATTCTTAACAAAAATTTAAATAATTTATTATCGGGTTTTTTTCAATTTTTGTTAACTGAAATGTGATTCATCACAGAAGAGTATTTGTTATTTTAATCTGTATGTTATAATAGTTTTCTAATAATAATAATAATAAAAATAAAAATAAAGGTTTTTTTGTTAATCTAAAATAGAAAGCTGAATTTATAAAAAGAATATCCCCAACTCCCTTACTGAAATGTACTTTCACAAACCCCTGTTGACCAATCAAATGTAACCTGATGACACCCCACTACTTAAAGAAGTGACACGCCCCCAGATTTTCTAAATGTTGAAAATTTCCTGGCAAATTATAATATTGTAATGTTTGGCTGGATTCCTTCAGATAAAGAAAGAAAAATGTATTTTTCTAATGGGGTCCAGGTAAAGACCTGACCCATGCGCTTATGAGAAACAAATAAATAAATTATTTAAAATTCTTAACAAAAATTTTAATAATTTATTATCGGGTTTTTTACAATTTTTGTTTACTGAAATGTGATTCATCACAGAAGAGTATTAGTTATTTTAATCTGTATGTTATAATAGATTTCTAATAATAATAATAATAATAATAATAGAAATAATAATAATTGTTTTTTTGTTAATCTAAAATAGAAAGCTGAATTTATAAAAAGAATATCCCCAACTCCCTTACTGAAATGTACTTTCACAAACCCTTGTTGACCAATCAAATGTAACCTGATGACCCCTCACTACTTAAAGAAGTGACACGCCCCCAGATTTTCTAAATGTTGAAAATCTCCTGGCAAATTATAATATTGTAATTTTTGGCTGGATTCCTTCAGATAAATAAAGGAAAATGTATTTTTCTTATGGGATCCAGGTAAAAACCTGACCCATGCGTTTATGACAAACAAATAAATAAATTATTTGAAATTCTTAACAGAAATTTCAATAATTCATTATCGGGTTTTTTCCAATTTTTGTTAACTGAAATGTGATTTATCACAGAAGAGTATTAGTTATTTTAATCTGTATATTATAATAGTTTTCTAATAATAATAATAATAATAATAGTTTTTTTGTTAATCTAAAATAGAAAGCTGAGTTTATAAAAAGAATATCCCCAACTCCCTTACTGAAATGTACTTTCACAAACCCCTGTTGACCAATTAAATGTAACCTGATGACCCCCCACTACTTGAAGAAGTGACACGCCCCCAGATTTTCTAAATTTTGAAAATCTCCTGGTAAATTATAATATTGTAATGTTTAACTGGATTCCTTTAGATAAATAAAGGAAAATGTATTTTTCTAATGGGGTGCTGTTAAAAACCTGACCCATGCGTTCATGACAAACAAATAAAGAAATTATTTGAAATTCTTAACAAAAATTTAAATAATTTATTATCGGGTTTTTTCCAATTTTTGTTAACTGAAATGTGATTCATCACAGAAGAGTATTAGTTATTTTAATCTGCATGTTATAATAGTTTTCTAATAATAATAATAATAATAATAATAATAATAATAATAGTTTTTTTGTTAATCTAAAATAGAAAGCTGAGTTTATAAAAAGAATATCCCCAACTCCCTTACTGAAATGTACTTTCACAAACCCCTGTTGACCAATTAAATGTAACCTGATGACCCCCCACTACTTGAAGAAGTGACACGCCGCCAGATATTCTAAATGTTGAAAATCTCCTGGCAAATTATAATATTGTAATATTTGGCTGGATTCCTTCAGATAAATAAAGGAAAATGTATTTTTCTAATGGGGTCCAGGTAAAAACCTGACCCATGCGTTTATGACAAACAAAAAAATAAATTATTTGAAATTCTTAACAAAAATTTGAATAATTTATTATCGGGTTTTTTCCAATTTTTGTTAACTGAAATGTGATTCATCACAGAAAAGTATTAGTTATTTTTATCTGCATGTTATAATAGTTTTTTAATAATAATAATAATAATAATAATAATAATAGTTTTTTTGTTAATCCAAAGTAGAAAGCTGAGTTTATTTTAATCTGTATGTTATAATAGTTTTCTAATAATAATAATAATAATAACAATAATAATAATAATAATAATAATAATAATGATAGTTTTTTGTACTTAAGAGTACAAAAGTACCTTAGTACTTAAGAGATCAGGTATCCTCTCTGGGAAAAAAGGGATATGAAGCTCTTCTCCAAGACCAGGAAGACCCCTCAGAGAATACACAAATTTTGTATAATAGTTTTTTGTTAATCTAAAATAGAAAGCTGAGTTTATAAAAAGATTACCCCAACTCCATTACTAAAATGTACTTTCACAAACCTCTGTTGACCAATCAAATGTAACCTGATGACCCACCACTACTTAAAGAAGTGACACGCCCCCAGATATTCTAAATGTTGAAAATCTCCTGGCAAATTATAATATTGTAATATTTGGCTGGATTCCTTCAGATAAATAAAGGAAAATGTATTTTTCTAATGGGGTCCAGGTAAAAACCTGACCCATGCGTTTATGACAAACAAAAAAATAAATTATTTGAAATTCTTAACAAAAATTTGAATAATTTATTATCGGGTTTTTTCCAATTTTTGTTAACTGAAATGTGATTCATCACAGAAAAGTATTAGTTATTTTTATCTGCATGTTATAATAGTTTTTTAATAATAATAATAATAATAATAATAATAATAGTTTTTTTGTTAATCCAAAGTAGAAAGCTGAGTTTATAAAAAGAATATCCCCAACTCCTTACTGAAATGTACTTTTACAAACCCCTGTTGACCAATCAAATGTAACCTGACGACCCCCACTACTTGAAGAAGTTACACGCCCCCAGATTTTCTAAATGTTGAAAATCTCCTGGCAAATTATAATATTGTAATGTTTGGCTGGATTCCTTCAAATAAATAAAGGAAATTGTATTTTTCTAATGGGATCCAGGTAAAAACCTGACACATTCGTTTATGACAAACAAAGTAATAAATTATTTGAAATTCTTAACAAAAATATAATAATTTATTATCGGGTTTTTTTCAATTTTTGTTAACTGAAATGTGATTTATCACAAAAGAGTATTAGTTTTTTTAATCTGTATGTTATAATAATTTTCTAATAATAATAATAATAACAACAATAATAATAATAATAATAATAGTTTCTTTGTTAATCTAAAATAGAAAGCTAAATTTATAAAAAGAATATCCCCAACTCCCTTACTGAAATGTACTTTCACAAAGCCCTGTTGACCAATCAAATGTAACCTGATGACCCGCCACTACTTGAAGAAGTGACACGCCGCCAAAATTTCTAAATTTTGAAAATCTCCTGGCAAATTATAATATTGTAATGTTTGGCTGGATTCCTTCAAAGAAATAAAGAAAAATGTATTTTTCTAATGGGATTTAGGCAAAAACCTGACCCATACGTTTATGACAAACAAAAAAATAAATTATTTGAAATTCTTAACAAAAATTTAAATAATTTATTATCGATTTTTTTCCAATTTTTGTTAACTGAAATGTGATTCATCACAGAAGAGTATTAGTTATTTTAATCTGTATGTTATAATAGTTTTCTAATAATAATAATAATAATAATAATAATAGTTTTTTGTTACTCTAAAATAGAAGGCTGAGTTTATAAAAAGATTACCCCAACTCCATTACTAAAATGTACTTTCACAAACCCCTGTTGACCAATCAAATGTAACCTGATGACCCCCCACTACTTAAAGAAGTGACACGCCCCCAGATTTTCTAAATTTTGAAAATCTTCTGGCAAATTATAATATTGTAATGTTTGGCTGGATTCCTTCAGATAAATAAATAAAAATGTGTTTTTCTAATGGGGTCTAGGTAAAAACCTGACCCATACGTTTATGACAAACAAAAAAATAAATTATTTGAAATTCTTAACAAAAATTTAAATAATTTATTATCGAGTTTTTTCCAATTTTTGTTAACTGAAATGTGATTCATCACAGAAGAGTATTAGTTATTTTAATCTGTTTGTTATAATAGTTTTCTAATAATAATAATAATAATAAAAATAATAATAAAGGTTTTTTTGTTAATCTAAAATAGAAAGCTGAATTTATAAAAAGAATATCCCCAACTCCCTTACTGAATTGTACTTAAACAAACCCCTGTTGACCAATTAAATGTAACCTGATGACCCCCCACTACTTAAAGAAGTGACACGCCCCCACATTTTCTAAATGTTGAAAATCTCCTGGCAAATTATAATATTGTAATGTTTGGCTGGATTCCTTCAGATAAATAAAGGAAAATGTATTTGTCTAATGGGGTCCAGGTAAAAACCTGACCCATGCGTTTATGACAAACAAATAAATAAATTATTGAAAAGATATTATTGATTTCACTGAGTCAAATAATATATATTTGATATTATAAAATAATATATTTGACTCAGTGAAATCGATAATATCTTTTCAATAATTATTAACTGAGTGATAAATTCATAATATTATGGAAATAAATTCATAATATTACAATAAATAAATAAATTATTTGAAATTCTTAACAAAAATTTAAATAATTTATTATCGGGTTTTTTCCAGTTTTTTTAACTGAAGTGTGATTCATCACAGAAGATTATTAGTTATTTTAATCTGTATGTTATAATAGTTTTCTAATAATAATAATAATAAAAATAAAAATAAAGGTTTTTTTGTTAATCTAAAATAGAAAGCTGAATTTATAAAAAGAATATCCCCAACTCCCTTACTGAAATGTACTTTCACAAACCCCTGTTGACCAATCAAATGTAACCTGATGACCCCCCACTACTTAAAGAAGTGACACGCCCCCAGATTTTCTAAATGTTGAAAATCTCCTGGCAAATTGTAATATTGTAATGTTTGGCTGGATTCCTTCAGATAAATAAAGTAAAATGTATTTTTCTAATAGGGTCCAGGTAAAAACCTGACCCATGCGTTTATGACAAACAAATAAATAAATTATTTGAAATTTTTAACAAAAATTTAAATAATTTATTATCGGGTTTTTTCCAATTTTTGTTAACTGAAATGTGATTCATCACAGAAGAGTATTAGTTAATTTAATCTGTATGTTATAATAGTTTTCTAATAATAATAATAATAAAAATAAAAATAAAGGTTTTTTTGTTAATCTAAAATAGAAAGCTAAATTTATAAAAAGAATATCCCCAACTCCCTTACTGAAATGTACTTTCACAAAGCCCTGTTGACCAATCAAATGTAACCTGATGACCCGCCACTACTTGAAGAAGTGACACGCCGCCAAAATTTCTAAATTTTGAAAATCTCCTGGCAAATTATAATATTGTAATGTTTGGCTGGATTCCTTCAAAGAAATAAAGAAAAATGTATTTTTCTAATGGGATTTAGGCAAAAACCTGACCCATACGTTTATGACAAACAAAAAAATAAATTATTTGAAATTCTTAACAAAAATTTAAATAATTTATTATCGATTTTTTTCCAATTTTTGTTAACTGAAATGTGATTCATCACAGAAGAGTATTAGTTATTTTAATCTGTATGTTATAATAGTTTTCTAATAATAATAATAATAATAATAATAATAGTTTTTTGTTACTCTAAAATAGAAGGCTGAGTTTATAAAAAGATTACCCCAACTCCATTACTAAAATGTACTTTCACAAACCCCTGTTGACCAATCAAATGTAACCTGATGACCCCCCACTACTTAAAGAAGTGACACGCCCCCAGATTTTCTAAATTTTGAAAATCTTCTGGCAAATTATAATATTGTAATGTTTGGCTGGATTCCTTCAGATAAATAAATAAAAATGTGTTTTTCTAATGGGGTCTAGGTAAAAACCTGACCCATACGTTTATGACAAACAAAAAAATAAATTATTTGAAATTCTTAACAAAAATTTAAATAATTTATTATCGAGTTTTTTCCAATTTTTGTTAACTGAAATGTGATTCATCACAGAAGAGTATTAGTTATTTTAATCTGTTTGTTATAATAGTTTTCTAATAATAATAATAATAATAAAAATAATAATAAAGGTTTTTTTGTTAATCTAAAATAGAAAGCTGAATTTATAAAAGAATATCCCCAACTCCCTTACTGAATTGTACTTAAACAAACCCCTGTTGACCAATTAAATGTAACCTGATGACCCCCCACTACTTAAAGAAGTGACACGCCCCCACATTTTCTAAATGTTGAAAATCTCCTGGCAAATTATAATATTGTAATGTTTGGCTGGATTCCTTCAGATAAATAAAGGAAAATGTATTTGTCTAATGGGGTCCAGGTAAAAACCTGACCCATGCGTTTATGACAAACAAATAAATAAATTATTGAAAAGATATTATTGATTTCACTGAGTCAAATAATATATATTTGATATTATAAAATAATATATTTGACTCAGTGAAATCGATAATATCTTTTCAATAATTATTAACTGAGTGATAAATTCATAATATTATGGAAATAAATTCATAATATTACAATAAATAAATAAATTATTTGAAATTCTTAACAAAAATTTAAATAATTTATTATCGGGTTTTTTCCAGTTTTTTTAACTGAAATTTGATTTATCACAGAAGAGTATTAGTTATTTTAATCTGTATGTTATAATAGTTTTCTAATAATAATAATAATAAAAATAAAAATAAAGGTTTTTTTGTTAATCTAAAATAGAAAGCTGAATTTATAAAAAGAATATCCCCAACTCCCTTACTGAAATGTACTTTCACAAACCCCTGTTGACCAATCAAATGTAACCTGATGACCCCCCACTACTTAAAGAAGTGACACGCCCCCAGATTTTCTAAATGTTGAAAATCTCCTGGCAAATTATAATATTGTAATGTTTGGCTGGATTCCTTCAGATAAATAAAGTAAAATGTATTTTTCTAATGGGGTCCAGGTAAAAACCTGACCCATGCGTTTATGACAAACAAATAAATAAATTATTTGAAATTTTTAACAAAAATTTAAATAATTTATTATCGGGTTTTTTCCAATTTTTGTTAACTGAAATGTGATTCATCACAGAAGAGTATTAGTTATTTTAATCTGTATGTTATAATAGTTTTCTAATAATAATAATAATAAAAATAAAAATAAAGGTTTTTTTGTTAATCTAAAATAGAAAGCTGAATTTATAAAAAGAATATCCCCAACTCCCTTACTGAAATGTACTTTCACAAACCCCTGTTGACCAATCAAATGTAACCTGATGACCCCCCACTACTTAAAGAAGTGACACGCCCCCAGATTTTCTAAATGTTGAAAATCTCCTGGCAAATTGTAATATTGTAATGTTTGGCTGGATTCCTTCAGATAAATAAAGTAAAATGTATTTTTCTAATGGGGTCCAGGTAAAAACCTGACCCATGCGTTTATGACAAACAAATAAATAAATTATTTGAAATTTTTAACAAAAATTTAAATAATTTATTATCGGGTTTTTTCCAATTTTTGTTAACTGAAATGTGATTCATCACAGAAGAGTATTAGTTATTTTAATCTGTATGTTATAATAGTTTTCTAATAATAATAATAATAAAAATAAAAATAAAGGTTTTTTTGTTAATCTAAAATAGAAAGCTGAATTTATAAAAAGAATATCCCCAACTCCCTTACTGAAATGTACTTTCACAAACCCCTGTTGACCAATCAAATGTAACCTGATGACCCCCCACTACTTAAAGAAGTGGCACGCCCCTAGATTTTCTAAATGTTAAAAATCTCCTGGCAAATTATAATATTGTAATGTTTGGCTGGATTCCTTCAGAGAAATAAAAAAAAATGTATTTTTCTAATGAGGTTCAGGTAAAAACCTGACCCATGCGTTTATGACAACAAATAAATAAATAATTTAAAATTATTAAAAAAAAATTTATATAATTTATTATCGGGTTTTTTCCAATTTTTGTTATCTGAAATGTGATTCATCACAGAAGAGTATTAGTTATTTTAATCTGTATGTTATAATAGTTTTCTAATAATAATAATAATAATAACAATAATAATAATAATAATAATAAGATATTCTCGATATCTCTGTGGTTAATGGTAACGTCCATTACCGAATATCACAGAATTGCCTGACCGGTTAGGTCAGGTAAGATGCCCTCTTCCGAACACCAAGGAAATATTTGGTCCACTTGACCAAGTGTTTGAGTGGCATCTAAGATGGGGTTTCTGACATCTCAATCGAGCGCCTCCCCAGGTGGCGGATAGGGGAAATCCTCCCAGATATGGGTGGAACCGGGCAATTCAAATACCCGGGGCGGACCAACGTCAGATAGGGTGGGCACCCGATATAATTGTCGACTTTGTGTTGGGCTAACCACTCACACAGAGTTTTTTGCGGTTACGACCACAGTAACGCGCAGCGCCACCCACAGTGGGTCTCTCTCGGATGGAGACCAGGGTTCAGTTGGGAGTGGCAACAGGATAGAACCCAGGCAACGACCAGGCTTCGACCAGGGACAAACTCGTACACGTTTGAAATGGACGGACCAACTTCGAAGGGACATCTTAGACTGTTGGCGACAGAGCTCTCCGGACCGAAGAGGTTACATGTTGAGGCTTCATGAGCGATGGAGCAATATGCATCCCCAATACGCACAAATGAAACCTCAGTACTTACGAGATCAGGTATCCTTTTTGCGAAGGAAAGGCCATGAAGTTCTTCAAGAAGAACCCTCTGAGAACATACCATCAGTTCTCACAACAACACCTTTGCAGACAGTTGAGTATGTAAACATAAGAGCAAGGGAAACCAAAATCCATCTTAAGCTTTCCATTAAAATGGACAAAATGGCTGAATCGAATAGAGAAATTTCATTACTTCCAGAGGATGTAGATCTCTGGACATTGAACTGTGCAGTCTATGAAAAAGCAGTTTCCTTGGTTCGTGACAGTAACAGAAAATCTGTTTCAGAACGCGTTGCCAAGACCTGTAAAAGAATTAGGCAGGTTCAGTTCAAAATTGGGGTGGCTAGACGGAATGCTTCTCACCTTCAGAGTGTGATTGCTTATCTGGAGACGAATCGGAGATTTACACCTAGAGTGTTAGAAATATCCCGATCTCTGAAAAGATTGCATCATACTTTGAATAAATCTAAGCTGCAGACCATCAAGCAGCATTGGACTGAGAAGATACGTTCTCTTGTAGTCATAAGAGAACGTTTAGAACGTCGGGTTAAGTGGATAAAACAAAATAATGTTTTCGAAACTAATCCTTCCCCCCTATTCGGTATAACATCGCCGGTCGTTGACAGACCACCATGTCGCGAAGAGATCGAAAACTTCTGGAAAAACATCTATGAAACCTCATATTCGTTGAATGAAGAAGACGCTTCTTTGCCACTTTTCCGTAGCTTTTGTCTTAGACAAGGGCTTGACCATCATGCTAAGGAATGCCCATCAATTACTAAGGAGGAAGTAAGAAATGTAATTGCTAAAACTAAAAACTTTTCAGCGCCTGGGCCGGATAAAATTAACAACATGTGGTGGAAGAAGTTTACTTCAACACACCAACACCTGGCCCGCATATTCTCAACTTTTCTCAACGGAGAACATCCCGTACCACAGTGGTTGGTGGATGGACGTACGGTACTATTGCCAAAATGTGGAGATTTGACTTGTCCAAAGAATTACAGACCAATAGCTTGTCTTAACACCTGCTACAAGCTATTTACTGGTATCCTTAAGGAAAGAATTTTGTCATCTATTCAACCAGTATGTAAACATCTTTAAAGGTAGCTCTAAAAAAGCATCCAACAATTTCATGTCGGCCGCATAAGAACATCGGCGGCAATGGACATGAAGACCCAAAGAACAGAATGCTGAAACTGTACAGAGTAAAAAAAAGAAACTTCTGCTTACCTTCCAGGACGGCAGGAGCAAAAGTTGATAAGAGTATGTAAAGCAAGAATTGGGAGAGGTTGTTTTAGTGCGGTATTGCCACAGGATGTGGTCGAGTCCCACACGAACAAGTGCGTAAATGCATTTTTTCCTCTCCTAAACTTGTTTTGTAAAAAAAAAAAAAAAAAAAAAAAAAATAATGATAGTTTTTTGTACTTAAGAGTACAAAAGTACCTTAGTACTTAAGAGATCAGGTATCCTCTCTGGGAAAAAGGGGATATGAAGCTCTTCTCCAAGCCCAGGAAGACCCCTCAGAGAATACACAAATTTTGTATAATAGTTTTTTGTTAATCTAAAATAGAAAGCTGAGTTTATAAAAAGATTACCCCAACTCCATTACTAAAATGTACTTTCACAAACCTCTGTTGACCAATCAAATGTAACCTGATGACCCACCACTACTTAAAGAAGTGACACGCCCCCAGATTTTCTAAATTTTGAAAATCTTCTGGCAAATTATAATATTGTAATGTTTGGCTGGATTCCTTCAGATAAATAAAGGAAAATGTATTTTTCTAATGGGATCCAAGTAAAAACCTGACCCATGCGTTTATGACAAACAAATAAATAAATTATTTGAAATTCTTAACAAAAATTTAAATAATTTATTATCGAGTTTTTTCCAATTTTTGTTAACTGAAATGTGATTCATCACAAAAGAGTATTAGTTATTTTAATCTGTATGTTATAATAGTTTTCTAATAATAATAATAATAATAATCATAATAATAATAGTTTCTTTGTTAATCTAAAATAGAAAGCTAAATTTATAAAAAGAATATCCCCAACTCCCTTACTGAAATGTACTTTCACAAACCCCTGTTGACCAATCAAATGTAACCTGATAAATAAATAAATAATTTAAAATTATAAAAAAAAAATTTATATAATTTATTATCGGGTTTTTTCCAATTTTTGTTATCTGAAATGTGATTCATCACAGAAGAGTATTAGTTATTTTAATCTGTATGTTAGAATAGTTTTCTAATAATAATAATAATAATAATAATAATAATAGTTTTTTTGTTAATCTAAAATAGAAAGCTGAATTAATAAAAAGAATATCCCAAACTCCCTTACTGAAATGTACTTTTACAAACCCCTGTTGACCAATCAAATGTAACCTGATGACCCGCCACAACTTGAAGAAGTGACACGCCGCCAGAATTTCTAAATTTTGAAAATCTCCTGGCAAATTATAATATTGTAATGTTTGGCTGGATTCCTTCAGAGAAATAAAGAAAAATGTATTTTTCTAATGAGGTTCAGGTAAAAACCTGACCCATGCGTTTATGACAAACAAATAAATAAATTATTTGAAATTCTTAAAAAAAAATTTATATAATTTATTATCGGGTTTTTTCCAATTTTTGTTATCTGAAATGTGATTCATCACAGAAGAGTATTAGTTATTTTAATCTGTATGTTAGAATAGTTTTCTAATAATAATAATAATAATAATAATAATAATAGTTTTTTTGTTAATCTAAAATAGAAAGCTGAATTAATAAAAAGAATATCCCAAACTCCCTTACTGAAATGTACTTTTACAAACCCCTGTTGACCAATCAAATGTAACCTGATGACCCGCCACTACTTGAAGAAGTGACACGCCGCCAGATTTTCTAAATTTTGAAAATCTCCTGGCAAATTATAATATTGTAATGTTTGGCTGGATTCCTTCAGATAAATAAATAAAAATGTGTTTTTCTAATAGGGTCCAGGTAAAAACCTGACCAATACGTTTATGACAAACAAAAAAATAAATTATTTGAAATACTTAACAAAAATTTAAATAATTTATTATCGAGTTTTTTCCAATTTTTGTTAACTGAAATGTGATTCATTACAGAAGAGTATTAGTTATTTTAATCTGTATGTTATAATAGTTTTCTAATAATAATAATAATAAGAATAATAAAGGTTTTTTTGTTAATCTAAAATAGAAAGCTAAATTTATAAAAAGAATATCCCCAACTCCCTTACTGAAATGTACTTTCACAAACCCCTGTTGACCAATCAAATTTAACCTGATGACCCCCCACTACTTGAAGAAGTGACACGCCCACAGATTTTCTAAATTTTGAAAATCTCCTGGCAAATTATAATATTGTAATGTTTGGCTGGATTCCTTCAGATAAATAAATAAAAATGTGTTTTTCTAATAGGGTCCAGGTAAAAACCTGACCAATACGTTTATGACAAACAAAAAAATAAATTATTTGAAATACTTAACAAAAATTTAAATAATTTATTATCGAGTTTTTTCCAATTTTTGTTAACTGAAATGTGATTCATTACAGAAGAGTATTAGTTATTTTAATCTGTATGTTATAATAGTTTTCTAATAATAATAATAATAAAAATAATAATAAAGGTTTTTTTGTTAATCTAAAATAGAAAGCTGAATTTATAAAAAGAATATCCTCAACTCCCTTACTGAATTGTACTTTCACAAACCCCTGTTGACCAATCAAATGTAACCTGATAACCCCCCACTACTTGAAGAAGTGACACGCCGCCAGATTTTCTAAATTTTGAAAATCTTCTGGCAAATTATAATATTGTAATGTTTGGCTGGATTCCTTCAGATAAATAAAGGAAAATGTATTTTTCTAATGGGATCCAAGTAAAAACCTGACCCATGCGTTTATGACAAACAAATAAATAAATTATTTGAAATTCTTAACAAAAATTTAAATAATTTATTATCGAGTTTTTTCCAATTTTTGTTAACTGAAATGTGATTCATCACAAAAGAGTATTAGTTATTTTAATCTGTATGTTATAATAGTTTTCTAATAATAATAATAATAATAATAATAATAATAATAATAGTTTCTTTGTTAATCTAAAATAGAAAGCTAAATTTATAAAAAGAATATCCCCAACTCCCTTACTGAAATGTACTTTCACAAACCTCTGTTGACCAATCAAATGTAACGTGATGACCCACCACTACTTAAGGAAGTGACACGCCCCCAGATTTTCTAAATTTTGAAAATCTCCTG
This sequence comes from Ganaspis brasiliensis, assembly GCA_037103525.1. NCBI lineage: Eukaryota > Metazoa > Arthropoda > Insecta > Hymenoptera > Figitidae > Ganaspis > Ganaspis brasiliensis. The sequence continues at coordinate 160,437 of JAZKLR010000766.1, forward strand.
GCAAATTATAATATTGTAATGTTTGGCTGGATTCCTTCAGATAAATAAAGGAAAATGTATTTTTCTAATGGGATCCAGGTAAAAACCTAACCCATGCGTTTATGACAATAAATAAATAAATTATTTGAAATTCTTAACAAAAATTTAAATAATTTATTATCGGGTTTTTTCCAATTTTTGTTAACTGAAATGTGATTCATCACAAAAGAGTATTAGTTATTTTAATCTGTATGTTATAATAGTTTTCTAATAATAATAATAATAATAATAATAATAATAATAGTTTCTTTGTTAATCTAAATTAGAAAGCTAAATTTATAAAAAGAATATCCCCAACTCCCTTACTGAAATGTACTTTCACAAACCCCTGTTGACCAATCAAATGTAACCTGATGACCCGCCACAACTTGAAGAAGTGAAACGCCGCCAGAATTTCTAAATTTTGAAAATCTCCTGGCAAATTATAATATTGTAATGTTTGGCTGGATTCCTTCAGATAAATAAAGGAAAATGTATTTTTCTAATGTGGTCTAGGTAAAAACCTGACCCATGCATTTAAGACAAAAAAATAAATAAAATATTTGAAATTCTTAACAAAAATTTAAATAATTTATCGACTATTTTCCAATTTTTGTTAACTGAAATGTGATTCATCACAGAAGAGTATTAGTTATTTTAATCTGTATGTTATAATAGTTTTCTAATAATAATAATAATAAGAATAATAAAGGTTTTTTTGTTAATCTAAAATAGAGAGCTAAATTTATAAAAAGAATATCCCCAACTCCCTTACTGAAATGTACTTTCACAAACCCCTGTTGACCAATCAAATTTAACCTGATGACCCCCCACTACTTGAAGAAGTGACACGCCCACAGATTTTCTAAATTTTGAAAATCTCCTGGCAAATTATAATATTGTAATGTTTGGCTGGATTCCTTCAGATAAATAAATAAAAATGTGTTTTTCTAATAGGGTCCAGGTAAAAACCTGATCAATACGTTTATGACAAACAAAAAAATAAATTATTTGAAATACTTAACAAAAATTAATATAATTTATTATCGAGTTTTTTCCAATTTTTGTTAACTGAAATGTGATTCATGACAGAAGAGTATCAGTTATTTTAATCTGTATGTTATAATAGTTTTCTAATAATAATAATAATAAAAATAATAATAAAGGTTTTTTTGTTAATCTAAAATAGAAAGCTGAATTTATAAAAAGAATATCCTCAACTCCCTTACTGAATTGTACTTTCACAAACCCCTGTTGACCAATCAAATGTAACCTGATAACCCCCCACTACTTGAAGAAGTGACACGCCGCCAGATTTTCTAAATTTTGAAAATCTCCTGGCAAATTATAATATTGTAATGTTTGGCTGGATTCCTTCAGATAAATAAAGGAAAATGTATTTTTCTAATGGGATCCAGGTAAAAACCTAACCCATGCGTTTATGACAATAAATAAATAAAATATTTGAAATTCTTAACAAAAATTTAAATAATTTATTATCGAGTTTTTTCCAATTTTTGTTAACTGAAATGTGATTCATCACAAAAGAGTATTAGTTATTTTAATCTGTATGTTATAATAGTTTTCTAATAATAATAATAATAATAATAATAATAATAATAATAATAATAATAGTTTCTTTGTTAATCTAAAATAGAAAGCTAAATTTATAAAAAGAATATCCCCAACTCCCTTACTGAAATGTACTTTCACAAACCCCTGTTGACCAATCAAATTTAACCTGATGACCCCCCACTACTTGAAGAAGTGACACGCCCACAGATTTTCTAAATTTTGAAAATCTCCTGGCAAATTATAATATTGTAATGTTTGGCTGGATTCCTTTAGATAAATAAATAAAAATGTGTTTTTCTAATAGGGTCCAGGTAAAAACCTGACCAATACGTTTATGACAAACAAAAAATTAAATTATTTGAAATACTTAACAAAAATTTAAATAATTTATTATCGAGTTTTTTCCAATTTTTGTTAACTGAAATGTGATTCATTACAGAAGAGTATTAGTTATTTTAATCTGTATGTTATAATAGTTTTCTAATAAAAATAATAATAAAAATAATAATAAAGGTTTTTTTGTTAATCTAAAATAGAAAGCTGAATTTATAAAAAGAATATCCTCAACTCCCTTACTGAATTGTACTTTCACAAACCCCTGTTGACCAATCAAATGTAACCTGATAACCCCCCACTACTTGAAGAAGTGACACGCCGCCAGATTTTCTAAATTTTGAAAATCTCCTGGCAAATTATAATATTGTAATGTTTGGCTGGATTCCTTCAGATAAATAAAGAAAAATGTATTTTTCTAATGGGATCCAGGTAAAAACCTAACCCATGCGTTTATGACAATAAATAAATAAAATATTTGAAATTCTTAACAAAAATTTAAATAATTTATTATCGGGTTTTTTCCAATTTTTGTTAACTGAAATGTGATTCATCACAAAAGAGTATTAGTTATTTTAATCTGTATGTTATAATAGTTTTCTAATAATAATAATAATAATAATAATAATAATAATAATAATAGTTTCTTTGTTAATCTAAAATAGAAAGCTAAATTTATAAAAAGAATATCCCCAACTCCCTTACTGAAATGTACTTTCACAAACCCCTGTTGACCAATCAAATGTAACCTGATGACCCGCCACTACTTGAAGAAGTGACACGCCGCCAGAATTTCTAAATTTTGAAAATCTCCTGGCAAATTATAATATTGTAATGTTTGGCTGGATTCCTTCAGAGAAATAAAGAAAAATGTATTTTTCTAATGAGGTTCAGGTAAAAACCTGACCCATGCGTTTATGACAAACAAATAAATAAATAATTTAAAATTCTTAAAAAAAAATTTATATAATTTATTATCGGGTTTTTTCCAATTTTTGTTATCTGAAATGTGATTCATCACAGAAGAGTATTAGTTATTTTAATCTGTATGTTAGAATAGTTTTCTAATAATAATAATAATAATAATAATAATAGTTTTTTTGTTAATCTAAAATAGAAAGCTGAATTAATAAAAAGAATATCCCAAACTCCCTTACTGAAATGTACTTTTACAAACCCCTGTTGACCAATCAAATTTAACCTGATGACCCGCCACTACTTGAAGAAGTGACACGCCGCCAGATTTTCTAAATTTTGAAAATCTCCTGGCAAATTATAATATTGTAATGTTTGGCTGGATTCCTTCAGATAAATAAAGGAAAATGTATTTTTCTAATGTGGTCCAGGTAAAAACCTGACCCATGCATTTAAGACAAAAAAATAAATAAATTTTTTGAAATTCTTAACAAAAATTTAAATAATTTATCGAGTATTTTCCAATTTTTGTTAACTGAAATGTGATTCATCACAGAAGAGTATTAGTTATTTTAATCTGTATGTTATAATAGTTTTCTAATAATAATAATAATAATAACAATAATAATAATAATAATAATAATAATAATGATAGTTTTTTGTACTTAAGAGTACAAAAGTACCTTAGTACTTAAGAGATCAGGTATCCTCTCTGGGAAAAAGGGGATATGAAGCTCTTCTCCAAGACCAGGAAGACCCCTCAGAGAATACACAAATTTTGTATAATAGTTTTTTGTTAATCTAAAATAGAAAGCTGAGTTTATAAAAAGACTACCCCAACTCCATTACTAAAATGTACTTTCACAAACCTCTGTTGACCAATCAAATGTAACCTGATAACCCACCACTACTTAAAGAAGTGACACGCCCCAAGATTTTCTAAATTTTGAAAATCTTCTGGCAAATTATAATATTGTAATGTTTGGCTGGATTCCTTCAGATAAATAAAGGAAAATGTATTTTTCTAATGGGGTCCAGGTAAAACCTGACCCATGCGTTTATGACAAACAAATATATAAATTATTTAAAATTCTTAACAAAAATTTAAATAATTCATTATCGGGTTTTTTCCAATTTTTGTTAACTGAAATGTGATTCATCACAGAAGAGTATTAGTTATTTTAATCTGTATGTTATAATAGTTTTCTAATAATAATAATAATAAAAATAATAATAAAGGTTTTTTTGTTAATCTAAAATAGAAAGCTGAGTTTATAAAAAGATTACCCCAACTCCATTACTAAAATGTACTTTCACAAACCTCTGTTGACCAATCAAATGTAACCTGATGACCCACCACTACTTAAAGAAGTGACACGCCCCCAGATTTTCTAAATTTTGAAAATCTTCTGGCAAATTATAATATTGTAATGTTTGGCTGGATTCCTTCAGATAAATAAAGGAAAATGTATTTTTCTAATGGGGTCCAGGTAAAACCTGACCCATGCGTTTATGACAAACAAATATATAAATTATTTAAAATTCTTAACAAAAATTTAAATAATTCATTATCGGGTTTTTTCCAATTTTTGTTAACTGAAATGTGATTCATCACAGAAGAGTATTAGTTATTTTAATCTGTATGTTATAATAGTTTTCTAATAATAATAATAATAAAAATAATAATAAAGGTTTTTTTGTTAATCTAAAATAGAAAGCTAAATTTATAAAAAGCATATCCCCAACTCCCTTACTGAAATGTACTTTCACAAACCCCTGTTGACCAATCAAATTTAACCTGATGACCCCCCACTACTTGAAGAAGTGACACGCCCACAGATTTTCTAAATTTTGAAAATCTCCTGGCAAATTATAATATTGTAATGTTTGGCTGGATTCCTTCAGATAAATAAATAAAAATGTGTTTTTCTAATAGGGTCCAGGTAAAAACCTGACCCATACGTTTATGACAAACAAAAAAATAAATTATTTGAAATTCTTAACAAAAATTTAAATAATTTATCGAGTTTTTTCCAATTTTTGTTAACTGAAATGTGATTCATCACAGAAGGGTATTAGTTATTTTAATCTGTATGTTATAATAGTTTTTTAATAATAATAATAATAATAACAATAATAATAATAATAATAATAATGATAGTTTTTTGTACTTAAGAGTACAAAAGTACCTTAGTACTTAAGAGATCAGGTATCCTCTCTGAGAAAAAGGGGATATGAAGCTCTTCTCCAAGACCAGGAAGACCCCTCAGAGAATACACAAATTTTGTATAATAGTTTTTTGTTAATCTAAAATAGAAAGCTGAGTTTATAAAAAGATTACCCCAACTCAATTACTAAAATGTACTTTCACAAACCTCTGTTGACCAATCAAATGTAACCTGATGACTCACCACTACTTAAAGAAGTGACACGCCCCAGATTTTCTAAATTTTGAAAATCTTCTGGCAAATTATAATATTGTAATGTTTGGCTGGATTCCTTCAGATAAATAAATAAAAATGTGTTTTTCTAATGGGATCCAGGTAAAAACCTGACCCATACATTTATGACAAACAAAAAAATAAATTATTTGAAATTCTTAACAAAAATTTAAATAATTGATTATCGAGTTTTTTCCAATTTTTGTTAACTGAAATGTGATTCATCACAGAAGAGTATTAGTTATTTTCATCTGTATGTTGTAATAGTTTTCTAATAATAATAATAATAAAAATAATAATAAAGTTTTTTTTGTTAATCTAAAATAGAAAGCTGAATTTATAAAAAGAATATCCCCAACTCCCTTACTGAATTGTACTTTCAGAAACCCCTGTTGACCAATCAAATGTAACCTGATGACCCCCCACTACTTAAAGAAGTGACACGCCCCCAGATTTTCTAAATGTTGAAAATCTCCTGGCAAATTATAATATTGTAATGTTTGGCTAAATTCCTTCAAATAAATAAAGGAAAATGTATTTTTCTAATGGGGTCCAGGTAAAAACCTGACCCATGCGTTTATGACAAACAAATAAATAAATTATTTGAAATTCTTAACAAAAATTTAAATAATTTATTATCGGGTTTTTTCCAATTTTTGTTAACTGAAATTTGATTCATCACAGAAGAGTATTAGTTACTTTAATCTGTATGTTATAATAGTTTTCTAATAATAATAATAATAATAATAGAAATAATAATAATTGTTTTTTTGTTAATCTAAAATAGAAAGCTGAGTTTATAAAAAGAATATCCCCAACTCCCTTACTAAAATGTACTTTTACAAACCCCTGTTGACCATTCAAATGTAACCTGATGACCCCCCACTACTTAAAGAAGTGGCACGCCCCTAGATTTTCTAAATGTTAAAAATCTCCTGGCAAATTATAATATTGTAATGTTTGGCTGGATTCCTTCAGATAAATAAAGGAAAATGTATTTTTCTAATGGGGTCCAGGTAAAAACCTGACCCATGCATTTAAGACAAAAAAATAAATAAATTATTTGAAATTCTTAACAAAAATTTAAATAATTTATCGAGTATTTTCCAATTTTTGTTAACTGAAATGTGATTTATCACAGAAGAGTATTAGTTATTTTAATCTGTATGTTATAATAGTTTTCTAATAATAATAATAATAATAATAATAACTTTTGCTTACCTTCCAGGACGGAAGGAGCAAACGTTGATAAGAATATGTAAAGCAAGAATTGGGAGAGGTTGTTTTAGTGCGGTATTGCCACAGGATGTGGTCGAGTCCCACACGAACAAGTGCGTAATTGCATTTTTTCCTCTCCTAAACTTGCTTTGTAAAAAAAAAAAAAAAAAAAAAAAAAAAAAATGATAGTTTTTTGTACTTAAGAGTACAAAAGTACCTTAGTACTTAAGAGATCAGGTATCCTGTCTGAGAAAAAGGGGATATAAAGCTCTTCTCCAAGACCAGGAAGACCCCTCAGAGAATACACAAATTTTGTATAATAGTTTTTTGTTAATCTAAAATAGAAAGCTGAGTTTATAAAAAGATTACCCCAACCCCATTACTAAAATGTACTTTCACAAACCTCTGTTGACCAATCAAATGTAACCTGATGACCCACCACTACTTAAAGAAGTGACACGCCCCCAGATTTTCTAAATTTTGAAAATCTTCTGGCAAATTATAATATTGTAATGTTTGGCTGGATTCCTTCAGATAAATAAAGGAAAATGTATTTTTCTAATGGGATCCAGGTAAAAACCTGACCCATGCGTTTATGACAAACAAATAAATAAATTATTTGAAATTCTTAACAAAAATTTAAATAATTTATTATCGAGTTTTTTCCAATTTTTGTTAACTGAAATGTGATTCATCACAGAAGAGTATTAGTTATTTTAATCTGTATGTTATAATAGTTTTCTAATAATAATAATAATAAAAATAAAAATAAAGGTTTTTTTGTTAATCTAAAATAGAAAGCTGAATTTATAAAAAGAATATCCCCAACCCACTTACTGAAATGTACTTTCACAAACCCCTGTTGACTAATCAAATGTAACCTGATGACCCCCCACTACTTGAAGAAGTGACACTCCCACAGATTTTCTAAACTTTGAAAATCTCCTGGCAAATTATAATATTGTAATGTTTGGCTGGATTCCTTCAGATAAATAAATAAAAATGTGTTTTTCTAATGGGGTCCAGGTAAAAACCTGACCTATGCGTTTATGACAAACAAATAAATAAATTATTTGAAATTCTTAACATAAAGTTAAACAATTTATTATCGGGTTTTTTCCAATTTTTGTTAACTGAAATGTGATTTATCACAGAAGAGTATTCGTTATTTTAATCTGTATGTGAGAATAGTTTTCTAATAATAATAATAATAATAATAATAAAAATAGTTTTTTTGTTAATCTAAAATAGAAAGCTGAATTTATAAAAAGAATATCCCCAACTCACTTACTAAAATGTACTTTCACAAACCCCTGTTGACTAATCAAATGTAACCTGATGGCCCCCCACTACTTGAAGAAGTGAAACGCCCCCAGATTTTCTAAATTTTGAAAATCTCCTGGCTAATTATAATATTGTAATGTTTGGCTGGATTCCTTCATATAAATAAAGGAAAATGTATTTTTCTAATGGGGTGCAGTTAAAAACCTGACCCATGCGTTCATGACAAACAAATAAATAAATTATTTGAAATTCTTAACAAAAATTTAAATAATTTATTATCGGGTTTTTTCCAATTTTTGTTAACTGAAATGTGATTCATCACAGAAGAGTATTAGTTATTTTAATCTGCATGTTATAATAGTTTTCTAATAATAATAATAATAATAATAATAATAATAGTTTTTTTGTTAATCCAAAATAGAAAGCTGAATTTATAAAAAGAATATCCCCAACTCCGTTACTGAAATGTACTTTCACAAACCTCTGTTGACCAATCAAATGTAACCTGATGACCCCCCACTACTTGAAGAAGTGGCACGCCCACAGATTTTCTAAATTTTGAAAATCTCCTGGCAAATTATAATATTGTAATGTTTGGCTGGATTCCTTCAGATAAATAAATAAAAATGTGTTTTTCTAATGGGATCCAGGTAAAAACCTGACCCATGCGTTTATGACAAACAAATAAATAAATTATTTGAAATTCTTAACAAAAATTTAAATAATTTATTATCGGTTTTTTTCCAATTTTTGTTAACTGAAATGTGATTTATCACAGAAGAGTATTCGTTATTTTAATCTGTATGTTATAATAGTTTTCTAATAATAATAATAATAAAAATAATAATAAAGTTTTTTTTGTTAATCTAAAATAGAAAGCTGAATTTATAAAAAGAATATCCCCAACTCCCTTACTGAATTGTACTTTCAGAAACCCCTGTTGACCAATCAAATGTAACCTGATGACCCCCCACTACTTAAAGAAGTGACACGCCCCCAGATTTTCTAAATGTTGAAAATCTCCTGGCAAATTATAATATTGTAATGTTTGGCTAAATTCCTTCAAATAAATAAAGGAAAATGTATTTTTCTAATGGGGTGCAGTTAAAAACCTGACCCATGCGTTCATGACAAACAAATAAATAAATTATTTGAAATTCTTAACAAAAATTTAAATAATTTATTATCGGGTTTTTTCCAATTTTTGTTAACTGAAATGTGATTCATCACAGAAGAGTATTAGTTATTTTAATCTGCATGTTATAATAGTTTTCTAATAATAATAATAATAATAATAATAATAGTTTTTTTGTTAATCCAAAATAGAAAGCTGAATTTATAAAAAGAATATCCCCAACTCCGTTACTGAAATGTACTTTCACAAACCTCTGTTGACCAATCAAATGTAACCTGATGACCCCTCACTACTTAAAGTAGTGACACGTTCCCAGATTTTCTAAATGTTGAAAATCTCCTGGCAAATTATAATATTGTAATGTTTGGCTGGATTCCTTCAGATAAATAAATAAAAATGTGTTTTTCTAATGGGGTCCAGGTAAAAACCTGACCCATGCGTTTATGACAAACAAATAAATAAATTATTTGAAATTCTTAACAAAAATTTAAATAATTTATCGAGTTTTTTCCAATTTTTGTTAACTGAAATGTGATTCATCACAGAAGGGTATTAGTTATTTTAATCTGTATGTTATAATAGTTTTCTAATAATAATAATAATAAAAATAATAATAAAGGTTTTTTGTTAATCTAAAATAGAAAGCTGAATTTATGAAAAGAATATCCCCAACTCCCTTACTGAATTTTACTTTCACAAACCCCTGTTGACCAATCAAATGTAACCTAATGACCCCCCACTACTTAAAGAAGTGACACGCCCCCAGATTTTTTAAATGTTGAAAATCTCCTGGCAAATTATAATATTGTAATGTTTGGCTGGATTCCTTCAGATAAATAAAGGAAAATGTTTTTTTCTAATGGGGTCCAGGTAAAAACCTGACCCATGCGTTTATGACAAACAAATAAATAAATTATTTGAAATTCTTAACAAAAATTTAAATAATTTATTATCGAGTTTTTTCCAATTTTTGTTAACTGAAATGTGATTCATCACAGAAGAGTATTAGTTATTTTAATCTGTATGTTATAATAGTTTTCTAATAATAATAATAATAAAAATAAAAATAAAGGTTTTTTTGTTAATCTAAAATAGAAAGCTGAATTTATAAAAAGAATATCCCCAACTCACTTACTGAAATGTACTTTCACAAACCCCTGTTGACTAATCAAATGTAACCTGATGACCCCCCACTACTTGAAGAAGTGACACTCCCACAGATTTTCTAAACTTTGAAAATCTCCTGGCAAATTATAATATTGTAATGTTTGGCTGGATTCCTTCAGATAAATAAATAAAAATGTGTTTTTCTAATGGGGTCCAGGTAAAAACCTGACCCATGCGTTTATGACAAACAAATAAATAAATTATTTGAAATTCTTAACAAAAAGTTAAATAATTTATTATCGGGTTTTTTCCAATTTTTGTTAACTGAAATGTGATTTATCACAGAAGAGTATTCGTTATTTTAATCTGTATGTGAGAATAGTTTTCTAATAATAATAAAAATAATAATAATAAAAAAAGTTTTTTTGTTAATCTAAAATAGAAAGCTGAATTTATAAAAAGAATATCCCCAACTCACTTACTAAAATGTACTTTCACAAACCCCTGTTGACTAATCAAATGTAACCTGATGACCCCCCACTACTTGAAGAAGTGACACGCCCCCAGAATTTCTAAATTTTGAAAATCTCCTGGCTAATTATAATATTGTAATGTTTGGCTGGATTACTTCAGCTAAATAAAGAAAAATGTATTTTTCTAATGGGGTCCAGGTAAAAACCTAACCCATGCGTTTATGACAAACAAATAAATAAATTATTTGAAATTCTTAACAAAAATTTAAATAATTTATTATCGGGTTTTTTCCAATTTTTGTTAACTGAAATGTCATTCATCACAGAAGAGTATTCGTTATTTTAATCTGTATGTTATAATAGTTTTCTAATAATAATAATAATAAAAATAATAATAAAGTTTTTTTTGTTAATCTAAAATAGAAAGCTGAATTTATAAAAAGAATATCCCCAACTCCCTTACTGAATTGTACTTTCAGAAACCCCTGTTGACCAATCAAATGTAACCTGATGACCCCCCACTACTTAAAGAAGTGACACGCCCCCAGATTTTCTAAATGTTGAAAATCTCCTGGCAAATTATAATATTGTAATGTTTGGCTAAATTCCTTCAAATAAATAAAGGAAAATGTATTTTTCTAATGGGGTGCAGTTAAAAACCTGACCCATGCGTTCATGACAAACAAATAAATAAATTATTTGAAATTCTTAACAAAAATTTAAATAATTTATTATCGGGTTTTTTCCAATTTTTGTTAACTGAAATGTGATTCATCACAGAAGAGTATTAGTTATTTTAATCTGCATGTTATAATAGTTTTCTAATAATAATAATAATAATAATAATAATAATAGTTTTTTTGTTAATCCAAAATAGAAAGCTGAATTTATAAAAAGAATATCCCCAACTCCGTTACTGAAATGTACTTTCACAAACCTCTGTTGACCAATCAAATGTAACCTGATGACCCCTCACTACTTAAAGTAGTGACACGTTCCCAGATTTTCTAAATGTTGAAAATCTCCTGGCAAATTATAATATTGTAATGTTTGGCTGGATTACTTCAGATAAATAAAGAAAAATGTATTTTTCTAATGGGGTCCAGGTAAAAACCTAACCCATGCGTTTATGACAAACAAATAAATAAATTATTTGAAATTCTTAACAAAAATTTAAATAATTTATTATCGGGTTTTTTCCAATTTTTGTTAACTGAAATGTCATTCATCACAGAAGAGTATTATTTATTTTACTCTGTATGTTATAATAGTTTTCTAATAATAATAATAATAATAATAGAAATAATTATAATTGTTTTTTTGTTAATCTAAAATAGAAAGCTGAATTTATAAAAAGAATATCCCCAACTCCCTTACTGAAATGTATTTTCACAAACCCCTGTTGACCAATCAAATGTAACCTGATGACCCCCCACTACTTGAAGAAGTGGCACGCCCACAGATTTTCTAAATTTTGAAAATCTCCTGGCAAATTATAATATTGTAATGTTTGGCTGGATTCCTTTAGATAAATAAATAAAAATGTGTTTTTCTAATGGGGTCCAGGTAAAAACCTGACCCATGCGTTTATGACAAACAAATAAATAAATTATTTGAAATTCTTAACAAAAATTTAAATAATTTATCGAGTTTTTTCCAATTTTTGTTAACTGAAATGTGATTCATCACAGAAGGGTATTAGTTATTTTAATCTGTATGTTATAATAGTTTTCTAATAATAATAATAATAATAACAATAATAATAATAATAATAATGATAGTTTTTTTTACTTAAGAGTACAAAAGTACCTTAGTACTTAAGAGATCAGGTATCCTCTCTGAGAAAAAGGGGATATGAAGCTCTTCTCCAAGACCAGGAAGACCCCTCAGAGAATACACAAATTTTGTATAATAGTTTTTTGTTAATCTAAAATAGAAAGCTGAGTTTATAAAAAGATTACCCCAACTCAATTACTAAAATGTACTTTCACAAACCTCTGTTGACCAATCAAATGTAACCTGATGACCCACCACTACTTAAAGAAGTGACACGCCCCCAGATTTTCTAAATTTTGAAAATCTTCTGGCAAATTATAATATTGCAATGTTTGGCTGGATTCCTTCAGATAAATAAATAAAAATGTGTTTTTCTAATGGGATCCAGGTAAAAACCTGACCCATACGTTTATGACAAACAAAAAAATAAATTATTTGAAATTCTTAACAAAAATTTAAATAATTGATTATCGAGTTTTTTCCAATTTTTGTTAACTGAAATGTGATTCATCACAGAAGAGTATTAGTTATTTTAATCTGTATGTTATAATAGTTTTCTAATAATAATAATAATAAAAATAATAATAAAGTTTCTTTTGTTAATCTAAAATAGAAAGCTGAATTTATAAAAAGAATATCCCCAACTCCCTTACTGAATTGTACTTTCAGAAACCCCTGTTGACCAATCAAATGTAACCTGATGACCCCCCACTACTTAAAGAAGTGACACGCCCCCAGATTTTCTAAATGTTGAAAATCTCCTGGCAAATTATAATATTGTAGTGTTTGGCTAAATTCCTTCAAATAAATAAAGGAAAATGTATTTTTCTAATGGGGTCCAGGTAAAAACCTGACCCATGCGTTTATGACAAACAAATAAATAAATTATTTGAAATTTTTAACAAAAATTTAAATAATTTATTATCGGGTTTTTTCCAATTTTTGTTAACTGAAATTTGATTCATCACAGAAGAGTATTAGTTACTTTAATCTGTATGTTATAATAGTTTTCTAATAATAATAATAATAATAATAGAAATAATAATAATTGTTTTTTTGTTAATCTAAAATAGAAAGCTGAGTTTATAAAAAGAATATCCCCAACTCCCTTACTAAAATGTACTTTCAGAAACCCCTGTTGACCATTCAAATGTAACCTGATGACCCCCCACTACTTAAAGAAGTGGCACGCCCCTAGATTTTCTAAATGTTAAAAATCTCCTGGCAAATTATAATATTGTAATGTTTGGCTGGATTCCTTCAGATAAATAAAGGAAAATGTATTTTTCTAATGGGGTCCAGGTAAAAACCTGACCCATGCATTTAAGACAAAAAAATAAATAAATTATTTGAAATTCTTAACAAAAATTTAAATAATTTATCGAGTATTTTCCAATTTTTGTTAACTGAAATGTGATTCATCACAGAAGAGTATTAGTTATTTTAATCTGTATGTTATAATAGTTTTCTAATAATAATAATAATAATAATAATAACTTTTGCTTACCTTCCAGGACGGAAGGAGCAAAAGTTGATAAGAATATGTAAAGCAAGAATTGGGAGAGGTTGTTTTAGTGCGGTATTGCCACAGGATGTGGTCGAGTCCCACACGAACAAGTGCGTAAATGCATTTTTTCCTCTCCTAAACTTGTTTTGTAAAAAAAAAAAAAAAAAAAAAATAATAATAATAATGATAGTTTTTTGTACTTAAGAGTACAAAAGTACCTTAGTACTTAAGAGATCAGGTATCCTGTCTGAGAAAAAGGGGATATAAAGCTCTTCTCCAAGACCAGGAAGACCCCTCAGAGAATACACAAATTTTGTATAATAGTTTTTTGTTAATCTAAAATAGAAAGCTGAGTTTATAAAAAGATTACCCCAACCCCATTACTAAAATGTACTTTCACAAACCTCTGTTGACCAATCAAATGTAACCTGATGACCCACCACTACTTAAAGAAGTGACACGCCCCCAGATTTTATAAATTTTGAAAATCTTCTGGCAAATTATAATATTGTAATGTTTGGCTGGATTCCTTCAGATAAATAAAGGAAAATGTATTTTTCTAATGGGGTCCAGGTAAAAACCTGACCCATGCGTTTATGACAAACAAATAAATAAATTTTTTGAAATTCTTAAGAAAAATTTAAATAATTTATTATCGAGTTTTTTCCAATTTTTGTTAACTGCCCACACAGCACCGGAAATTCTCTGAATTTTCCCTGAATATCCGTCTACATTTCTCGAATATTCGAACCTAATATTCAAGGAAGTTTCGAGGAAGTAGTAAAATGTCCGCCTGGAAAAATATTGGGCGCGCAATTTCCCTGAAAATGTATTTCTAATTTTCAGGGAATTTCCGCATCTAACATTCCTTTAATATTCATGGTATTCGTATATTCACTGTACATGATGCGCACTGGTCGAACTTGGTTTCTATGACACTTACGGCTGCGCAGTAGTTTTTAATGTTCTAGAATCCTACGGATGTTGAATATCATATATTTTTGATCAATTACCAGATCAAAAAAAATTTTGGAAATTTTTTTTTAACTTTCCCTGAATATTAAAGGAATGTTAGATGCGGAAATTCCCTGAAAATTAGAAATACATTTTCAGGGAAATTCCGCGCCCAATATTTTTCTAGGCGGACATTTTACTACTTCCTCGAAACTTCCTTGAATATTAGGTTCGAATATTCGAGAAATGTAGACGGATATTCAGGGAAAATTCAGGGAATTTCCGGTGCTGTGTGGGTGAAATGTGATTCATCACAGAAGAGTAATAGTTATTTTAATCTGTATGTTATAATAGTTTTCTAATAATAATAATAATAAAAATAAAAATAAAGGTTTTTTTGTTAATCTAAAATAGAAAGCTGATTTTATAAAAAGAATATCCCCAACTCCCTTACTAAAATGTACTTTCACAAACCCCTGTTGACCATTCAAATGTAACCTGATGACCCCCCACTACTTAAAGAAGTGACACGCCCCCAGATTTTCTAAATGTTGAAAATCTCCTGGCAAATTATAATATTGTAATGTTTGGCTAAATTCCTTCAAATAAATAAAGGAAAATGTATTTTTCTAATGGGGTCCAGGTAAAAACCTGACCCATGCGTTTATGACAAACAAATAAATAAATTATTTGAAATTCTTAACAAAAATTTAAATAATTTATTATCGGGTTTTTTCCAATTTTTGTTAACTGAAATTTGATTCATCACAGAAGAGTATTAGTTATTTTAATCTGTATGTTATAATAGTTTTCTAATAATAATAATAATAATAAAAATAAAAATAAAGGTTTTTTTGTTAATCTAAAATAGAAAGCTGAATTTATAAAAAGACTATCCCCAACTCACTTACTGAAATGTACTTTCACAAACCCCTGTTGACCAATCAAATGTAACCTGATGACCCCCCACTACTTAAAGAAGTGACACGCCCCCAGATTTTCTAAATGTTGAAAATCTCCTGGCAAATTATAATATTGTAATGTTTGGCTGGATTCCTTCAGATAAATAAAGGAAAATGTATTTTTCTAATGGGGTCCAGGTAAAAACCTGACCCATGCGTTTATGACAAACAAATAAATAAATTATTTGAAATTCTTAACAAAAATTTAAATAATTTATTATCGAGTTTTTTCCAATTTTTGTTAACTGAAATGTGATTCATCACAGAAGAGTATTAGTTATTTTAATCTGTATGTGAGAATAGTTTTCTAATAATAATAATAATAATAATAATAAAAATAGTTTTTTTGTTAATCTAAAATAGAAAGCTGAATTTATAAAAAGAATATCCCCAACTCACTTACTAAAATGTACTTTCACAAACCCCTGTTGACTAATCAAATGTAACCTGATGACCCCCCACTACTTGAAGAAGTGACACGCCCCTAGATTTTCTAAATTTTGAAAATCTCCTGGCTAATAATAATATTGTAATGTTTGGCTGGATTCCTTTAGATAAATAAAGGAAAATGTATTTTTCTAATGGGATGCAGTTAAAAACCTGACCCATGCGTTCATGACAAACAAATAAATAAATTATTTGAAATTCTTAACAAAAATTTAAATAATTTATTATCGAGTTTTTTCCAATTTTTGTTAACTGAAATGTGATTCATCACAGAAGAGTATTAGTTATTTAAATCTGTATGTTATAATAGTTTTCTAATAATAATAATAATAATAATAGAAATAATTATAATTGTTTTTTGTTAATCTAAAATAGAAAGCTGAATTTATAAAAAGAATATCCCCAACTCCCTTACTGAAATGTACTTTTACAAACCCCTGTTGACCAATCAAATGTAACCTGATGACCCCCCACTACTTGAAGAAGTGGCACGCCCACAGATTTTCTAAATTTTGAAAATCTCCTGGCAAATTATAATATTGTAATGTTTGGCTGGATTCCTTCAGATAAATAAATAAAAATGTGTTTTTCTAATGGGGTCCAGGTAAAAACCTGACCCATGCGTTTATGACAAACAAATAAATAAATTATTTGAAATTCTTAACAAAAATTTAAATAATTTATTATCGAGTTTTTTCCAATTTTTGTTAACTGAAATGTGATTCATCACAGAAGAGTATTAGTTATTTAAATCTGTATGTTATAATAGTTTTCTAATAATAATAATAATAATAGAAATAATAATAATTGTTTTTTTGTTAATCTAAAATAGAAAGCTGAGATTATAAAAAGAATATCCCCAACTCCCTTATTAAAATGTACTTTTACAAACCCCTGTTGACCAATCAAATGTAACCTGATGACCCCCCACTACTTAAAGAAGTGGCACGCCCCCAGATTTTCTAAATTTTGAAAATCTCCTGGCAAATTATAATATTGTAATGTTTGGCTGGATTCCTTCAGATAAATAAAGGAAAATGTATTTTTCTAATGGGGTGCAGTTAAAAACCTGACCCATGCGTTCATGACAAACAAATAAATAAATTATTTGAAATTCTTAACAAAAATTTAAATAATTTTTTATCGGGTTTTTTCCAATTTTTGTTAACTGAAATGTGATTCATCACAGAAGAGTATTAGTTATTTTAATCTGCATGTTATAATAGTTTTCTAATAATAATAATAATAAAAATAATAATAAAGGTTTTTTGTTAATCTAAAATAGAAAGCTGAATTTATGAAAAGAATATCCCCAACTCCCTTACTGAATTTTACTTTCACAAACCCCTGTTGACCAATCAAATGTAACCTAATGACCCCCCACTACTTACAGAAGTAACACGCCCCCAGATTTTTTAAATGTTGAAAATCTCCTGGCAAATTATAATATTGTAATGTTTGGCTGGATTCCTTCAGATAAATAAAGGAAAATGTATTTTTCTAATGGGGTCCAGGTAAAAACCTGACCCATGCGTTTATGACAAACAAATAAATAAATTATTTGAAATTCTTAACAAAAATTTAAATAATTTATTATCGAGTTTTTTCCAATTTTTGTTAACTGAAATGTGATTCATCACAGAAGAGTATTAGTTATTTTAATCTGTATGTTATAATAGTTTTCTAATAATAATAATAATAAAAATAAAAATAAAGGTTTTTTTGTTAATCTAAAATAGAAAGCTGAATTTATAAAAAGAATATCCCCAACTCACTTACTGAAATGTACTTTCACAAACCCCTGTTGACTAATCAAATGTAACCTGATGACCCCCCACTACTTGAAGAAGTGACACTCCCACAGATTTTCTAAATTTTGAAAATCTCCTGGCAAATTATAATATTGTAATGTTTGGCTGGATTCCTTCAGATAAATAAATAAAAATGTGTTTTTCTAATGGGGTCCAGGTAAAAACCTGACCCATGCGTTTATGACAAACAAATAAATAAATTATTTGAAATTCTTAACAAAAATTTAAATAATTTATTATCGAGTTTTTTCCAATTTTTGTTAACTGAAATGTGATTCATCACAGAAGAGTATTAGTTATTTAAATCTGTATGTTATAATAGTTTTCTAATAATAATAATAATAATAGAAATAATAATAATTGTTTTTTTGTTAATCTAAAATAGAAAGCTGAGATTATAAAAAGAATATCCCCAACTCCCTTATTAAAATGTACTTTTACAAACCCCTGTTGACCAATCAAATGTAACCTGATGACCCCCCACTACTTAAAGAAGTGGCACGCCCCCAGATTTTCTAAATTTTGAAAATCTCCTGGCAAATTATAATATTGTAATGTTTGGCTGGATTCCTTCAGATAAATAAAGGAAAATGTATTTTTCTAATGGGGTGCAGTTAAAAACCTGACCCATGCGTTCATGACAAACAAATAAATAAATTATTTGAAATTCTTAACAAAAATTTAAATAATTTTTTATCGGGTTTTTTCCAATTTTTGTTAACTGAAATGTGATTCATCACAGAAGAGTATTAGTTATTTTAATCTGCATGTTATAATAGTTTTCTAATAATAATAATAATAAAAATAATAATAAAGGTTTTTTGTTAATCTAAAATAGAAAGCTGAATTTATGAAAAGAATATCCCCAACTCCCTTACTGAATTTTACTTTCACAAACCCCTGTTGACCAATCAAATGTAACCTAATGACCCCCCACTACTTACAGAAGTAACACGCCCCCAGATTTTTTAAATGTTGAAAATCTCCTGGCAAATTATAATATTGTAATGTTTGGCTGGATTCCTTCAGATAAATAAAGGAAAATGTATTTTTCTAATGGGGTCCAGGTAAAAACCTGACCCATGCGTTTATGACAAACAAATAAATAAATTATTTGAAATTCTTAACAAAAATTTAAATAATTTATTATCGAGTTTTTTCCAATTTTTGTTAACTGAAATGTGATTCATCACAGAAGAGTATTAGTTATTTTAATCTGTATGTTATAATAGTTTTCTAATAATAATAATAATAAAAATAAAAATAAAGGTTTTTTTGTTAATCTAAAATAGAAAGCTGAATTTATAAAAAGAATATCCCCAACTCACTTACTGAAATGTACTTTCACAAACCCCTGTTGACTAATCAAATGTAACCTGATGACCCCCCACTACTTGAAGAAGTGACACTCCCACAGATTTTCTAAACTTTGAAATTCTCCTGGCAAATTATAATATTGTAATGTTTGGCTGGATTCCTTCAGATAAATAAATAAAAATGTGTTTTTCTAATGGGGTCCAGGTAAAAACCTGACCCATGCGTTTATGACAAACAAATAAATAAATTATTTGAAATTCTTAACAAAAAGTTAAATAATTTATTATCGGGTTTTTTCCAATTTTTGTTGACTGAAATGTGATTTATCACAGAAGAGTATTCGTTATTTTAATCTGTATGTGAGAATAGTTTTCTAATAATAATAATAATAATAATAATAAACCCCCTCGTGGTGTCACCTTGTCGTGGTGAGGGGGCTTAGGACCGGCCAGGCGCTTGTCCTTCGGACGCCATCACTGGACGAGCTGTTCGGCTCCTCCCAGAACTCATCGACTCCTGATGCCTGGCGAGTTTGGGCACAGGGGAATGAACGGGACCCCGTTAATTCGGGTAGCCGCCGTTTTTCGAACCTGTGCACTAGCTATCCTGTGCGGATGATGTTAATTCGGATTCTAAATGGGGGCTAACCATCCTCGTCCGCTGTGGACGACATGGGTTCTGGGAGGAATAGGACACTCCTGCCTTCTTGGTTTTTCTAAGTTGGCGTGGAGTAACCTCGATCCAGGGTTGGCGCCCGATGGACCGGTTGTCTGTTCGATCTGACCAACGACACTAAACTAGTAAAAATGAAAAGTGCGGATCAAAACTCACGACCCCAGGCAGGCCCCTCTTCTGAGGGTGGTCCTGCCGTTGGTTCCGATCGGGTGAAAGCCCCGGTGGCCAACGCTGGCTCCAGGGATTCTGGGGGGAGCCAATCTCACTTGCTGTCTCGTACAGCAGAGAATTTAAACGACCGAAACCCTTTAAACTCGAGATTTCTGGAAACAATTGCCAACGAGTTGGTTGGTGTTCCGGAAATCTTCGAAACCATTAGAAAGGGCATCGGCAAGCAGAAAAATATAAAAAAGGAGGTCCAAAAGGGCATTCAAGACTTAGCGGACGTTTTTGAAAAGATTCGCAAGAATTTGCGATTCCTTAAAATGCCGACCCAGACGTCGGCAAAAACGACCCAAAGGAATGCTCCTCTGGAAAACCCCGAAAAAATAAAAAAACGCCGCCGTACCGAGGGTGACAGCCCAGATGCTGGTCGCCCAGTAGTACAGGAAAGGAAGGTTAGGCGCAAGGCCCCACCTGCAGCGAATCTTGAGGCGGGAAAACCGAAAGAGCAGGATACCGCTCCAGCAAAGTCCCCTACCAAGAACTATGCAAATGCGGTGTTGGGTAAACCTCATGGAGATGGCGACGGTTTTACACCCGTCGTCGATAAGAGAAGGGAGGCCAAGGAAAGGAAGGCTGCTGAGAGAAGGACCCAAATGGCAGAGAAGAAAATCTCTTCTTCTAAGCCAAGGATGACGGAGGCCGTCAAAATCTCAGCAGCGACTCCAGAGGCCTATAACGAGGTCCTCCGCGCCATGAAAACGTCCGTTAACCCGGATCAGTTTGGCGCGGAAGTACTGAAAGTCAGGAGGACCATCAAAAAGGAGGTCCTCATAGTTGTGAAGAAGGGAGGAAAGACCTCCGAATTTGCCGGAGCTCTTACTGCGGCATTAGAAAATAAGGCAGAGGTGTCCGCCTTAATTAACAAAAGAACCGTCGAGATCCGAGATCTCGACGAGACAACTGCGAAGGAAGACGTGATTGCTGCTATCAAGTCTAAGCTTGAGAACACCAACCTGGACCCGCCGTGCCGCCTCATCCCGCGTTTTGGCGGAATGCAAATGGCACTGGTCCGCCTACCGGAAGGAGACTGTGAAGCTCTCCTGAAGATAGGCAAAGTCCGGGTTGGTTGGATTAATGCAGCAATCAAGCTACACGTTGAAGTCCCGAGGTGTCAAAAGTGTTTAGGGTTCGGACACGCGACCCGTGGATGCAAAGGCCCCGACAGGGTTAAAAACTGTCGGAGATGCGGCGATGCGGGTCACCTTGCCAAGGCTTGTACGGTAACAGAGCCAAAATGTCTAACGTGCTCTGATTTAAATAAGTCTGATCTCGGACACTGGGCCGGTAGTAACGCCTGCCCAGTCTATAAGCAGGAGCTGCAGAAACTAAAACAGGCGAAAGCCTAAAGTTTCTGCAGATAAACCTGCACAAATCTAAGAAGGCTCAAGACCTGATGCTGGTGACAGCCAGTCAGGAGCGGATCGATGTTCTGTTCCTCAGTGAACAGAACAAAAGAAACGACCTCGCTCCCTGGTACCAGGATTCATCGGGTAGGGCAGCCATTCAGGTCTTCAATCCCGGTTTGAGGGTAGACAAGTTCCTGGAGACGAGCAGTGGGTTCGTGTGGGTGGAAATTTCAGGTATACGCATGTATAGCTGCTACTTCTCACCCAACGACCCACTGACAACCTTCGAAGCGGAGATAGATGAACTCGAGTCGAGCCTGCGAGAATCCAGGCTGGATGTTCTCGTCACAGGCGACTTCAATGCGAAATCGCCAGACTGGGGCGAGACAAGGCTCGACAATAGAGGAATTCTAATCGCAGAAATGGTCTACAGGAACAATCTGATGGTTGTTAACCAGGGCCAAAAGTGGACGTTCAGGAGAGACCATAATATCGGATCTATTATTGATCTTACGATAACAACGTCTCTCCTAAACAAGCACATTAAAGACTGGCACGTCTCTGAGGATCATACCGAAAGTGACCACCAGTATATTAAGTTTTCAGTCTCAGGAGGAGACACACCTAGAGCAAACAAGCAGGATGCTTCCTGTAAGAGAGGCCTTAGGTGGAACATTAAGAAGCTAGACGTCGAAAAGTTCGGTCGGTCCCTTGAAGAATCCCGCCTCATTGAGGAACTTGGATGGGTGAAGAGACCGAACAATCTAGATGGGAAGGTGCGGCCGGTGATGAACATGATAATCACCGCATGCAACGCGTCAATGCCGCGTTGTAGAAGTACCACTCCCAGAAGACGTAATGTATACTGGTGGTCAGAGGAGCTGGCCTCTTTGCGAAAAGCATGCGTCAGAGCAAGAAGGATATACACCCGCTCTAAGGGAGATCCTATGCTAAAGGACGCATATATAGAGGCCAAGAGGATCCTCAGAAAGGAGATTCGAGCTTCACAGCGAAAGTGTTGGAAGACCCTGATCGAGGATGTCGAGAAGGACCCATGGGGTCTAGGCTATAAAATCGTCACCAAGAAATTAGTAACGAAGCAAAAGACCCCCGGCCTGGACAATCCCGATTGGGTGCGTCAAATAATCAGGGCCTTGTTTCCACCAGCAGAACCATGGCCTAGGATGGATTGGAGTGACTGTCAAGTCCGTGAGGAGGAACTCTTCACTCTTGCAGAGCTCCATCAAGCCGGCAGAAGATTGAAGCCAGGCAAAGCGCCTGGAATCGATGGGATAAGTAACGAGATACTTAAACAAGTGATCGTTGCTTCACCCCAGATTCTCTTAGATTGCTTCAACAACTGCCTAAGAAGAGGAGAGTTCTTCCGGGACTGGAAACGACAGAGGCTGGTCCTCCTAAGGAAAGGTAACAAACCTCTAGATAGTGTCTCATCTTACAGGCCAATATGCCTGTTAGATACGATGGGCAAACTTCTGGAGGACATGGTTCTGCAGAGGATGCAGCTCCACTTAAATGGAGAGAATAGTCTATCCGACTACCAATTTGGTTTCCGTAAAGGCCTGTCCACAGTAGATGCCATACAAAAGGCAGTGGACCTAGCCAAGGAAGGAAAGGACAAATTGGGCCCGGGGAAGAAAAAGAGCTTCTGCGCTTTGGTAGCTATAGATATACGCAACGCGTTTAATACCGCGCGATGGGAAGATCTCATCAAGTCGATGAGAAACAAAGGAATACCGCCCTACCTGTTGCGGATAATGAATAATTATCTTAGCGACAGGTGGGTAATATATGAGGGAGACACCTGCACTCTGAAGGAAGAGATGCAAAGAGGTGCCCCTCAAGGTTCTAGGATAGGACCATTCGTATGGAACGTCTCTTATGATGACTTCTTGCGAATGGGTCTACCCGAAGGTGCGGTGATCATCGGCTTCGCGGACGACGCGTTGATCGTATGCTCTGCCGAAACTGCAGAAGAGCTCGGAATCTTGGTGAACGAATGTCTGCGACGAACAAAGAGCTGGCTGGATGCCAGAGGTCTTCAAATGGCCCTGGACAAAACCGAAGCGCTCATGGTCACAGACAGACGTGGTTACGAACTTCCCCGGATCGAAGTAGACGGATTCGAGGTCAAGTGGAGCACGCATATAAAGTATCTTGGTGTACAACTCGACAAGTTCTTGAATTTTAAGCACCACATCGCTGTGGCTTCCAAAAAAGCAGCAGAATGTGCACTCAGCTTAGCCCGTATAATGCCGAACGTCGGTGGGCCCTTTGAAAAGAAAAGAAGATTGGTGGCGAGTGTGTTCCACTCAAAGCTGCTTTATGCAGCACCAGTGTGGGCTCCCTCCCTGCGAACAGATAGAAGCAAGACAATCTTGGAAAAGATACTGTCCTCGCAAAGGATTATCACTAAGCGTATAATCTCTGCATATAGGAGAGTATCTGCGAGTGCTGCTCAGGTCCTTGCCAGCGTCCCGCCGGCAGATCTTTTGGCGCAAGAAAGGGAGGAAATTTTCCTCCTTTTCAAAGATAGGATGTCCACCCGTTACACGGATGACAATAGACCCAGCAAGGACCAAATTCGCCGAGATGCGAGAAGCAGACTCGTCGAAAGATGGCAAGCAAGATGGAGCGGGGATGAGAAGGGTCGATGGACATATCGGCTCATACCTACACTCGCCACCTGGATAGATCGAAAGCACGGAGTAGTCTCGTACTACGTCACCCAAGCGCTCTCGGGTCACGGGTGTTTTAACTCGTACCTGGAGCGCTTCAAAAGACGAGAAAGTTCAGAGTGTGCGTACTGCCAATCCCCAAAGGATGACGCAGAGCACACACTCTTTACATGTACACGATGGAACGCTCAGAGACGGCTCATGTTCGCCGGTGTAAACTGCGAAGTTACACCGGGGAACATGATTCTGTTAATGACCGAGTCCAAAGAGAATTGGCGACACATCGAGACCTTCATCCAACATGTTATGAGGGTTAAAGATTTCGATGGCCGCCAACAAAGGTAGTTCCCGTAGGTCGAGGAATGATATCGTTTAGGCGATAGAGGCGGGATATAAGACCACTCCTGAAGGAGATACGTCAGTGAACTGGCTCTACCTGGGAGTGGTCTTAAGGTCCCAAATAAGGGTGTGTTTTTAGCGGGTCGGCAGAACATCGCCACCCCCGCATAACCCTGTAGTACGGGCTACAGGGTACCTGAAGGCAGGTTTTCACATCCTACGCAAAAAAAAAAAAAATAATAATAATAATAATAATAATAAAAATAGTTTTTTTGTTAATCTAAAATAGAAAGCTGAATTTATAAAAAGAATATCCCCAACTCACTTACTGAAATGTACTTTCACAAACCCCTGTTGACTAATCAAATGTAACCTGATGACCCCCCACTACTTGAAGAAGTGACACGCCCCCAGATTTTCTAAATTTTGAAAATCTCCTGGCTAATTATAATATTGTAATGTTTGGCTGGATTCCTTCAGATAAATAAAGGAAAATGTATTTTTCTAATGGGGTGCAGTTAAAAACCTGACCTATGCGTTCATGACAAACAAATAAATAAATTATTTGAAATTCTTAACAAAAATTTAAATAATTTATTATCGGGTTTTTTCCAATTTTTGTTAACTGAAATGTGATTCATCACAGAAGAGTATTAGTTATTTTAATCTGCATGTTATAATAGTTTTCTAATAATAATAATAATAATAATAATAATAATAGTTTTTTTGTTAATCCAAAATAGAAAGCTGAATTTATAAAAAGAATATCCCCAACTCCCTTACTAAAATGTACTTTCACAAACCTCTGTTGACCAATCAAATGTAACCTGATGACCCCCCACTACTTAAAGAAGTGACACGCCCCCAGATTTTCTAAATGATGAAAATCTTTTGGCAAATTATAATATTGTAATGTTTGGCTGGATTCCTTCAGATAAAGAAAGGAAAATGTATTTTTCTAATGGGTTCCAGGTAAAAACCTGACCCATGCGTTTATGACAAACAAATAAATAAATTATTTGAAATTCTTAACAAAAATTTAAATAATTTATTATCGGGTTTTTTCCAATTTTTGTTAACTGAAATGTGACTTATCACAGAAAAGTATTAGTTATTTTGATCTGTATGTTATAATAGTTTTCTAATAATAATAATAATAATAATAATAATAATAATAGTTTTTTTGTTAATCTAAAATAGAAAGCTGAGTTTATAAAAAGAATATCCCCAACTCCCTTACTGAAATGTACTTTCACAAACCCCTGTTGACCAATTAAATGTAACCTGATGACCCCCCACTACTTAAAGAAGTGACACGCCCCCAGATTTTCTAAATGTTGAAAATCTCCTGGCAAATTATAATATTGTAATGTTTGGCTGGATTCCTTCAGATAAATAAAGGAAAATGTATTTTTCTAATGGGGTCCAGGTAAAAACCTGACCCATGCGTTTATGACAAACAAAAAAATAAATTATTTGAAATTCCTAACAAAAATTTAAATAATTTATTATCGGGTTTTTTCCAATTTTTGTTAACTGAAATGTGATTCATCACAGAAGAGTATTAGTTATTTTAATCTGTATGTTATAATAGTTTTCTAATAAAAATAATAATAATAATAATAATAATAATCATAATAAGAATAATAATAGTTTTTTTGTTAATCTAAAATAGAAAGCTGAGTTAATAAAAAGAATATCCCCAACTCCCTTACTGAAATGTATTTTCACAAACCCCTGTTGACCAACTAAATGTAACCTGATGACCCCCCACTACTTGAAGAGGTGACACGCCCCCAGATTTTAAAAATTTTGAAAATCTCCTGGCAAATTATAATATTGTAATTAATGCAATACCGAGAAAACTTTGTTCATCGTCGTACACACTTCAAAGTTCACCTACTTTTTCCAATAGGCAACTTACAGTAATGTTCATTTTACCATGTTATTATAGTTTGTAACTATGCCCTTCGCACTATTCGTGTCAACTATGTTAAACTGAACATTTTTTCATGCACAACATATTGTTGCACATTCGCAGTAATGCACCACAGCTGTGTAAACGTGCACACTACCAAACAAACATTTCACATGCGCAGTTGTTTTGTATTGCTGTTACACATGCACAATGATGCACAGTGATAGTCACACATGTGCTCTAAATAAATTCAAAAATTACGCAGGCGCAGTGCTGTACTTTACCAGATCAGTACATTTTCAGTACATATAGTATACTTTTTTTAATAAGTGCGCAGTAGAAATCCGTTTTATTATTGCGCATGCGTAACACTGTAGCATTGTAAGTGACTTCCACGAAAGTACTATTAAATAAAATATCGGTTAAAATTGGTTTTTTCCATTATTATTGTAATTAATAACCAATAATAGAAATGAATATTTAAATTCAAACTTAATATTGAAATTTAAGAAATTTAATATAAAAAATTATATTATTGAATATAAAAACTAATAAAAACGTAAAAATGTATTTAATTTTATTAGTTTTATTCTTTTTTTTTTTAAATATTTATTAAATGTAACAAATTTTGATCTGAAAGTTTAAAATTTTTCATACTTTAAAAAACAATTTTCTAGGGGTACCGGTGGGGGGGGTTATAAATATTTAACATACTGTCAGAAAATCTTCCATTAAATTAGTGTTTAAAAAAGTTTTGTAAAAATTCACTTATTTATTGAGAATAAGGAGTTTTAAAGTTCTCTCAATATTCATAAAATTGTACGTGGTAATCTTCTATTATTTTAATGCGATACCGAGAAAACTTCGTTCATCGTCGTACACACTTCAAAGTTCACCTACTTTTTCCAATAGGCAACTTACAATAATGTTCATTTTACCATGTTATTATAGTTTGTAACAATGCGCACTGGCACTATTCGTGTCAAGCATGTTAAACTGAACATTTTTTCATGCACAACATATTGTTGCACATGCGCAGTAATGCACCACAGCCGTGTAAACGTGCGCACTACAAAACAAAGATTTTAGATGTACTATTAAATAAAATATCGGTTAAAATTGGTTTTTTCCATTATTATTTTAATTAATAACCAATAATAGAAAAGAATTTTCAAATTCAAACTTAATATTGAAATTTAAGAAATTTAATGTAAAAAATTATATTTTTGAATAGAAAAACTAATAAAAACGTTAAAAATGTATTTAATTTTATTAGTTTTATTCTTTTTTAGGGTTCCTTACCGTAAAACGGAACCCTATTAAAATCACTATGTGTGTCCGTTTTTGCACCCCCTCTAACTTCTAAACTATCTGAGCTAAAGTCTTCTAATTTGGTCCAAATATGTAATTTCACCTTGGATTTACGAAAACGATATGGAAAACGCGATTCAAGCTCATGAACATGCCGAAATCCAGCAAAAACCATTTTTTTGCCCTAAAATTCAAAAAAATGACCATGTCCCCCCCCCTAATCTTCCAAACTATTTGACCTAGGAAGCTGAAATTTGGTACACATATGTACATTTACGTGTAGATTACAGGAAAATTATAGAGAACTTTCGTAAAGACTGTCTTCATAGTGTTTACTAGCCAAAAAGTACGATTTTTTGAAAAAAAAATTCGAAAAAATGAACATGTCCCCCCCCCCCTAATCTTCCAAACTATTTGACCTAGGATGCTGAAATTTGGTACACATATGTAGATTTACGTGTAGATTACAGGAAAATTATAGAGAACTTTCGAAAAGGCGGTCTTCATAGTGTTTACTAGCCAAAAAGTACGATTTTTTGAAAAAAAAATTCGAAAAAATGAACATGTCCCCCCCCCCCCCCTAATCTTCCAAACTATTTGACCTAGGATGCTGAAATTTGGTGCACATATGTAGATTTACGTGTAGATTACAGGAAAATTATAGAGAACTTTCGAAAAGGCGGTCTTCATAGTGTTTACTAGCCAAAAAGTACGATTTTTTGAAAAAAATTCGAAAAAATGACCATGTCCCCCCCCCCCCTAATCTTCCAAACTATTTGACCTAGGATGCTGAAATTTGGTACACATATGTAGATTTACGTGTAGATTACAGGAAAATTATAGAGAACTTTCGAAAAGGCGGTCTTCATAGTGTTTATTTTTTTTTAAAAAAGCAATAAACTTTTAATTAATTCACGTTTGTCTGATTTTTTAATGATAAAATGGGAAAAGTAAAATAAAATTTGTTTTAATTAATCTTTATTAGAAAGCAATGTTACTTTTATTTTTTTATTATTTAATTTTGATTGGTCATTATTCTTACCCATAATTGTTTATGATGACTGAAAAATGTGTCTATAGTACCAACTTCAATTGAAATTATATTAGAAAATATATTATCTATACTTGTGAATTCTCTGGTTGTGAAACACTTATTAAGTTTAATATATAAACCACATTGTTCAAAATATTTAATGATTTCATTTTTTGGGTGTTTAATAAAGTCTACATTAAAATCTTCTATAACAATGCTTGGAGGAAGACATTCATTTTCTTTTTTTTCAAAAATTGCGCTATTAATGCACTTAATGGCAGTACTAATATTAAACTTTGGAGATCGATATACTCCTAATAATATAATTCCTTGTAGCATTATTTTTGTGCATTCACAATGGCCACCACTAATATCAAATTTGCAGTATTGTCGTAAACTGTCTGTTATATATTATAATATTATATAATATATAAATATATATTATATATATTATTAAATGTAAAAAAAATGTAGCAAAAATTCGTTTTTTTTTTTTAAATTTGAATAATAAATCATTAACTCGTGATTTTTTGAGAACATATTTAAAAAATGATCCTAACCCAATATTATAGTGCTAAAAATGTGTACTAATATAATTTTATTTATTGTATAATAAATAAAAAAAAATCGTTTCATAGTCAAAAATTTTAAATCTCTATTTCATATAGTTAAAAAAATTATAGAGGTACGGAACCCTTCGACTTGGTACGAGTGTAACTCGTACTTGCCCGATTTTTCTTTAAAATATTTATAAAATGTAACAAACTTTGATCTAAAAGTTTTCAATTTTTCATACTTTAAAAAACCATTTTCTAGGGTATCGGGGGAGGGGGGGTTATAATTATTTAACATACTGTCAGAAAATCTTCCATTAAATTAGTGTTTAAAAAAGTTTTGTAAAAATTTACTTATTTATTGAGAATAAGGAGTTTTAAAGTTCCCTCAATATTTATAAAATTGTACGTGGTAATCTCCTATTATATTAATGCGATACCGAGAAAACTTCGTTCATCGTCGTACACACTTCAAAGTTCACCTACTTTTTCCAATAGGCAACTTACAATAATGTTCACTTTACCATGTTACTATAGTTTGTAACAATGCACACTGGCACTATTCGTGTCAAGCATGTTAAACTGAACATTTTTTCATGCACAACATGTCGTTGCACATGCGCAGTAATGCACCACAGCTGTGTAAACGTGCGCGCTACAAAACAAACATTTCACATGCGCAGTTGTTTTGTATTCCTGTTACACATGCGCAATGATGCACAGTGATAGTCACACATGTGCACTAAATAAATTCAAAAATTATGCAGGCGCAGTGCTGTACTTCACCAGATAAGTACATTTTTAGTACATATAGTATACTTTTTTTAATAAGTGCGCAGTAGAAATCCGTTTTATTATTGCGCATACGTAACACTGTAGCATTGTAAGTGCACTTCCGCGAAATTACTAATTAATAAAATATCGGTTAAAATTGGTTTTTTCCATTATTATTGTAATTAATAACCAATAATAGAAAAGAATATTCAAATTTAATTTTAATAATGAAATTTAATATAAAAAATTATATTATTGAATATAAAAACTAATAAAAACGTTAAAAATGTATTTCATTTTATTAATTTTATTCTTTTTTTCTTTAAAATATTTATAAAATGTAACAAATTTTGATCTGAAAGTTTTCAATTTTTCATACTTTAAAAAATCATTTTCTAGGGGTACCGGGAGGTGGGGGGTTATAATTATTTAACATACTGTCAGAAAAACTTCCATATAATTAGTGTTCAAAAAAGTTTTGTAAAAATTTACTTATTTATTGATAATAAAGAGTTTTAAAGTTCTATCAATATCCATAAATTTGTACGTGGTTATCTTCTATTATATTAATGTGATACCGAGAAAACTTCGTTTATCGTCGTACACTCTTCAAAGTTCACCTACTTTTTCCAATAGGCAACTTACAATAATGTTCACTTTACCATGTTACTATAGTTTGTAACAATGCGCACTGGCACTATTCGTGTCAAGCATGTTAAACTGAACATTTTTTTATGCACAATATATTGTTGCACATGCGCAGTAGTGCACCATAGCTGTGTAAACGTGCGCACTACAAAACAAACATTTCACATGCGCAGCTGTTTTGTATTGCTGTTACACATGCGCAGATGCACTGTGATAGTCACACATGTGCTC
Organism: Ganaspis brasiliensis; assembly: GCA_037103525.1. NCBI lineage: Eukaryota > Metazoa > Arthropoda > Insecta > Hymenoptera > Figitidae > Ganaspis > Ganaspis brasiliensis. Next base: position 191,460 of record JAZKLR010000766.1, read on the forward strand.
TAATTAAATTTAAAAATTACGCGGGCGCAGTGCTGTACTTTACCAGATAAGTACATTTTCAGTACATATAGTATATTTTTTTAATATTTGCGCAGTAGAAATCCGTTTTATTATTTGCGCGTGCGTTACACTTTATCATTGTAAGTGCGCTTCCGCAAAGGTACCTTTATTTAACTTTTTTTTTTTTTAAGTCTAACGAAAATTAAAATTTCTTTTTTCTCCACTTGTAAAATGTTGTGCGTGCAATTTAGTCTTCAAAATTATATGTTTTAAACATTGGATTAAACTTTTTTGCTAACATGTTATTTATTGTCAGTTCATTTTGACATTGTTAAACAATCATTATTTTGTTACTTTTAGTATATTTTTCTTACATTTTTAAATGATTGGTTTAGAAATAATACATTTTATACTTTTTTTGTGTTAATACATTGTTTTTAAATTTTATTTAACAAATTGTTTGTGAAGCATATATTGCTTTTTAATTTCTTCGAATGTTAGCCATTATATATATATTTTTTATACAATGTTGTCCAACTCCCACGACGTGTTGTTTAAGAGGTGTTTTTTTCGCCCGTGTGACCATACTTCCTCCCCCCCCTTAATATGATAATTAATTTTTAAAAATTTTTATAATAATAAAATATGACAATAAAAATTATTAGAATATAAAAAATTTGTAAAAAAATATGACACATTCAATGAACAATAGGTTCACTAACATTTTATAGAATGTTCACATCAATAAGCAATTAAATAAATATTAATCACCGAGCGAGCGTTAGCGAGCGAGGTTCATTACGCTAGTTTTGATTAATTATCGTAAATTTCAATTATTTTTAGCTTCCTTTCAGACTTTTCTCAAATTTTTAGTTTTTCTCATTTTATAAAATTAATTTCTAAATTTTTTTAAGTTTTTTTCTCAAATTTCTATTATTTTCTTCAATTTTAAATTATTTTTATTTGTTTTAATAATTTCCAAAAAATTTTATTAATTATCGTAAATTTCAATTATTTTTAGCATTCTTTCAGTCTTTTCTCCAATTTTTAGTCATTCTCATTTTATAAAATTAATTTCTAAATTTTTTTAAGTTTTTTTCTCAAATTTCTATTATTTTCTTCAATTTTTAATTATTTTTATTTGTTTTAATAATTTCCAAAAAATTTTATTAATTATCGTAAATTTCAATTATTTTTAGCATTCTTTCAGTCTTTTCTCCAATTTTTAGTCATTCTCATTTTCTAAAATTATTTTCTAAGATTTTTAAGAATTTTTCTAAAGTTTGAATTGTTTTCTTCAATTTTTAATTATTTTTATTTGTTTTCATAATTTCAAATTTTGTTTATTAATTATCGTAAATTTCAATTACTATTAGCTTATTTCTTGAATTCTTTTCTCCAATTTTTAGTTATTTTCTTTTTTTTAATTGATTTCTAAGATCTTCAAGTATTTTTTTCAAATTTCAATTATTTTTTCTTTAATTAAAAAAAAATCTGTAGTTCTTTCAATTATCACACTTAAATGTCATTTATTTTTTACAACTTATCATTCTTTGTACCATATTTTAATTATCTTCGTCAAGTTTTAAAATTTAAAAACATTTTTTAATTATTTTCCAAACTTTATTTTTTTTAATTTTTAATTCTTTACATTTGTTTCATAATTTTAAAAATTGTTAACTATTTATCTGACTTTTTAATTCTTTTATTATTTATATTATTGCTTCCTCATAGAAGTATGTGTGTGTGTATAGCGTTTTTTGTCGCCAGGATATCTCGAGAACGCTTTAACGGATTTTAATAAAATTTGGATGACTTTTTAAGCTCGTGAATATCTAAATTTGGACACAGGGATTTTTAAAAACACCCAATCAAATTTTGTTGAGCACCTTTTTTCATCGAAAAAAATCGTTTTTTGCCAAAATTTTTTTCCAAGCTAAAAATACAACTTAATGAATAAAAAAATCATATTTCTTATCTCAAAACGAATAGATTGACCTATATAACTTTTATAATTGATCAAAAATTCGAAAATTAATTGATGTTTTTTCATTTTTTTGCACTTAAAATTCCTTTTTTTAAAGAATTTCTCGAATTAAATTTTATATTATTAATATATTGCTTTTTCTATAAGAAAGCAAATTAGTTTGCTAACTTTGAAACGAAATATCCACGAAATGGACATAATTTTCACCAAGTAAAATAATAATAATAATAATAATAATAATTTATTACTAATAATATTAACCCTCAACTGCTAGACTATCGGGATTTAACGTAACTGCTACATTGGGTCTACGGGACCCGAGCGATTTTCAAACGCTGATTGCTCAGAGCATAATGAACATATCGGGATGTCTTTTTTTTTAAAACTTATTGCCAGAACCTTTAGAAAAAGAATATCTAGCTAAAAGTAATGTGTCTTTAATATTTTTTTTAATATTTCAAGAAATGTAAAGATAAAAAATGTTTTTTTGTTTTACGTCTGGGAACAATATAATCTTTGAAGAATGAAAAGTCGTAATCTCCAGACAAAGTCAGTCCTTTATTTCAACGCATCAAACGTGTCGTCAATAATAAAAAACGTCGACGTTTCGCCATACATATATGTAGGCCTCCTCAGGACAATATAAACTAAAATAAACAAGATAAATATATAAATACAATAAAGATTATACAAAAAATTTAAGGGTTATTCCAACAAAACAATATTTTACATCACAATCATAAACTTAAAATAAATTATAAAACTTACATCATAGTCAAATATCAAAGAATATAATCCACTGTCAAAAATTAAAATATTTTACAACAGAGGATTTGGTTATATCAGCAATAAAAAAAAAGGTGGAGTGAAATAAAAAATAAAACCAAGTTCTCGGAAAATGAATTTTTGGAAGGTGTACAGTTTTTATTGGATTCGACTTATTGTCAATTTAATGAAAAGTTTTATAAACAAATTTTCGGCACGCCTATGGGTTCTCCAATTTCACCAATGTTAGCAGATATAGTTTTACAAGATCTAGAAACAACAGCAATAAATAACTCAAATATTAGGGTGAAATGTTATTTTAGATATGTAGACGATACATTTATTATTATTAAAAAAGTTAATTTATATAAGTTATTAGAGTCGTTTAATGCATTTCACCCTTAGTCCAGTCAAATTGTCGTTCAAAAAGCCTCAATAAAACAATAATTCCAATATGGCCAATTTTTTTTTAATTCGATAGAGGGATGTTTGCTGAGCTTAAAACCAAAAATGCGACCTGCAGGGGTGGTAACTTTGTCCGCCATATTGAAAAAGGGGTGAATTTTTGTTTTTAAAATATCTTACGACCTATGGCATTTAAAAAAAATGAACAATATAAATTCATAGGAAATGAAATTACCTATCACTTTTACTGAAAGCATTTTTACGTGAAACTCATATTTTTTGCGGTATATTGCAAAAAGTGAAAAAGTAAGAGGGATGAAAATCGATTTTTGCATTTTTAGCAACTTTATTGAAATTTTTTGAAAAAATGTGTCTTATAAAAGACGAAGCATACTTAGAACTAAACAACTTTTACTTAAACATTTTTTTAATGAAGTACATATTTAAGACTGGAAAGCGCAGTAAAGTGCTGAAATACGTAAATTGCAATGTGTAACAGCCTGAGCAAGGAGTTCTTTTAATTACAGTTTTGAAAGATATTCTTTACTTTAGATCACTAACTTGTTTTTTACTCAATAGGGGGCTATTCACTGAGCTTAAATCCAAGTTTGCGACCTCCAGAGATTTTTACTTTGTCCGCCATATTGGAATGATGGGTGATTTTTTGTTTTTCAAATATCTAAAAATCCATGGTATTAATGTAAAAAACTGCAGAATACAAATTTTTAGGAAATAAAATTACCTATCATTTTTACTGGGAACATTTTGTTCTAACACTTATATTTTCCTTAATATATTGCAAAAAGTGAGAAAGTAGCAGGATAAAGAATCGATTTTTGGATTTTTAGCAATTATAGTGCAATTTTTTGGAAAAATTTGTCTTATAAAAAAGAAAGCAAACTTTAAAGAAAACAAATTTTTTTAAAAACAATTTTTTGTAAACAAAGTAGGAGAGACAAGGGATCGCTTCAAAGTGTTAACATATCTGTGATCGCCAAGTATATCTGTCGCGGAGGGGTAAAGCAATGGGACGATCGGAGTGTATACAACCGCCTCCACAAAAGGAGGCGTTTTATAAAACTTGTATTTATGTATTGTAGATTATTGTACAAAAAAGTAAAATAAATAATTTTTTTGTATATTTGTTCTTAATGCTTTATTACAATAATATTTCACAGTTAATATAAATTTTACAAATTTAAATTAAATGGAATAGGCAATATTATTTAAAATATATACATGGTTTGAAAAGATATCGACTTTTAGATAATTTTCTAAATTGCTGCAGTAAAGGAACTAAAGTGGATGCGACCATATACAATACTACTTGCAACATACATATATCAGAAGTCTCGATATTTGCGCCTTCCAGTGCGCTCTCCAGCCTTAACTATTGATTTTATTCAAAATAAGTCTAATGAAAAATAGTGTATTTTAAAGTTTGCTTCTTTTTTTATAAGACAAATTTTTTCAAAAAATTGCACTATAATTGCTAAAAATCCAAAAATCGATTCTTTATCCTGCTACTTTCTCACTTTTTGCAATATATTAAGGAAAATATAAGTGTTAGAACAAAATGTTCCCAGTAAAAATGATAGGTAATTTTATTTCCTAAAAATTTGTATTCTGCAGTCTTTTACTTTAATACCATGGATTTTTAGATATTTAAAAAACAAAAAATCACCCATCATTCCAATATGGCGGACAAAGTAAAAATCTCTGGAGGTCGCAAACTTGGATTTAAGCTCAGTGAATAGCCCCCTATTGAGTAAAAAACAAGTTAGTGATCTAAAGTAAAGAATATCTTTCAAAACTGTAATTAAAAGAACTCCTTGCTCAGGCTGTTACACATTGCAATTTACGTATTTCAGCACTTTACTGCGCTTTCCAGTCTTAAATATGTACATCATTAAAAAAATGTTTAAGTAAAAGTTGTTTAGTTTTAAGTATGCTTCGTCTTTTATAAGACACATTTTTTCAAAAAATTTCAATAAAGTTGCTAAAAATGCAAAAATCGATTTTCATCCCTCTTACTTTTTCACTTTTTGCAATATATCGCGAAAAATATGAGTCTCACGTAAAAATGTTTCGAGTAAAAGTGATAGGTAATTTCATTTCCTATGAATTTGTATTCTTCATTTTTTTTAAATGCCATAGATCGTAAGATATTTTAAAAACAAAAATTCACCCCTTTTTTCAATATGGCGGACAAAGTTACCACCCCTGCAGGTCGCATTTTTGGTTTTAAGCTCAGCAAACATCCTACTATCGAATTAAAAAAAATTGGCCATATTGGAATTTTTGTTAGGTAAAATGTTTAATTTGACTGGACTACCTAGATTAAAATTTACACATGAGTTAGAAAGTAATGGAGAATTGTCTTTTTTAAATGTTAAAGTAATTAGAGGGGAAGATGGTAAATTAATAACAGATTGGTTTACTAAGAACACATACTCTGGCAGATATTTGAATTTTCATTCTAACAATCCTATACAACAAAAAGTAGCTTTAATTAAAAACTTAGTGGATACTATTTTCAGACTGTCTGACGTAACTTTCCATTTTAAAAATATTAAAAAAAACTAGTTTTGATTTACAGTTAAATGGGTATCCTAGTGATTTTATTAATAAACATGTAAAAAATAGGTTAGAATTTTTGAAGGACAATAATAATAAGAATGATTTGATTTTGACAACAAAAAAAGCTATTTTTGACTCTTCTATTATTTCTATACCTTTTTTGGGAAATTATTCCTGGGCGATAAAAAGATTATTAAAAAATTATAACGTAAACACAGTATTTAGGTCTTATGCCACTTTTAATAATATGATAAAACTAGGAAAAGATCCCATTAGTTATAAAGAGCAAACGAATGTTATATATAAGTTACCCTGTAGGAATTGTTCAAAAACTTATATTGGACAAACAGAAAGATATTTGTTTTTAAGATGTGACGAACATAGAAAAAATATTAATTTGAACGCGAAATATCATAATGTTATCTCACAACATAAATTAGAACATAAAAAAGATGATGATTTTACTCATGAATTTGATTTTAATAACATCAAAGTTGTTCATAAAGAAAATAATGAATTTAAACGAAAAGTGGGTGAAATGTTTTTTATAAAAAAAGAAAAAGATAACAGTTTAAATTTAATTACTGATTTAAAAAATTATAATTGTTTATATAATGTGATTTTGGATAAATGTTGAATAATTTGATGAAACATAAGTTACTTGAGATTATACATGTATGAAATGATGATAATACAGTTTTCTAACATATCTCTGGATGATTGAATTGTGTATGTTAGTTTTTAACCTCACAAACTTACTGATTTTAACATGTGACTGATAATATATTGTTTTGTTTTTGTATTGTTTTTATTTATATTATTTATTATTAGTGTTTGACTTCTGTTGTGAAATATTTTAATTTTTGACAATGGATTATATTCTTTGATATTTGACTATGATGTAAGTTTTATAATTTATTTTAAGTTTATGATTGTAATGTAAAATATTGTTTTGTTGGAATAACCTCAAATTTGTGTATAATCTTTATTGTATTTATATAGTTATCTTGTTTATTTTAGTTTATATTGTCCTGAGGAGGCCTACATATATGTATGGCGAAACGTCGACGTTTTTTATTATTGACGACACGTTTGATGCGTTGAAATAAAGGACTGACTTTGTCTGGAGATTACGACTTTTCATTCTTCAAAGATGTAAAGATACTTTTTTAAAAAGTCGATTTTTTCAAATAGCTATAGTAACACAAAAAATAGACATAAATAAAATTTCTAAGTGGATTTTTAAAGCTTCAAACATGTACCTTAAGTCTGTTTAAGCCATTTTTTGATTGGCTGAAAAAAACATATTTTTTGGGAAAAATGAAAATCATCAAATTTGGTTCATTAAGTGGAGTCACCTGAGAAATTTCAACCCATCGAAATATATGTTACTTATCTGTGCCAATTTTTTTTCTGGGACTATTTTGGATGTAAAAGAATGCCATATTATTAAAATTAAAAAAAAAATGTTTGAAAAAAAAATTAAAAAAAAATTTATTTTTGTTGAAAAATTTTTTTTTTTTTATAGTATTAAATAATTCACACATAAGAAAAAGAGAATTAAAAAAAATCCAAAAATAAAAAGACACATACACAAAAAAAATCAAAAGTAAAAAGAGAGAAAATCTTAGAATTTTGTAAAAATAAGAAATTAAACAAAAAATCAAATTTCTTAGAAAAATTGTAAAAATTAAAAATAAGATTATAATGAATATGAGAAATAATTAATATTATTAAATTATTTTGCATTAATTAATGTGCATTAAGGTTTCAATTAATTTAAATTTAAAAGTTTAAACAAATTGAAATATGAGTTAATTAAATTTTGAAACTTAATTAATTTATAAGGACTTAAAAATATAAGAACGTAATACTATTTTTGCCTATCATAATACCAAAAATTTTTAGATGTAAGTTATTATGATAATCGTCATTAGCACAATTTTTTTAATTTTATATAAAATATTAAAATTAAAAGGGTTAAGATATATCCAAAAACTAGTCGTTTTTTTATAGTTTGCAATATTTTACATTCAGTATTAGACATCCGCAGAAGAATAATATATTTATAAATTTATTTTATTATTTATATTTTAATATTTTTTAAATTATCTTCTTATTTATTTTTTTAATTATAAAAAACGTACGTAAATGGTTTATATTTTTGAAAAGTGTTTCTATATTTTTATACCCATATTTGTATGTTACTGTTTCATTACTCAGTTGTTTTTTTTTTTAATTTTTCTTCATTTCTTTAATAATGATCATGACATTTTGTATTAAAAAGAATTGTATCATTTTTTTAATAGATTGTTTTCTTATCTTTTTCCGTTCTTGCTTTTTTATTAATTTCTTATTTTTTCGTTGCTTTTACTCAATTTTCTTAATTTTGTGATCATATGAATTTAAAGAAATTTTTTTCTGAAAGGATGAGTGTCAATAAGGCCGTTTTTTGGCCCCTCATCAAATCAGTTGTTATTATAAAAAATCTTACCTTTTTAGTATGCCTGACAACCTCTTAAAACAGTTTTTCGATTTGTCAAATAGAAAAGGAAATAACTCAACTTAAAATATTGCAAAATACATGGGTTTTTGCAATTTCTGTCAAAGAGTAGTTATTTTCATGGGTTACTAAAAGTGACCGGTCACCATACTTTCCCAAAAACTTTGCACACATGTAATGAAGAAAATATGTCACAATGAGCGATTTACATTTTGAGCCCGACCTCGAAAACCCAAAATGGCGGATCCAAAATGGATGCGAATTTTTTTAAATCAATCGGATTTTGTTCAAACTCGTTACTCGGGGTTTTTTGGGGTAGCTGATAACAAATCTGAAGTTATTTTCCAGAATAAAAAAAAACCATTTTTGATGTCTTTAAAAAAATCCTGATTTTTACGAGACCTAGCTAACTGAAATTTACATAAATTTATTTATTCGAAAATCTGTTTTTAAAATCCATAAAATCCATTTTCCTTTAACTTTTTTTTGAACATTTGAAATCACGAAAGAACAAAACTTGTGATTTTTAAAAATGTATTAAAATTTAAAATAAGAAGTTTGTTAATTTATGATTAAGAATAATTAAAAGAAAGTTTATGCAAGATAGGCAGTTGTTCGGTTTCAAAAACGCGCTTTTGAATCATTTTTAAACTTCCTAAAGCTTTCTCAAGTTTTAAGTAATAATAATTTTTTAAAATAAATGTATTAATTATCCTTGAAAAAAGTGAGAAAATTAGAATAATTGTTATGATCATGAATACAAAGCATTCTAACCTAAAAAAAGTGAACGTTGTGACCGCGTGTTGAGCACGAGGAGAACCTCTATAATTTATTCAGATTTTCGTAGAAAGAAGTCAACATCGTTCTGTGGTAAGTAAATAATTTTTTCTTTTATAATAATTAAATAGTTTATGGAAAAAGTTAACGAATATAAATTGGCGTTATTTTTAAGTATAATTAATGATACTATAATGTATAGGCGTACATAACCTGAAACAAAAAAATGCTTTCTTAACTTTAAATGCAAAAATATCAATTGAAAGTGAATTTAATTGTAAATAAAACGTTTTTCAGTCCATTTATTTTCTTCTGAAAGCTGCCGTTGTATTTCTTTTGAGATTTTTATTCGTTGAATATTGGTGAACTGAAGCATTTTTCAGTTCATTATTCGTACATAATTTTACAACTTTTCGTTTTGGCCAGTTATAGAGAATACACAGGGAGGGACAAACAGTTTTTATTTATTATTATTTAAAATAATTATAAATTATTCAGCCAGTTGTAATTTTCGAATCAATTTTTACATTTCTTATTATTATGAGCACAATTTATACATTATTAACAAAATTACTAAAATAAGGATTGTCATACGGTAGTATATCATTTGTTAGATAAATTATTATCTATATTATCTTGCTATGTATTTTACAAATTGTTGTAATGCTTTTTCTGTAATTCAATTAATAAGCAATTGACAATTAATGTTTCTATACTATAATTTGTATATTTAGGATGTAGAAACTGACTTAAAAGTCCAAGATGAAGTAAAAAACACTCCCAATAATTAGGATTTTTAAAAAGTTTAAAGTTTGAGGTTATAAAATAACTTTCTGAACAGTATATTTTTAATTATTAATCGTGCTCCGAAAAATGAAGTTTATGATTGTATTTTATAGTTAATAAATTTAAAAAGTGTTTTATTTCAACGTATTTTAAAATTAGATTTTTAAAAAATATTACAACAGCAGTCCTCAGACGAAAGTCATCGGACTGACTGCACTACATTAGTAAATAGATTACTGTAAGTAAATTGTTTTTTTTGTTTATTCAGAATTTTTATTTGCAACAGTAATAATAGATAACGAGAACGACAATTTGGCATCTCCGTCAGCGTCTGATAATGATGACGATAAGAAACTTATTGTTGCGCTGCTACTTCTCTGCAGAAGAAAACTGAAGAAACGGAGGTTCAGAGTTCATCGTCTGTGGAGGAGCAGACATATAAAAGGTATTTCAATTCCACATAATTGTAGGAATATACAGGAATTTAAACAAGCGCATTTTTATGATAATTTATTTTTCAAAATAAAAGTTACCTAACAAGAAAATACGCAGTTGTATTGAAACTATTGAAAGTAATAAATTTTGGCAGGTGCTCATAGTTTTGGATTAGAAACGACAATGTTTGATCAGGTGATGTTTAGGAAATACACCAGATTAACGGTGATCCAATATGAAGACCTCCTTCAAAAAATTGGCCCTGCATTAATAAGTAAGCAGACTCGGTGTGACATCATTTGCCCGTCCATGAAACTAATGATAACATTAAGGTAATATTAATTCAGTCACATTATTTTCACGAATTCTCTGTGTATTTTTCAACTCACTAACTTACATTTCCAATTATTATTTCAGATTTCTGGCCACAGGAGAAACTCTTTCATCGCTCCACAAACAATTTAGGATGGGAAATTCAACTGCCGTTAAATACGTTTATAAAACAATGGAGCTTTTGTGGGTAACTTTGCAGCCAATTCTGTTGCGTTTGCCGGAAACTCCCCACGAATGGGAAAAAAATTCGGAAGGTTTCGAAAGGCTCTGGCAATTTCCTCATACTTGGGGAGCGATGGATGGGAAGCACATTCTTATGCAGGCAAGTATTTGCTACATACGTTTGGGGGAGATCAGATTCTATTGAGCTTCAATTGAATCGCAAAAAAAAACAAAGAAAAAATGTCATTAACTGAAGCTATCTCCATCCTCTACGGATTGCAGTTTTAGCAATAAATTTTGTAAGATATGTCAGTTAATTTGACACTTTCTTTGTACCCCATGTGAATTAATTGAAAATTGTTAATCTTATCGTATGTCTGGCACACTTTTTATTTTTGTACATTCATTTTCACTGTTTTATAAAAATTGTATTTTTTTTTTTTTTAATAATAATTTAGTTTTTAAAGGTATTTAATTCATAATATAATTTATGAACTTTCAAATGTCACTATACGAAGGACATAATGTAATGAAATATTATAATATAAATTACATTAATTATACATTGATAATAAAATATATGTAGAAACTTAAATTTTTTTTAACTTTAAGAAAAAGATTTACAACTTTTAAAAAATAAGGAGATTTTTTAAAATTCATATTTTTAAAGACAATTATTTTCTTGCAATACGATGATTATAAATTAATTAAGTAATTTATAAACAGTGAATAAACTCATTAATGTTTCTAGTAAATAATAGTTGTAATAATAAAGCTGTTAAAATAGTGCAAAATTTAAGGTTGCAGCCCTTGTCAAGAAAATCCCTAAGAATTTGTACGAGAAATTTTTCATTTGTAATTGAGACAAATCTGCGATGATTAGTAGTATGTAGTTAGTAGTTTTTAAAAAATAATTGATTTTAAAAAATTCACAAAATAACCCTCCAAATTCTGGTTTTTCAGTTTTTTACACTTTTTTCTTAACATATGCAATAAAAAGTTAGCGCATCATGTATATACCGTCAGAACTAAATTGTCAACAAGTATTAATTATACTTTTAGAAAGACCTTTAAACTTTCGGAAATCTAAACAGAATTTTAAGAACTTTGAAAATTTTCAGCTTAATTTTCACGACTTTACGGTTTTTTTTCTTATTTCTGATAAAGAATAATTTCATTTAGTACTCTTTATAGTCTAGATATCAGGAAATATTTATACCAAGTAGCAAATTTAAGCAACTCAATATAAAGTTTTTATTCATTAAAAACCTCGTGTGCACAAAGTAGCCCCACTTGACGGTATTCAAAATTATATTTAAAATTAGAACAAAAAAATTAAATTTTTGGTTTTTTTTACCTAAAAAAAACGTACCTTTTTTTATAAAAGAAACTCGTTACATTTTATCGATGGCTTAAGTCCAACTAAATTAAAAATAGTAAATCTGTTGTTTATAAATAATGATCTAAGGTCATTAGCTTTGAAACGTCACTGAACTTAACAGATAATAATACTAAAATTGAGAAATTAATCATGGATAAGAATGATTTTTAGTGTTGCTTACGCTATAATATGGAAATTTAATTTTTATACAACTTAACGAGAAGTGTTAGCTTAATTTTAGAAAAACTTTTTAAACTAATAAAGATAAGTTAATTTGAATTAATGTCAATGATTTGTATTGTCTTATAGTATTTTTATCTTTAATAATCGATACTTTAAAACTAACAATCAGTTGCAAACACATTTTTATTTTTATCTAAAAGTGGCCCGCGCATTAAGACATCCCCCTACTTCAATTTGATTAGAGTTTATTAATTTACATTAGTATTTGTACAAAATTTCACTATTTTCTGAGCTTATAACTTTTTTTTGTGTAACAAGCTTATAATTATGAGATTTTTAATATAATTTAATATTAATATAATCTATTTACCTTTACAATTTGACGGAATTGTTTTGCTACGTTTATGAAATATTAAATTTAAAATTTTTTTACTACAAATGGTTAATTTTGAAATTTAATGTAAACATAACAATTTCACATCGCTCGATTTAAATTAAATTTGTATACAAATATAGCGATGTAAAATTATTGTGTTAACTTTAAGTTTCAAAATTACCCTTTTAACAACATTTTAAACTTTAATATTTCCTAAATGAAGGAAAAAACTAAAATTAAATTTTAAAGACAAGTATATCATATTGGTATTACATTATATTCAAGAACTCACAAATTTTAGGAGGTTCCACAGAAAAATTATAATCTCAGGAAAATAGTAACACTTTTTACAAATAAAAACTTTTCAAATTAGAGTATCATTTTAAAATAATGATTTTTTTTATGAATCCATCACCAATCTTACGTTTAGTATGTAGGTTCAGAATTATAACATATTTAAAAAATGTGAGATTTTAGGTAACTAAATAAAGTTATGTAACTCTGACTTTTGATTAGTAATAACACGAAAGGAAAGAAAATTTATACCATAATAATATGCTTACTGAATTCAGAAAATGTTGGAGTTTCACATACTGGAAAACTAGATTTTTCAAAAATATGATCGCAACAGCCTTAATGATTTCAACGAGGAATTTGAAACATAGAGTATTTTTTCGCGAAAGTCCTCATTTCAGAATCAAAATTTGTAGGCTCAATAGGCCTATTTTCCCTAAACTACTTTTCTTTGACACCCTGAAGCCTGAAATTTTAAGTGCATAATCCTCAAAGATTGTGTCAATTACAGAAACAAAATAATTCCTAGTACAAATTCATACGGATTTATTTTTTAAGCCTAAGAAATCACGTTGTAAAAAGATTATTTTTTATTAATAATATCGTGAAAGGGAATACAATTTATTCAAGAAAACTGTACTACTTCAACTCATAATTCATTCGAGTTTCACATGTACAAAAGTGTAAATTCTTTTCTTTTTTTAAATGTGACACCTGTAATCTTCAGATGATTCTCAGTGGACTCACAACATTGTTAATTTCATAACGTTAATGTTCGCATTTTAATGAAACTGATGTAAATCCATTGTAACCCTGAAATTAAAATCCATCATTGAAAATATCTATAATTCTTGAAATCCTTAAACAATCGTAATTGAAAGAAGCAACAACAAAAAATTGTTTTTTATTTTACAGGCTCAACCGCACAGTGGCTCCATCAATTTTAATTACAAGAAAACCCATAGCCTCAATTTGCTAGCAGTCTGTGACGCGGAATATAAGTTCATCGCCGTCGACATTGGAGGAAGGGGCAGGGAGAGTGATGGTGGAGTTTTAAAAAAAAGTAACTTCGGGAAAAAACTTGTAAATCGAGATTTAAATCTTCCACGTTCGTCAGAGATTTGTCCCGGTGGACCAATATTACCCTTCTACTGTGTAGCTGACGAGGCTTTTCCTCTTGATCCAAATATAATGCGCCCCTATCCAGGGCGTTCAACTGGTCTGATGCCATTTTACCAAAGAATATTCAACTACAGGTTGAGTAGGGCGAGGAGAGTAATAGAAAATGCATTTGGCATTATGTGCTCTCAATGGAGGATATTTTGCGTGCCCATCAATGCCACAGAAGATCACATAAAATTGACTGTTGCAGCTTCCGTATGCCTTCATAATTACCTTAGAACAGACGAAGAAAACGTTCCGGAGGATGCAAGGTATTATTGTCCCGTCAACTTTGCCGACAGAGTTGAGGACGGTGTTGAAATCGAAGGAGAATGGAGACGTCACGTCCAAATGGATGCTTTTGCTCCTCTTCCTCCGGATGAAAATGAAGATTTAAGTGCTAGAGAAATTCGAGAATGTTTAGCGCAATACCTTCTGAACGAAGGGAGTGTCGACTGGCAGAATGATAGAGTGAATGAAGGCGCATTCTAATTATAATTACATTTCACAAGCGTCACAGACAGTCACCTTTTTATACCTTTTTTCCATCTTGTCACCTTCTTCACCTAATTTGATGATTTGTCACTTTTTTTCATTTTCTTTGGGGTCAAAAGTATCAAATTTTTTGTAAATATTTTAAAGTATGTTCATAAAATTGTGATTCAATGTTTGAATTTAGTTTTATTGATGAATAATACAATAACAAAAATCCGATTTACTAATTAAAAATGACAAAACAGAATAGATTCGAGATAAACAGTTATCTAATCTTTTCTATGTTCCTTCTGTTTATGTGATTTAAGGAGGTCCACAGGTAAATGATTATATTCTATAATGATGCTGTTTAATTTTTGATACATCAAATAGCTAGTGTGGTTTAGCACGTTTGGAATTTATAGGGATATTCGATGATATCGATAAGTATTTATAATCAAGATTTTAAAGAAAGAAAAGGTTGGTTTTTTGTGAAAATGAACCTTATTGAAAATTATCTATAATTTTGTTAATTTAAAGTTTTTTAAAAATGTCAAACGGCATTTTGAAGAATAAAATACCATCTAAATGATCCAGCAAAAAAGTTGATTATATTACTTATGAAAAAAACGAAAAGTGAAACAAATTTTTTTCGTTGTTATTTTGAGTTTTACGATTTAAAATGGAAGTACTCTTAACTTTGTTTAAATTAACTTTTAACGAAAATAAAAAATACATGTACTTTTATTTATTATATAGAATTACATATTATAGTTTTATAGTTAAATCTATAACTTAAAGTTATTCGGTCTACATGACCTGAAATGGATTGAACCCATGCAACTTCCTTAAATAAAATATGTTAACACTTTTTTTATTAATACTTACTGACTATAACATTTCTATATAATAGACAAGTTCATGAAAAAAGGTACGTTGGAAACAATTTAAAATAGTTATTATGTTTACCTATTGTTAATGTGATGTACATAATAGAACTTAAAAAAATATTTTAATATTAAGTTGCTTCCTACCAAAGAGTACAAAACTGTAAGAAATTTAAGCATGAATATACTGTTAACATGATTTTAAACAAATTGAAGTTTGTGGTTAATATTTTTTTTTACCTTTCTGGCACCTTTTCCGGGGAGAAAATTCACCTTTTCAGAGATTAAAATATGTATGAGTTGGAAAACATTTTTTGAACAGAACTGCATTTGGTTTTTTTTTCTTCAAATTTTGTATTTTATTATCTTTAAAGTTATATGTAATTAAATGTTTATTCCTATATAAATAATAACATCTAATGTGCACTTTTTCTCTATTACCATTTTCAAATAAATTAATATTATTAGTTTCTAAGTGTATTCTTATCAATAATTACAAATGTTTGAAATATAAATAAAAGAAGTTTGAAGGTTGAAATGAGAATATATTTTCATTTTTAATCTGGAGACGAATAATTAAAAGAAGATAATTGAATTAAAAAAAATGAAAAAACGAAGAATACTAATGAAAGTTGAAGAAAGGAGTGAGGAAAATTACTTTGAAATTTTGAGAACATACCTATTTTAAAAGTGAAAGAAATAATTGAATAATTACCAAAGTAGCGACATTTGCAGACAACAATTGTAGAAAATAATTGTGAATGCGCATTTAATTTTAATCATAGAACAAATCATATCTTCTTATAACAATCCCACACAGCACTCGAACTTTCCTAAACATTCCCAACATTCAGGGAAGTTTCGAAAATTGCACTAAGTTTGCTGAAAGTTCCAGAACTTCCCTGAAGGTTGGAAATGTTCAGAGAAGTTCCGGTGCTGTGTGGGAATAATTACTAAATTAATACATTTAATAAGTGCATAATTTTCGTTGATATTTGTAAACAAATATTAAATAGTAATAAATTATGTGTTGTTTCTAATTAAAACAAAACAAAAAAAAGCTAATGAGAAAGTGGAGATGTGTCAATTTGTAATTAATAATCAATTCGGACAGAAACTTTTTTGAGAGTAATATTGTGCTAACAAAATAATTTAAAAACATTTACAAATTGTACAATATTTTATTGCATTCTTAAAACACAAAATACAGTATACTTTCGTAATAAATTTATACAAAAACGCTTGTAACACTTTCTTAAAATTATTACTCGGAACATAAACAATTTTTATAATTTACTTCAACTTTTAAACCTTTCAGGTACCATATTAATACTGTCCTACAAAATTATACTATATCACAGGTCATAATTTATCTCAAATATTAAAAAGTAAGTTTAAAAATGGCAAACTATTACGTAGAAGGCTGTCCGTCTTGCTGAAAAGCAAATTTCGAGACCAATTGTGCACATAGAGAAAGGCCAAAATGTCTCTTAACAAATCCTTGTCTTGCCTTATGCTTGAATACTTTAAGGTAGGGTGGCCAAAGTTACTATTTATTGACAAAAATCTGCCGAAAACTCAAAAATGAACATATTCTTTTTTTTTTTAATCCTCATAAATGTTTGTACTATAATGCTTAAGTACAAGAAAATCAAGAATTTTAGTAGTAACTAAAAAAACGTTAATAACTTTTAAAAATGTAAAAAATTATTTTTTAAAAAAGTAATGTCAAGGTTTGCCGACATTAGAAAATTTATATACACCAAAATAAATTATATATTTTAAACACAAAATTTATATAAACTATTTTTAAATAGTTCTAGTTCCTAACCACCAATTTTAATTGATTTTAACAATCATAGATAATGAAATGAATTAATTTAAAAGCTTTCCTTACATATATTTCGTTTCTTTCTTAAAATTAATTACTAGTAATAAAGAATTCTTTAGAGGTTATTTATTTGAAAATTGTTTAAACGATTTGAAAATAGTTTGTGAGTATTCAAAACAACTATAAAACTCTGTGAGAATAATAATCAATTAATTTTACAAAGGAAACAAAATCTAAGTAATAAAATTTTTCTAAACAATTTTCTTGTTATAACAAGTCTTAGTTATAACTAACATTCTTTAAAGAATCTAAAAATTGTTTGTAAACATTCTAAACTGTATAATCACTCTACACCAATAGTAATTAATTAATTTCACAGAAGAAACAAAATCTAAGTAAGGAGAGCTTTTAAGGTTATTTATTTGTTTAACTGAGATTGTTCAAACAAAATATTATTGTCGGTTACTAACTGGAACTATTTGAAAATAGTTAAAATAAGTTTTGTTCATAAAATATATACTTTTGTTTGGTGTATGCAGGGACCGTCACGAAATTAATTTGGTTTTTTGAGTTTTTTCAAAATATCTAGTAATAGTCAGTAGATTTTACTTAAAGATTGAAATCAATTAATAATATTGAAGGCAAAAGATAGTTGTACGTTGTTAAAATTTCAAAATTCATTTCAGTTTCTATTTATTTCGCTTCAATCGTAATTTCAAACAAAAATAAATAATTACGTTTCAAATTACGGTTCAAGCAAAATAACAAAAAATTGAAAATTAATTTTGAAATTTTAACAACGTACAACTATTTTTTGCCTTAAATTTGATGAATTAATTTCAATCTTCAAATAAAACCTATTGACTATTATTACATATTTTGAAAAAATTCCAAAAACCAAATTAATTTAGTGACGGTCCCTGGGTGTATGTAAAGTTTTTTATATCGAAATATCTTGAAAGCACTTTATCAGAAAATAATTGTTTACATTTTTAAAAGTTCTTAAAATTTTTTTTAGTTAACAATACTTATAACAGTACTTATAAATAGTATAAATATTTTTTTTATAGTACAAACATTCATGAGTAATTAAACAAAAATAACATTGAAATTGGTTCATTTTTGAGTTGTTGGCAGATTTTTGTTTTTGCTCAGAACAAAAAAATTAAAAATTTTTGTAAGAGATTTTAATTGTAAAGTCAGTAAATGGGACACTGATAAACTAAATCTAGTGGCCACACTGGTGTAAAGACATCTTTCTTAAGTTATAAATTACTATCCGTCTTTGGCAAAACATTGGATGACTCCACTCCCAATATTACATTGCCAAACAGAGAGCACAGTTCAAAACTTCAGGTTCCTAAGAAAATGAAACAAAAAAACTTTGTTTTTCTCGCAATTATGTTTCAATTATTTAGGTTCTTTTTAAATTTCATTTAATTTCATTTTTACATATAAAAAAGTCTGAAGAAAAACCAATTTCTTTAACAACAAAAAACCGCCATTGCAGTAATAGAAGGGGTTGTTCATGAACCACGTGTCTACTTCTTATTGTTTTTTTAACCCCCCCCCCCCCAGAAAATCTAGGACATTTGACGCCAACCCCCATACATTACTCCACGTGGACTATGTTTAAAAAACTGCTTTTAATAGAGAAATAAGGGAGTACAAAAATAAAAGAAGTTAATTCTTAAATATATTAAACATTTTTAAAACGGTGTATAGAACATGTTAATTTTTTATTGTCTTGAAAACACAATACTTAATGATATTTTTTATGCAAAAATTTTAAATAAATAGAATTTTAATTATTCTTTAAAAAAATGTTAAACTGAACTATGGTAAAAGATATAAAGGGATCAAATCTAGAATTTTAATGGACACAATTATCCACATGGAAATTTGCTCTGACCCTCCCCCCCCCCCACAAACTTTAATTAGACAAGAATGCAAATTTGAAACACCTCCTCTCTCTTAAACTGTCCACGCGGTTTATGAGTCCCCTTAAAAAGCTAATACACGCCTTAATATGTGTCTTAATTAGAAAAAAGTGTTTTCTACTTCAATTTCTGATTATCTGTCGGCAAACATATGGCAGTATCATATTTGGGAAAGTGTCATCCTTTAGTACGACGGAAATAGAGAGAAATATATTTTTTGTCCTACATGCACGGAAAGTATGTCATTTCAGGCACTTAATGCGGGCGCAAAGTGAGTCATTCCCGACCGGGGGTAAGGTAAGCGGGAGGAAAATACTTTCCTGCCCGCTGACGTCACCGAAGCGGGCGCAAAATACATTCCCGACCGCTGACGTCATAGAAGCGGGCGCAAAATACTTTCCCGCTCGCTGTCGTCATAGAAGCGGGCGCAAAAGTTATGAACACATGTGCAGTAATTTTTATGCTAGTATTACATGCACTGTAGTTTTCTATGATAGTTACACATGTGCATTATTGTTTAATATTTACACATACGCAGTAGTTTTTTTTATAGTTACACATGCGCATTAGCATTTTATGATGTTTACACATGCGCAGTAGTTTTTTATGAGAGTTATACATGCGCAGTACTATTCTATGACACACACATTTTTATGGTATTTATACAACATGTTCATTAGTTGTTAATTAGCTGAAGGTTTTGCCGCTCGTGCCGCTCGTGCCCTCAATGCCATACTTACCATGCAAGTAGGACAAAAAACGTTGTTCGCACCACGGGCGCAAGGTGATTGTAGCTTGGGCAAGATTAGGAAAACCGAGGGGTCAATAAAATGCTTAAAAATATTAAAAGTAAACAGAAGAATTCGTACAACTTTCTCAATTGTAATCGGTATTGAGAAAGCTTTAATGTTTTAAATCTGATAAACTTCTGTAAATACGCATTAAAAATTAGCTTCAACACAGAATTGGTTTACAGCACGGTATTTAAATCGGGCTTAAGATACTAAGCTAAGTAAAAGCGCAGCTTAAAATCTGAGTAGGGAGTATTGCTTACGTTTTTACCTAGTTAGACATCTTAAGTCAGAGTGCAGTGCCGTGGTGTAAACGTATTCAGAGGAGACTAACTTGTAATGGTTACCTTCTGTTACTAAATGTATGTTTTTAATTGTATCAGTCGTTTCTTAAAACTAACTTCATGTACGTAGTGATACAACTATATAATGAAAACTGTCAACAATATTAAATGAAATGTTGCACGCCACAACAAACACATTATTAACTTATATATCTCGTTATTTTGAAAGAAAAAAAAAGCAATATACAGTAGAACACAAATTGCTGATTTCGAGGACTCCTAAATGAAAACACGTTACTTGTGAGAATAGTTAGAACTTACGTTTTTTAGAAAAACAAATAGAAAACGTTTTATTCAAAAATTAAATTTTTTTGTAAAGACTATGTTAAAATTTTAATATTTTTTTTTTAAAAATACTCTTTCTAAACTACTTTTAAAGACTCTTTAAAGACTCTACAAATATTGTTAAAATATTGTAAAAATTTATATCAATAAAATTGTTTGCATTCTGTTAAATTAAATTAATATTATTAAAATATTTAATTTGGATTTTATATTAACTGAAAATAAATATTTAATTTTTAAAAAATTAGGTTGCAAAATGAATTATATTATGAACTACGTGTTTCCTATTTTAGGTTAGCCGCAAATTTTAATTTGCAAAAATCCCAGATTTTCGCAATAATAATAACGTGCTTTCAATTAGGAGCCATAAAATTTGTGGTACTTTACAAATATAAGTATAAAGATATTGAAATTAAATACACAAACTATGAAATGACTTAAAACCTTTTAAAACGCTTTACAAACCGTTAGTGCGACGCTTTTCAAGAATAATGTTTGTTATTTGATTCTGGATATCTAGTCTATCAGTCTTCTCTTTAAACTTGCCTATTTCCGTTGCAAGCCACAGGCCCCACTTTTCAAGTGGCGTAAATTCTTTTGGCGGTTTTGCGCTGCTTTTTGATAACAGTTCTAAAATCGCTTTTTCCAGTGGATCATCATTTCTCTTCTGTCTTTTATCTAAAAACAAATTTAATGCATTAAATATTGAATCTTGGGGAAAGTATTAAATTGAATTTTAATCGGTTCTCTTCCGACGCATTCCAAAATTTGTTTCCCAGCAAATAATTTTTTATCCTAATTTAAAAATTTTTTCAACTTGATGAAAAATTATGTTCCAGTCATTCTGAATTAATTCATTTCATTCAGAAGCTAAATTGTGATCTGTTTGAATCCGGTTATATCATTCTAAAGCAATACTTTACAATTCTAATGTGTTTGTTTGAAATGGTTTGAAAATAATTTATCGTCAAGTTAAATGTATTTTCAGATTCGGATAAAAAGTGATTGGAACGGAAACGAATGTTGGATTGCCCCGGAAGAATAATTATTAAAGCTTATATACAAACTGATTAAAATTCAGTCTGATACTTTCGTCGGGGAAGTTAATAATGCTGTAGAAGAAAATTTTTGGGTGTCTAGTGTACTTGAAGAACAAAATTCCTCAATACACTTTACTTTCTATCTGTTATGTGTGCTGTATAGTAAAACAGAGAAAGTACTGAAAACATTTTCTATTAATACCTGGATTACTCCTAACTGGAAAACCCAGTTTGTTATTCCTTTTCCCTCCCGCAGGACCCTCATCACTTGAATACCCCTGGCAGGTGAAATATTCTTGAGAAGACTCATCTTCTAAATCACGGGCATTTTTTGATGAAGTTGAACGTACATTAGAGATGGTCCTGCCATAAGAAAATAAAATAAAATGAAGCAATTTATATAAAATCACATGAAAGGAACACTTCCATATGATTTTTCAACTCTTACGTTCTCGACTCATCGGCAGTAGCGTCATTCAGAAACGCTAAGTGTGGATCTAAATCCCATGACCTTTGATAACCACCAGCCGCACCGCTTGGTAGCATTTTTTTTTCCTTCCATATGAAGCTTTTAAATTTGAGAATTTTTTTCTTGTCTGTTCGACCTTCCAACCTGCATTCAGAAATGGAAATATGTTACAAATAAGTAAAATTATTGAATTTAAAATCCGCAATTTATATATTTTTGCAAAATTTACAGTTGATTGACATGAGCAACACAACCATGATAAAAAATATGACGTTTTTAAAATATTTTAATAAAAACTAAATGTAAACGCCTTAAAATTTTCGCTTAGGTGTTGAGGCAAGTTTGAAAAAAGTTTAAAAATCCTACCTTCCTATTTGGTTACATCTGTACTTATTACTAATTAGAATGTAATTTTTTTTATGAATCTTGATTCATAACTTTCCATATTTTCCTTTTAAAATTCAAAAATTGATTTATAGAAACAATATTATTTTTATAAAACAAAACAAATTAAAAATTGGAAAGTATAACCAAGATTGATCCACATTGATCGGAAAAACCACTTTCAAATTATTAATAACTACAGTTTTAACCAAATAAAAAAGTACAATTTTTGAACTGAATTGTTTGTAGAACCAGTCTTAACATCGACGTGAAAATACACTAGCAACATTAACAGGAAAGTTTGCATTCTTGTTGGTCATTTAAAGCTATAAACTTTTGCAAATTCAAATAATGAAAATTACGAAATTGAAGAATATATCTGGAAAATGACGAAAATAATTGACAGTAGAAAACAAAATTCGAAAAATGGCTTTATAATTACACCATTAGAAATAATAAATTAAACAATTAAACCAGACATATTACATTTAAAGAAAATAATTGCACATTTAACAACGGAAATGAAAATTGCAAAAAATGATTGAGCAAATGTATTTAAAATTAAAAAAACTTAATGATAATTGAAAAAAATAATATAAAAAATGCGACAATTTTTTAATATGAAAAATAAATAATTAAAAATTGAAAAATGAAATTTAAATTTAAAGAAAAAAAGTGAGAAGTTTTATGAGTGAAAAAAATACTTAAAACATCAGAGATTTATTGAATATTGGGAAATTAATTGAAAATCAATGAAACTACCTAATTAGAAAATAAAGAAAATATTTAATAATTGAAGAAAATAATAAAAAATTGAATAAATAAAATGGAAATTAAAGAATTAAGTCGAAATTTGAATAAAATAATTTATAACAGTATAAGAAAAATCACAATATGAACAAAATTCTTAAATATTGACAAAAATAATTAACTATTAAAAAAAAGTAATTAACAATTGAAAACAAATTTTAAAAAATGGTGAGAATAATCGACAACAGAACAAATAATTAAAAAAATTTAAGATTAATTATAAAATTTAGAGAGTATAATTGTATATTGAAAATTGTTAAAAATTATAGAAAAACTTGTAAATTTATTTATTAATGAAATTAAAATTATTTGAAATGATATTTATAAATTTGAATTTTCATCAATTGGAATGCATGTTTTAAAAAGTATCTAATTGTAAACAAAAAACATCTATATTTTTAGTACCAAACTTCAGGTGTAAACACAGAAAAAAATGAATGAAGAAATTAAAGAACTTACGGATTATTATTATTATTACTATTATTAAAGATTTGTAACACATGAAAAAAATTGATTTTCGATAAAAATTTATAAGAACTTGTAGATTCATGAAAAATTTCCCAGTTTAGTAACAAACTTCCCGCCATTTCCCGATCATCTCCCGGTTTCCCAGTCAAGTTGCCATTTTCGAAAACCATGTTTTTTATTGAAATTAATTTTTTAATCAGAAAGATTGAATTTTTTAAAAATAACTTACTGGAAGTTTTTAAACTTCTCTAAACCTTGGGAGGGTTCAGGAAAGTTCCGGGGCTGTGGGGGGAACTTAGATCATTTACAAATTATAAATGTAAGCAATGATTCTAAACAAATATGAAAATTGTTTTGCTATCATCTTCGAAAGAAAAGCACCATTTGTGTCAGAGTTTCTGAAGTGAACCCATAATTTTGGTTGATCTATAAAGGGGTTTTCAAAATTTGAATATTTTCCAAAGTTAAAAATGGTCAAAGTTCTTTGCATCGTTTCAGAAAAACGTCTTTTATATTTTCGTTTATTTAAATAAATTAGGATTTTAATTTTTGAGGTTATACATAAACAATGTTCTCCAGTGATTTTACCATTTTTTTAAAAACAATTTTATAAAAAAAATTTTTAAGAGTTTATTTCATCAATAAAAAAGTGTTATATTCTGTTACTTTAGTAATACCATTAATTTTAGTCTCGCCGATTTTTTTAAAATAATATATTTAAAATAAAACAAATGAATTTGCTCCTGCTATGTGTTTCTATATATATAAGCATGCTTTTGTTTTTAAATATTTATTAGTTCATAATGTCAAAATTAGTTGAGAATTTTGTAAAACAAAAGCATACATACCATAAACATAATATGTAAAAACACGTAGAGAGAGCAAATTCATTTGCTTTATTTTAAATGTCTGTTATTGTAAAAAAAATTAGCGAGAATTAAATTATTTTTATTACTAAAGTAACAGAATTTTACAACTTTGTATTGTTAAAATAAAAACCTAAAAATTGTGTCTAGAAGATTCTTTTTTTAAAAAAATGATAAAATTGATGGAGAACATTATTTATTTGTAACCTAAAAAATGAAAAAATTAATTTATTCAAATAAATTACATTGTTTGTTTAAATTTCGACAATTTATCTAAAGTACGATTCCTCAAAAACTTTAATCGTTTGTAAGTTTAGAAAATATTCAAATTTTGTAAAACTCTTTGTAATTTTGTCTAGTATCATCATCGACTAGCAAAACGTATGTTAACCAAAAAAATCTCTAGATTCAACAAACATTAGGGGGCCACTTCAGGAATGCTGGTCCATTTATCATACCTCTAAAGAGAACGCAAAATATGGAAAAGTCTGCTAGCAGTTTTAAACACTTTAAAGATTGTTACTTTTTCCGAAAAAAAATCTAATTTTTATAATATTTGTAGTTAGAATAAATATTAAATAATATTTAAAATGCTGGACGATTTTTCCCGAAATGGCCGATTTTACCCCAATTTACGGTACTCCAGAAACATTACAGAATCATTTCTGAAAGTATCGGTTTTTTAAGAATTAGCCCGCAACTACATTGGTCGAAATAGTGGTCTGTCCCATTTACAAGTTTATGGAGTGAATATGCAAAATTTACTACCTGGAAAATAGTCGGAGATTTCTTTCCATTTAATTGCAATTAGTGCAGGACTTCTACGCGATAAGGGTAACCTCATGTCCCATAAGCACGGCGTGTCTCTGACTAGATCAGCTAAAACAATTAAATTGTTATTTGAGCTAGTAGCATATCCTTCCGAATCCACTTCAACTTCAAAGTTTTTGTTTTTAAAACTACTATTTTCTGTATCCTGTGGCAAAACCTGTAAAAGAAATAAATAATATTTTAAAAAATAAAAAAATAGCGTGACAAAAAGTATCGGATGAAATTTCAATCAGTTTTAACTAGTACACTGCAAAAACAGGTGTCTTAAATTGTTCAAAAATGTCTTAAATTAAGACATTTTTCGTGTCTTAGACACCAAAAGTATCTTAATTTAAGACATTTTTGTCCAATTTAAAACACCATGTTTTTGCAGAGTAGTTTTCCCAGGCAGTCCGAAATTTGTTTCCGAACCAATCAGGTTTTATACTAATCTAAAAATGGTTGTAACTTGAAGTAAATTTTTTTCCGAATTAATATGTTTCGTTCCAAAACTAAATTTCAATAAGTTTAGATCCTATTATTTGAATCCGAATCAATCCGTTCCAATTCTAGTCGTATTTATTCGCATTTGAAATTTATTGATTCGGAATAAAATAACAGGTTTCAAAGGAATTAAAAGTTAGTTTTGGAATGAAGCATAGTAATTGTGAAAGATTTGTTTGTCAAGTTACATCCATTTTTAGATTTAGATAAAAAATGAATGGCTCGAAAAAAAATTTCGATATTTCTTGAAATAATACTGATTGAAACTGATTGAAATTCCATCCGATAATTTCGCTACGGTAACAAAGTGAATACAAACAACTTGTTGAGGAAGGAAAAGTATGAAAATATTTTTAAAAGTGGTGGCGAGCAAAAAGTGCTTCAAAAGTGGCCTAAAAAAGAACAAAAATTTCCCGGCGATAATAAATAATATAAAGTGAGTAATGTAAATTTCTTTTATAAAAATAATGAAAATTTACGAAGTGGAACACTAAAACTTTTTGGTGGCTAGATTTCTTATGTTTTATTAATAACTTTATAGCTACTTTGACGTACAATTCTCTGACACCAAACTTAATTCCCTGACTATTAAAATTTCCGGTCTACTCCTGGTAACTAGCCACCCTGTTTTACATCTTGAGAGAAAAAATATTTTTCTAATGTCTAAGGAAACTAAACACAATTATAACAACATTTGAAAAAAGTAGCAATTCAATCTTACGTTTGGCTGCTCTGCATGTTTGACCACGTTCCCCTGTAATATAATTTCGGCATCTGCTGCCTCCTCGAAACACCCATGTGCAGCTACTTCTTCCAGTGTGATCATTACCCCGCAAACTCCACAAGAAAGTGAAGACAAATCCTGAAAATAAAGACCGTTAGTTATTAGCTCTTTTAAATAAATTATAATTTAACTTACTTGAATGTTTACTCCTTCCATTTCGTCTTTGAAAGATTAACTGTTTAACTGTAAAAAATGAAAAATAAGAATTACAAACTCAACAATTCAACCCGCTTCGCCTTCAAATCAAAAAAAACCCCCGGTACTTCAAAGAATTTAACAATGCACTAATATATATTTATGTTTAATATATAAATATTATAAATACAGAGGTTATATTTTGTAATGTATGTTTAATATTTAAAAAATTAGACCGACTAAAGAATTTAACATCCCATCTTGTATTCATATAAACTTTGCTTCTCACTCTAGTAATTAATTTATATATTTTCTAACTTTATATTGTTAGGGACAATAATTTATCTAACAAATGATATACTACCGTATGACAATCTTTATTTTAGTAATTTTGTTAATAATGTATAAATTGTGCTCATAATAATAAGAAATGTAAAAATTGATTCGAAAATTATAACTGGCTGAATAATTTATAATTATTTTAAATAATAATAAATAAAAACTGTTTGTCCCTCCCTGTGTATTCTCTATAACTGGCCAAAACGAAAAGTTGTAAAATTATGTACGAATAATGAACTGAAAAATGCTTCAGTTCAACAATATTCAACGAATAAAAATCTCAAAAGAAATACAACGGCAGCTTTCAGAAGAAAATAAATGAACTGAAAAACGTTTTATTTACAATTAAATTCACTTTCAATTGATATTTTTGCATTTAGAGTTAAGAAAGCATTTTTTTGTTTCAGGTTATGTACGCCTATACATTATAGTATCATTAATTATACTTAAAAATAACGCCAATTTATATTCGTTAACTTTTTCCATAAACTATTTAATTATTATAAAAGAAAAAATTATTTACTTACCACAGAACGATGTTGACTTCTTTCTACGAAAATCTGAATAAATTATAGAGGTTCTCCTCGTGCTCAACACGCGGTCACAACGTTCACTTTTTTAGGTTAGAATGCATTGTATTCATGATCATAACAATTATTCTAATTTTCTCACTTTTTTCAAGGATAATTAATACATTTATTTTAAAAAATTATTATTACAGTCTTTCTGCTCTTCTTCTATATTTCCTTTTACAAATAAAGACTGTAAAAAAACTTTTTTTTTTTAAAAACATTTAAATCGTGCGCTAATTTCCCGGCTGCAGCGTAGCCGAAAAATCGAGGTGTGAACGGCCGGCTGAGAGTACCTTTAAAATTCATGCCCTCCTTCTAACCAAAAAAAAATCAATTACATAGTTATTATGAAAATCAAAAGCTTTGTTTGTATGTGATTTAAAATACTTGTGAACTTTTTAATTATAAAATTGGATTGATTTTAAAAATAAACTCTTTAATATTTCGTAATTCTCCTACTCTTATTTAAAGATTCAAAAACCAAATTGTCCCTACTGCAATTAAGAAGTATTTAAAAACGTTAACTAACAAAAATTTAAGCAACTTTAATCGATTTTTTCTGTCACAGTAGAAATTAAATGTTTGAAACTTTGAATAATAGTAGAAAAATTTGGAAATATTCATTATATTTTCAATGCTTCCAAAAAATGCTATAAGGATTTTCGAAATATTTCATAATTGGCTTTAAAATAACCTTTGATAAAAGTTTAAAATCATAATATAACAGAAGTTTATAATTTATAACAAGGTATCAAGGAACTTTGTTCCAATTTTTTCCACTAACAGACTTAATATGTGTATTTTACAACCGAATAGGAAAAAATATTAGTGAATTAGTCAAAGAAACTTCAAATATCAATTTAATAAATTAGGAATAAATTTTTAAATAAGAATTAACTGTTATAAAAGCAAATACTTTATGACAAATGTTTCAATACTTGAAAAATGTGGTGAAAATGTTTTTAAATAAGCCCGCCTTTTTGTCAGCCAATAAAATCACTTGCACCTCAAGAGAAAGATTATCCTTTCTATTGGCAGTCGCCTATGTAGCTCAGTGGTTCGGTAGTTAGTTTGCAAGCGTTGAATCTAGGTTCGAATCCCCATACCTCCAAATTTATTTTCAAAATTTTCTTCGTAATGCTAAGTTTCCAAAGTTAAGGCAGGCAACTACTTGTAAATAATATAGTGTAAATCAAGATTAAAAATATTTTTTTTTATTTTATATTTTTTTCATTATGGGTACATTTGAGGCCTCATTTGTGCCCGCATTTGAGGCCACATTTGTGCCCTCATTTGAGGCCTCATTTGAGGCCTCATTTGTGCCCTCATTTGTGCCCTCATTTGAGGCCTCATTTGTTGGCGCATATGCTGTTTCAAATCCGCCACCACATTTGTGGCCACATTTGAGGCCTTAAATGTGGGCACAAATGATGGTACAAATGAGGGCAGAAATTCGGCCATTTTTTTCAATAGGGTGAAATTATAAACTAATTTTTATTTACATTTACTGGAACTTACTTTCAACATTGGTAAGTACATTCTTAAAATTTTAATACCTGTATTAAAAAACTTATTTTTGTCCAAGTAATTTACGAAATTTAGTTTAATATAAGAAAATAAAATAAATTTTTCTTTCTTTTATGGAATTAAAAAGACATGGATCAATTGGAATATAAAAATTGGAAGTTTTAATTTTAAAATTAATTTCAATTATGAGAATACAAAAACCAAAGTACTTAGCAAATTTGTAAAATGCGTTACTTTTTATTCTAAAACATATACTTTAATTTCCACATTAACTGTTAAATAATTGTTTTCAATTACATACTTAATTTCATTCAAAAAAGCTTGTTCATTAAGCATTTATATATACTTTAATTTATTCTCAACTTTTGAATTTACCGCTGCGTCTAGTGACTTTTCTGTCGGTAATGGTGGGTCCTTTTAAACTGCTGCTCTCTTCTGCCACACCGACTACAATGGTAAATAAATCGCACTTGTCAAATTTCACTTTTATCAAATTTTCAAAAAATGGCGTGTTTCCTGGTTAAAAACGATTTATTTGCGCAGAAGAACGTTCATTTTGTGAATATATATGGCCGACTCCACTCATTCAACATCTTTTTCATCAAAAACAAAGGTAAGTATTTGACATAAACACAAATCATTTGGCTTAACCTTAGTTTACGTTTCAACCGCGAAACCGAGTTTGGCGTAAGCTATCTCAAATACAATTCGCTTAAGCCAAATACTTTCTTTTTTACTGGGTTGTTAACTAAGATTGTTTATAACAATTGAAATACATTATTTATCAAACAAAAAAGTCAGATATTCTTTAAATGTTCCTGAATTAAAATATAAATGTGAAAAAGAACTCTGGTGGAGAGAAACAAACCCTTACAAAAAAGTAGTACTACATTCAGTACTGGGAAGAAGTACTGGGTTCAGTACTAGGTTCAGTACTGGGATAAGTACTGGGTTCAGTACTGGGTTCAGTAATGGGGTCAGTACTGGGAAACCAGTACTTTTTTCGAGTAATATAATTTTTTAAGCACAATAGCAACTTTTTTTTTAAATTTCTTTGAAACTATGATTTTGCGTTCAATGTATTCCTCTCTATTCAATTTACAACAAAAAACTACTGCGCAGCCGTAGGACCCATAGAAACTTAGTGCGCAACGTGAATATATTTTTAACAGTGCATGGCGAAAAAAGTACTGGTTTTTCAATACTGAACCCAGTACTAAACCCAGTACTTATCCCAGTACTGAACCCTGTACTTCTTCCCAGTACTGAAACCAGTACTGAATCCAGTACTACTTTTTTGTAAGGGAGGGTTAACTATTTTTAAATAATATTGTTTATAACAATTAAAATAAATTATTTATTAAACAAACAGGACATATTCTCTTTAAATGAACCCAAATTAAAATATAAATGTGAAAACAATTGTTGGCTGAGAGGAACCAAAGTTAACCATTTTTAACTAATATTGTTTATAAAAATTAAATTAAATTATTTATCAAACAGAAAGGACATACACTTTTTAAATAAACCTAAATTAAACTATAAATGTAAAAAAAAAATTTGGTGATGAGAAACCAAAGATAATTATTTGTTAACTAAGATTGTTTATAGCAATTAAAAATATTTTTTTATTCTTTATTTTCGTCTAGAGATCATATAAGATTATTTTGAACTGATTCTGGTCATGTGCAGTAATGGAATATGAAATTAAACGTCCTTTTTTTTAAAAACGTGTTAATTTGTTAACTTTGATTAAAAAAAATAATTATAAACAATTAAAAATTCTAAAATCGCCCTCGATGGATCTTTTAAGAATTTAGTCCTCTTTAGTTTAAAAAAAAGAACACTCAAATCGGTTTAAAATTGTAAGCTGTATAAATTTTTAAACAGTAAATTGTAAAAAAATCCCACTGTGCACTGGTTTACTGTAAGGCGGAAATTTTAAGTTCACTGTGTGCTTACTATACTGGCTTACTTTATAACCTTACAACCTTTAGTATAGCAGGTTTACAGCAAACTATCGTGCTATTTGGGTTTTTATTAAGGAGGTATAGCAGTCAGCAACGCATAAACAGATGCTTTTACTCGATTTTTTTTCGTATGAAAACGCATGACGATTTTCTATTTTACATTTTTGCATAATATTAATCTACTTTAAAAAAACATTTAGAAATTTTGTTGTTGAAAAATAATAAAAATTATAAGTGGTATAACGAATTTAGTGTGACTCCTAAAAAAAGACTCCTACGCGTGGACATGATATAAGTCCGACGCGATCATCCGAAATCAAAAAACCAACAATATTTTGTTACAAGATTAGTTTTTTTAGTACTTGAGCGAAGCACATTTTAAAAACAAATTAATTTTCTACCACATATGCACGAAAACCTCGTGTTTTCGTTCTTAAGCGGGGCAGACGCATGCGCGAAGAGAGAACTTCCATGTTCGGAAGTCTTTTACCTCTAATGTTCACTAACCTCAAAACCAGGGCCGTTTCGAGGGGGGCCAAGGGGGCGACCGTCCCGGGCGCTATGATTTTAGGGGCGCTAAATTTGGAACTACACAATTTTAAAGAAAAAACATTTTTAATTTGGAGCATAAAAATATAATATTTTAATATTTGCACAAAATGGAGCATTGTATGTCAGTACTTAAACCACGCAATTATTATGAAATTCTAATGAAAATTGTAGAAAAGGGAGGGGGTTGAAGATTCTGGTCAAAAACAAAGAAAAAGAAGATTTATTTTATTTCGTGTATTTAAAGTGCACATATTAAGCTTTATTTAAAAAAAAGGTCAAATTTTTGTCCACCCTGTTGCATAATTTATGATTTTTCAAAAAATCCCCTCTTCACACTTGACCAGAATCTTCAACCCCCTCCCCCTTCTATAATATTTATTAGAATTTCATAATAATTGCGTGGTTTAAGTGCTGTCATACAATACTACATTTTGTGCAAATATTAGCCATTTTCTTTTTTTCGATTAATAGGGGAGACCGAAGTGAGTTAAAACAGAGGCGAGTTAAAACAGCGTCGATTTCTCGAAAGCAATGACCTTTTGGAAAATTTGAAAAACGTGAATTTATTACTTTTTTGATTTACTACTTGATCAAAATTTAGTTGACCGGATGAGAAAAATTTTTGGGGTATATTTGACGTATGTCCAAAAAAAATGCCAAAAGTAAGTTTCTGACCGATATTTTGATACTTTATTATTCGACACTTATAAGATTGTTGTTGTTTTAATATTTATTTTAAAAACTGTTGGATAATCAAGTTTCATAGAATGATATTGTTTTTTTGTGTCAGTCTCGAAATTTACGATAAAAGACCATTATTTGAACCGATCGCCTCGGTATACGCAAAATTGAGCTTTAATCGAATAGTGACTGTTTAATTGTTTGCTAAAGTATATTTTTAAATATTATAGCTTTAATAGCATTAAAAATTTTCCAAATTTTTGTGTAAAACACTTTTATATTGTCGAAAGTTACAAAAATATTAAACTTTTCGCTACCGGATGGACGACACCCCGGATAGACACGAGAATATTTGAATTGTAATATCTTCTAAAGTTTTGTGTTAATCTAATTACAATTTTAAGTCACTGAACAAATTTTTATTTCATTTTGAAAAATTAAAGAAAAAAAGTTTTTTTTCACGCTTCTTCTTGTTTATATAAGATAACATTTGTAAATGTATGTACGTGGTCTACTAAGGTAACTCGAAGCATTTTAAATGTTTTATGACATGCACATGTACATTGTAAAATACAGATTAAAATCATCGAAGTTTTTGATCTGTATCAACAAGTATTATATTTTTAAAAAAATTACGATGAATTTACATTTGTTTAAACAAATTATTGTTGTATTTACTAACTTCCTACACACTAAACCTAGAAAAATGCAGTTTTTTTTCTAAATTTTGCAATTAACCGAACGTTATACAATATTGGATAAAGAATAAAACTGATGTTATTATTTAAACAACTTATAAACAAATTTTTATTGTTATATATAATCTTCCGTAGTTATAAAAAGTTTGGTAAATTGCAAAATTTGAGAAAAACTGCATCTTTCTAAATGTACTGAGTAAAAAAAAGTTTTTAAATAACAATAATTTGTTTAAAACTTGTTTAAATAACAATTTTATTTGTATAATGAAATTGTATAATATTTAGTTAGTTGCAAAATTACAAAAAAACTGTATCTTTCTAGGCGCATTGAATAAAAATTTGTCAGATAACAATAATAATTTGTTTAAAAAGATTGTTTAAATAATAATTTTATTTGTTATCTTTAACTGTTATTGTGTAATGTTAAATGATCTGCAAAATTGGAAAAAAACTGCATCTCTCTAGAAGCACTGAATAAAAAATTGGTAAATAACAATAATAATTTGTTTAAACAACTTTTTATTTATTTTGATAACTATTTTAATTCAATATTTTAAATAATTTAATGATTTAGTACAGAGTAATGCTTAAAACTTCACAAGTTTTTTGAAGTCTGATACTCACACTGTTATTAGCTTTGGAAATGTTATAAATTTGCAATAATAAATAGTTTAAACAATTACAAAATTCATCGTAATAAATAAAATTTCTTTACTAACTAATAGAATTATTTAAATTAAATTTTCTTTTTTAAAATCCTAAAATTCACAACTGTTCCAACAGACCTCGGCTTGTGTATCAACTAACCTCGGTACTAGGTGAGTTGAAACGCGGTAAACTGTTTTAGATTTTGCAATTTTTTATATTTGATAATTTTTTACTTGTTTTTTGATGTTTAATAAATAGCGCCAACTTCAAAGTATAGAGTCTCTCTCTTTTGTATTTATTTAAAAAAATGAATAAAACGTCAAAATCTGGATTTCAAAGTACTATTTTTCGAAATTTAGTACCGCAAGCCACATTTTTCAAAAAAGAATATTATTCCTTATACTTTAAAATATTAATTAGTAGTTTTTATTTTTAAACCTAAAGAAAATTCATTGCGTGGTTAGTAAAATTGCATTTTTCAACTATGTGTTTTACATTCTTCCATGTTAAAAGATTCAACTTCATTTTCAAATATCTTAATAAGTAGCACCGCTTCCTATTTTTAAAAAAATATCATTCTATTCTTTGAATGTTCTATTATATGATACTTCAATTAGAAAAATATTCAAAGAAAAAAATTTTCCGAGAGAACTACCTTAAAGCTTCAATTTATAAAAAAAATGTAAATTAAATTCATTCTTAAGTTTTAAAAATAAAAAAAAAGGAAATTCTAATTTGCATAGACTGCATATTTTCAATCTAGAATTTTAGAAACTATTTAAAACACGTATCTCTCACAAAAATGTCAAGATATCCCGACTCTAAATTATTTTAATGCAAAATTTACTGCACAACTTTTTGTAGTGTATAGTGTACAGTTTTATCTAAATAAAATAAAATATTTGTTTTTAATAAGGTGAGTAAATGTAAAAATTTAAAAACAAAATTTTATTCTGATTGGGAAAATAGATGAGGAGGAGGGGGCGCCGAATGTAAGTTTTGCCCCGGGTGAAAATTTTCCTAGACACGGCTCTGCTCAAAACTGTGAGTACTACTACGCATGGATATTCAATTTTTAGTTTTTTTTCTGAAAAATCCAGTAATAAATTCTTAAGAGATCTGATGTGAGCAGTGACGAAGCTAGAACTTCCCCCAGCAGGGAAGAGGGGATCATCCTTATGCACAGCATTTTTCGACAAAAATGATGTGACATTTTTATTTTTTTCTGTTATATTTTTTGCTCCAAGGAGATCATGACCCCCTTCCCTCCGTAGATCCGCCACTATATGTTTTCACTCCACTAAGAGTGGAAATTGACCCACTTCAATCAGAGTGAAAGACCCTCTCTAAAAGAGTGAGATCTCTCTCTTAAAGAGTGAACTCTAAAAAGAGTGGCTCAATTTTCGCTCTTAGTGGAGTGATATCTCACTCCACAAAATTTAGAGAGTACACATGTATATATCGAAATTTCAAGTTGCTACCCAATCGGGCTTAAGCTGTCCTGCCGGGCCTGGTTGTTACATAATGATTATTTAACATTTTTTCTTTTTTCTTTAAATCTACTAGTAGTAAGGGGCAACTATGACTAGACGTTTGTGACGTCACAGTGAGGTCACTGGCGCCAGTGCGAGAGAGAAAGAGATAGTGGGGACAATGGGAGTGAGAGAGACAGAGGAGAGGTGTGGGGAAAGAGGAAGGAATTGACATTTTGGACCTGACATCGTGACGTCACAGACTGTGTGTGACAGAGAGAAAGAGGGGATGAGTATCGTAGAGAGAGTAAGAGAGAAGGATGATAGTGGGTGTGTTGGGCAATTATGGGAGCCAATCAGAATGCGTCCTATAGTTGCCCAAGCATAAAACTAAGAGAGTGGGAGTAGTGGTAGTGGAGGCATGAATGGAAGAGGGTGGTATTGAAATTATGGGACCCAATAACAAGCGTTTCCCAAAAATGCAGAAAAGAATGGATGATGCAATGCTGTGAGATGCGAGCTCGAGAGACAGAGAAAGAGAGAGAGAGAGAGAGAGAGAGAGTAGAATGTCGTGAAAGTCAACAAGTCTTGTTCGCAACGTTAAAGCGTGAGCGCTAGGGTGGCGGTGCGCTATTGTATTAGATAAAGGGGGGATGGCGATGAATTAGAATAGAGAAAAGGGACTACTTGCTTTGCTTAGCTGTTTAGCTGGATGGAAGACAAACTTACAAATGCAAAATATCATTCTCGAATATTACGAGAAGTAAAATTTTAAGAGTTCAAAAATTTTACTGAAAATTTTAATACAATTGTAAAACAATTAAAATTAAATAGTACAATGAAGAAAAATATTAATAAAAGGTAAGGACATTATTTATATTAAAGAAAAAAAATCAACCTACCTTGAGGAATTGAACCCTCGACGCTTCTGGTTTTTGAGCACAAGAACCGCTATGATTATAGTTGTTAGAAATAGTGACTTAGAAATATAAGTTCGAAATTCTATTCTATAATATCAAATTAGAAATGAAATAAAATGTTTCAAATTTATTAAGATAAATTAAAAGCATAGAAGAATTTAACATTTGAAATATTTACATGTAATTAATAACTTTTTTTAAATTATAAATTTTTTTTTAATTTTTAATCTTTAAAAATTTTCTACTAACTTACTCTAATGTGGGGGTATATGAAATAAAAAAGTTATATAGTCTTACAATATTTATTAATTTGTCACACACACACACACACACACACCCAGTTACATATATAAAAATACATTTTTAAAAAAACATTTTTAGATTTTTTATTTTTATTTGAAAAACAATAAAATTTTAATATATTTATTAATATAACTTCCACCGACCATCAGGATCTAACATTACACTATCGTCATTAAAATCGTTATAATTTTCTAAGTCTTTTTCAATGTTTCCAGCATCTGATTGTGAGGGATCTTCGTCCATTATATCTAT
This sequence comes from Ganaspis brasiliensis, assembly GCA_037103525.1. Taxonomy (NCBI): domain Eukaryota; kingdom Metazoa; phylum Arthropoda; class Insecta; order Hymenoptera; family Figitidae; genus Ganaspis; species Ganaspis brasiliensis. The sequence goes on from JAZKLR010000766.1 coordinate 228,344, forward strand.
TCCCTCGCCACTACAATGGAGAAAGTGCTTGGCTACATCATTCACATTTCCTTAAAAAATTTCTGTTTCAGCTTGACTGCCAATACAAATGACTTCAGGCTCGCTTACAGCCAGCCTGACCGTCAATTAGATGCGCCACCGTTCTCATTATTCTGTCGTTGACCTACTGCCATAGTTTCTACGGGGCGCTGGAAATACCATACTGTAAACAAAGAATAAAAATTTTAAAATTAAAGTTTATATTTAATCATAATAATATCAATAATAATAATAATAATAATAATAATAATAATAATAGCGCTACCTCAAACATCGTGAAGTAATAGTTCAGTAAAGCGAGTACTAACTACGAGACAGTGATTTTTGTTTTCTTTTAGTTTATTAAATAGAAATAAATATCATAAAAGATCTATGATTAAATAAATAAATAAATAAACTAATAATAAAAATTATGTAATACATAAATAATAATAAATTAATAAAATAATAATAAATATTAAATAAATTAATAATAAAAATTATATAATAGATAAATAATAATAAATTAATCTTCTACACGAGGACGTTTATAGCCGTAGGGTAGAGAATCATAATTTTCTACTCTACGACGTTTCATATTGACTACTCTAAAAATTTTTTTTTCATCACGAGTTACTACTTCATGTAATCGTGTGATTCGAATTACTCGTGACGATAAGTTTATAGGATCAGCATGCAATGTAACAAGATCACGAATCGAGTCAAAATTAATTAATTGAGAGTTTTTAAAATTTAAAGTTATGCCCTTAGCCTTGCAAACACTGGGTTCGCTACCGTCAGCTGCACTAATCTTATAAGCGTAAAATTTTGGCCCGCCAGATACGAACGTTGAAATAAAACTACCCACACCGTAGTCTTTTTCAATTTCGTCTGTTAAGTCGCCCAAAAGTGAACCTACATGAGGTTTGTATTCTTCTGGTGTATTACGGCTTACGTAAATATACGAGTCAGTATCGTAATATAATACCCTTCTACCTAGTTTAGAAAGATATTCATATAACTTTAATCTGGCTTGTGCTGTTGTGTAAGCTGCAATGACAACATTAGTGTTTGGTGAAGGAGTACAAACCTCGGTCTTGTACAGCCAACAAACATAGAGTACAGACTCATTAACAGGTATGATGTCGTTGATCTCAATATCTGAATTAATAATCATTTCGAGTAATTTTGTCCGTGTACGTACAAGTGTCGTTCGTGGTAAATTATCCCGTTGTCCAAACTTACCCCAGAAAGAGTTAAGACAGAGTTTTGCAACAGAACGAAGTCTTGGATTTTTTTTTATATTGGCATAATCTAGTCTTATTCCTTCCGAGGACTCGTAATGTGAGATATATTCTTGTTTGGAAATATCGTATGTACAATTCAATGGCCAACCACTAGCTTCTTGCTTTATATTTAAAAACTTGTTTATATAAGATACAAAAAGACCACCCTCGCGAGTGATTGGGTTGTATTGTGTTGTTTTGTATTACCAAATTTCGAAAATTTTGACAATACGATAACCTTCTTTTACTGCCACCTTCAGTTCATCGGAAACCCATGTCCCCTCAATTACTCGTTGAGATTCATCCTCGTGGACACACTCGCTCTGTTCGAGAGTGCCACAGCATGAGCGACAGAGAGGAAACATGAGTTTCTCATGTTGACGGACAGGTAAAACAGGGTGGTACAAATCTCGAGGAGGTAAAACAGAACAAAGTATTAATCCCATGACATTGGTAAGATCGTTATTATTACCTGTAAGCTTTTGACATTCTTCACCAATGTAAAGTTCAGGATGACCAACAGGAAATTTTCCTGTTTTACAAATAAAAGGATATAAAGAGCACACATCTTTATATTCTATTATTTCGCCATCTGATATCTCGTGAAACGATTTAGTGTTACCAGTTCGGCCACCATAAAACGCATCACGAGGATTCAATACCTTGTTCCTTTTTAAAATCTGACTATTGTTTAAAAATGTTTGTAACTCCTCGTTATTTTCTTTTCTGTAATTAAAGTCACATTCCCACATTTCAACGAGATCATACCCACTATTACGAATTTTGTCGGAAATCGCACGTGTTTGAGCATACCGATCATCCATATTTGTTTCCGAGTTACAAAGTTTTACATCTCTATTAATGTTATAACATTTTGGACATCCATGCCAGTAGCAACCATGAAACTGATAAACACGACGTGTATTTGTATCAGTGTTTTCATAGTAACCATCAACTAGGATGTTTTCTGAAAGTCTGTGTTCTTCGTTTCGTCCAGAGTGCGTGATAGCAATCCCTTCCTCATATTTAACGGATAAGAGCCATTCTATTGCTGCACGAGATTGATTGTCTACCCATCTATAACCTCCTCTTGAAATAATTGCAATAGTGTTTTCTTTTAGGCAATGGGTTCTAAAGAATTTATTGCAAGAAGAAGCAATAGTTGTGCAATCTGCAAAAGGGCAAACACTTCCACATTCGAGGAATATTTTGCGAAATGCTAAGCAAGCACTTCGTAAAATATCCACATCGTTTTTACAGTATGATACCAACTCCTCCCAGAGATTAAACTTATATGAACTATCAGTGGAATTTTCACTATACCATTTTAGAAATTCTATCCTAGCCTTTTCACTCATTGTATCAGGAGAATAAAATTTCATGTCTGGTAATTTTCCAATGTAGTTTCTGTTCTCTGGGGTATTGAATAAATGTGAAAATGTACCCTTTTTCTCACCTATACCCTTTAATCCGAATGCAGAGGGTAATGCAGCTAAAGGAAGTTGTAAATAATTTAAACTGTCAATAAAAGTGGTGTTATCTACTTGCATTGAAATAATTTTTGTCCCGTTTTGTATGAGGATGGGATCCTTACCACTTCCACTAGAGTGTTTTGCAAGATGGGCTAGTATAAATCTTCTCTGTCAAATATATACTCATGCACACCACATTCACTACAAAGTTGTGTCATGTCTTGGTTATTAAGACAAAACGAGCAAACCTGTTGGGCTACACAAAGATTAGGTTTGTGTATATTAACAGAGTCGGTCCCTGGGACAGTATTGTTTTGCTGTGTCTCGAAATCAAAAAATATAAAAATTACCGGTTTTTTTGGCTTACCCAAATGATTAATTTTATTCGAATCACTTTCTTTTGCAACGGTCATATAACAATCGTGGTTGTACTCACGTTCGCATTTGCAAATTTTACAATAAGAAAGACCACAGCCATGCTCTTTCTTTTTGCTAGAATTGACCAAACGAGAACACGAGTCGCATATTCGCAAAATATCACAAACAGATTTTCCATTGGAATAAGAATTTGGTTGTAAATGTCGATTGTAACATTCTTCACCAAAGAAATATCGTAAACATGTCACACATTTACGATTATTTCTTTGATTACTATTATGATACGCTTCTGAGCAAGGGGGTTGCGATAAACAAGCACTACATTTATGTGAACATCTGTGTTCACATTTTCTTTTATAACTTTGGTTGCAAGGAATGCAGAAAGCTCTATTTGCCGCAGCCCCTGTTAAACTTAAAATCGTATCATAATGTTTATCGTACATGAGATAAACAGTATACGTAGGTACTAAACCCCTCTCGATAAAATATTTAATTCCATCGAAAGCAGGTTCAGCACCCCGTGCATAATCTTTTTTATCAAAAACCATCAAAACTGTACTTTCACAAACTAAATATTGTTGAAATTTATTTAATTCACGAATACCACAACCTTCAGGAGGAATTCGAACTTGTGCATCCGTAATTAATTTTTCATCCAAATTTGTTTGGACTTTTCCAATATCTCTGCGAACATCCAACCATTTCTTATGTATAGGACCCTCTCGAGTGGTACCGCGCACGGCATAAATTATCCCACAAACAATAGCCCTAGGAAGACACTTATTTTCTTTGTTTTGAATACTTAAAATCGATTTCTTTTTGCTATTATCTGCTGAATTTTTATTCCATGCACCACCACTGAGATTTTGCACACATTGTACATTGATTTTAAAACTATCATTAAATTCAAATTTTTCTGCACTTTGAACAACAGAGAAAAAAATACCCCAGAAATCATTAAAGCTAAAATCTTTTAATTCACGAATTGACAAATATCCACAATCTTTGCAAAACTATCGGAATCAAATTTGACCCCAATGAAATCTGATGGCTGATATGGTTGAATAATTGTATCAAAAATTTCTCGTAGAGCCGATTCGACCCACACAATAGGATTAATTTTTTCATTCGGTAAACTAGTGAATTTAATAAGATACTCGTCCCCGTGTAACTTAAATTTAGGAAAGAAAGTTCCTAATTTTTCTAAGACTTTAAATTTTGGGTTTTGACTAAAATCACCATCTCTGTTAGTGTTATCGCTAACGCGAGATGGGCCTGGTATGAGGCTGGTAGGTAGCACAATCCCTTGTCTAGTTTGTATCACATCGGATTCTATACACATGTACAAAAAAAGTTTGTTTTCAAATTTTGAAAATGCTAAATTTTTATTAATATTTTTTTTAATTTTTTAAAATTTACAAAATTCTAAATAGACTTTCCACTATATTTACGTTGTTATATCTCATTTAATTTTAATTTAATTAAATTGGCGAGCGAATGCGGTAAAAAAAAGAGAGAATAAAAGAAACTATTTCCAGTCTAAATCAATTGCTCTGTCAAAACTGGGCAAATAAACATTTGTTAATGCCATGGAATTAAATATAGAGAACAAATCCTTTGAAAAAATCGTAGAGAATGTTTCACTAGATAATATAAAATGAGACCAAATATTAGCCCGAAAAGAGGAAAAAAATTAGAAAAATTGTGAGAAAGAAAAACTTGGAAAATTTTGTACATATTTGAAATTTGAAATCAATTTTTAAATTTAATAATCCCGCTTAATAGATTGTTTATTTAATATTTTATTCTTAACTTTATAAAATAAAACGACTTACGATTGTTGGAGAGAAGTTCCATCTCATTTTCCTGCACATCACGTTCACCTGGCTGTGGTCTGACTATCTCTCTAATCCATGGTGAGAGGTCAGCAGGTGGTCCATCACGATTCACAATAACTTGACACTCACTGTCCTGACTGATTACACTAGATTGTACCAATTTTTTATTTTCTGTATGATGCCTACACTTATTAAGTTCAATTTCGTTCACTATTTCGTCACTATTGTCATCTACAACCAACCCCTCCTAACCTTCCTCATTCACCTCTTTATCATCCCTTTTTTTAGTTTCACTTTTATTTGTAGTGGTTGCACTATTATCCGTACACTTTTTACGCACAATTTCTTCTACTACAGTGACACTGTCATCATTGTCAACAACCATATCCCCACTCCTCTCGCGCACTTCTTCTTCTTCTTCTTCTTCTTCTTCTTCTTCTTCTTCTTCTTCTTCAGCAGAAAAATCTTCAGGTAGCTGCGTGTAAATTCCATATTTATCTTGTAAATCAAATGGACAAATTTTTTTTAACGACCGTATATGAGGTCTAAAAATTGTTGGTGATGGCGGTGTTGGTGTTATTGATGCTGGTGTTGGTGATGGTGGTGTTGGAGTCGGTTGTGGAAGTGGGGATGATTTAGCTGCTGATATTATCGATGATGACGATAATGACGAAAATAAGGATTATGATGATGATGATGACGATGTCGATACCAGATGATCAAACCACACTGTTGTCCAGTACCTCCTGTACTGTACTCCTGTACTGGTGGCTGTAAAAAATAATAATAAATATATTTAATATTTTTTTTTAAAGTGTAATTTTTAAATAAGTATAAACAAAATAATACTTACAAGCAATGGGTTCTTGTTGTGTGCTCAAGTTTATTGTGCCCTCTTCTCTCTCACATTGTACACCTGAAAACAAAATTTATTATTTATTTATATATAATATTTATTTCTATCATTTTTATTTAATGTTTATCAAGTTTCTTTTAATTTTACTTACCAGAAATACTTTTACGCTTCCCGTATTTCGCTTCCATAGATGTAAGCGAGGTAATCAGATGGTTTATATGGTCTTTTAACCATTCATCATCTTGCATTGCGGGTTGAATGGCTTTCAATCCATCCGTTGATAACAAGTTCAATGCTTGATAAATAAGCAATTGAACTTTTTCACGGTTAAAATCACCCACCACTAAACCTGACTCAAGAACAATCACGAGCTTACGAAATTCGCGAATAGCATCGTTCATTGCGTTTACACGTTTAGACATTTTTTCGGCCACAATGCTGAATTTAGAAAATTACGCTGAGAAAATTTTGGGCAGCAAGTTAGTTTGAAGTCACGAGAGAAACTGGTGTTTTCACGCTGCGTTTGTCAGTTTTATGAATTTTCACATCTCCTACCCTAAAAATGTAGGTGGGGGTCGGCTAGAAGACTTTAAATATGATAAATATATGCATCTTTTGAAATTTCAGAAAAACATAGTGCAGGAGAGTATAAGAGTGAGAGAGAGAAAGAAACTGGAGTGGAAAATGTCTTTGGAAACGAGTGCATTTTGTCTAACACAAGTTAGTACAAGTTATGGAAAACAGTCCACGATGCAAATTTCAGGGAAGAACGCAAGAACGCAGGTTTAACGCAAGAACAGAACTTTCTAATACTCGAATTTCTGAAAATTGTTGAATTTGGAAATTATTGATAAAACATTCTAAAAAATATAGAATTATTAAAAATGAAATATATTCTACCTCTATTTAGTTAAGATATATTTAATAATAAGTTTAAAAAATAAAATCAGGTTATTCTAAATTATTTAAAATATATTATATTTTTATTCATAATTTTAAATTATAAATAAATCAATAAATAATTAATTAATAATATAAACTTGTAAAAAGATATTTTAAATTATATTACATCATATATTATGTGATATTTTTTCCCACTATTATGATAATCACATTATCTAAAATCTATTATAAGATGTACAGGTATGAACGTGTTTCTTAAGGAAAGTATAAAAGCAGACGTTGTACGATATTATCTAGTCATTCTGTAAAAATTGTTTCCAGTAATCATGTCAGGTGTATTGTCAAAACTCATGGCGAAAACTGTCGTTGACGCTGACAGTGAGAATACACAAGCATTTGATATGTCTGTAAACTACTCTGCAGTGCAAAACAAACGTGAATATCCTGAAGAAATGTTATCTTCAATGTATGTTCAAAGTGAGAAACCAGTAAAAAAGTTTAAATCTCTACAAAATCATCCGATGATTTTTACCACGAGTTATGATTTAAATAATTCGTGTTCTAAGAAAGTTACTATTGGCCTTGAAATTCAAGAGGGTGGACATTTTGTACCTACTATACGTTTCACCGATAAGAGGTCACGAGGAATTTCGCTACATTTTGAAGAGTAGATAGAATTGCAGAAAAAATTTGATATTATTTGTGCTTACCTGGAAGGTAGAAACAATTACACATTAGACGGTTGTGTTCATCGTCCAGAACCTTTAAAAATTGGTAGTTGTGTACTACTTTTCACAACATCAAACAACGCAAAAGCAATTTTGATTGGGAAGAGTTTAACCAGTGATTGTGACGTAAATGTAGTGGCTGATGATATAAACGGGAAGAAAAAATATAATTTTTCGAATAATATTGTCATGCAAGTGAACACGTTTGAAGGACTAATCAAATTAGTTGTTTGTATTGATGAACGTGTGAGACAGTTAATAAAAATTATTGACAATGTAAAATTGTGTAAGGATATTTTTGTTAGTGAATTGTGTACATATTTAGAATCACAAAATATTGTAAAACCTGTCGGTGAATTTATAGCACAATTGTTAAATGTGAAATTTGAATTTTTTAAAGATTTAGTTAAGGCTAGATTACCGTTGGAAGAATTTGTAAATTTCTACTTTGAAATTATATTTTCTGAAATATCATGTTTACTAACTGACTTACTCTCTCTAGAGGTTAAAGAAAATATTTGTCAAAAATTACGAGAAAAAAAAGCAAACCAAAAAAAGAAACAACGAATAACTCTTGCATATTACTTTTCGACATTTTGTTCTGACAATGTTTTATTGTAACATTATTATTATCATTATAATCAACATCTGTATTTACGAAATTGTTATAAAAAAAATGCACTAGTTTCGAATAAAACAAATTTCTTGTTCATCGTATCTTGTGTGTATGTGAGTCTGTTATTTCTTCCTATTGACCTTATTTTTATCCTATCAACTTACGATATATAAAAAATAATAAATTTATTTAAAGGGTTCTTTTTAATAATATTTTTGGTTAATTTTCTTAATCAATACTAAGTAATATTCTAATATTTTTGAAACTTTCCGACAAATTGCTTTAAGTGGAGATAGTGGAGATAAGTGGCGAGACGACTGCGGCGGCGGCGCGCGCGTCGGTCCGCGGAACTCGTCTCAAATAAGCTAATATGAGACGAGCTATACTCTACGCCAAAAACAAGCTTAAATTAGGCGTACGAACCAGGTTTAAATAAGCTTATTAAACCTGGTTCACGTGCGGAACCAATATCAGCTTATAGGGTTCCGCACAATGCGCGCGTTTATTAATAAGCTCATTGAGAAATAATTTCTGAAAAAGTATAAAAAGAATAACACAATAATTTTTTTGTTAGTGTAAAAAATGGATACACGCTGGAAACACCCGTTTACATCAATGATTTGTTGTCCTAGAGGCTGCGGAAAGACATTTTTTGTAAAACATTTTTTAAAATATGTTGAACATATGTGTGATACACGTTTTATGCGTGTTTTGTTTTATTACTTAGAGTGGCAATCTGCTTATTCTGAGTATGGTAAAACTATAGAATTTAAGGAAGGACTACCGCAACCTGTGGATTACTCAAATGATAACAAATGTCCGAAACTAATTGTTATCGATGATCTTATGCGCGAATCTTCAAATAACACAATTGTCGATCTTTTCACTAAAGGTAGTCACCACAAGAATCTCAGTGTAATTTTTATTACACAAAATTTATTTCATCAAGGTCATGGACAAAGAGATATTTCACTTAATGCGAATTATATTATTGTATTTAAAAATCCACGTGACAGAGCCCAATTCCAACATCTTGCTCGTCAAATCTATCCAGAGAATCCACGTTTTTTACAGGAGGCTTATCACGACGTTACTTCAAAACCACATGGCTATCTTCTTCTTGATTTAAAACAGTCTACGCCCGACAATTGTCGTTTTAGAACGAATATATTTCCGAGTAATGAGTTTTCGTATGTTTATGTACCGCTGAAAAGTATAAAAAGAGTAGATGGACACGAACAGATACCAGTTGTAAGATTGTAATGGCGTCGAATATATGCAAATGTATTGGTGTGAAAAACGCATCTGCTTTAAATGCATTACATCACCTTGATACTAAACAAAAACGAGCAATTCTATCGTCAGCTGATTCTAAACTTATTAAGTGTATTTGCGAGTGTGCATTAAATATTTTAGCTGGAAATATACCGCTTAAAACAGTGGAAAAACGTAAATTAAAAAAACATAGACAAAAGTTGAGAAAATTAGCAGAAGCAAAAGGAAACTGGAAAAATAAAAAAAGTATATTTTACAAAAAGGTGGAGGTTTTTTACTCTTTTTACTGGCACCAATTGTAAGTAATATTCTATCAAATCTATTCACATAAGTTACTTTAATATTTTAAAATATGGAACACGCGAGAAAAATGGTTTTAGTTCCTAGCGAACAAATTGAAAAAATACAAAAACAATCATCTTCTTCATCAACTTTTGGTAATTCACATGTTTTTCTAAACAATTCTGGGATGGAGAATAATATGAAAGCAAATAATGAAGAAGATAATACTGTTACTAAAAACGTTTATAAATTAAATTATACTGTGTAAAGTCGTTTAATTTAAACAGCGGAGTACATGGTGATACTCTTGACAATGTCATTCTTGGTCAACTGCCTAAAAGAATAATAATTGGGTTTGTTGATAATAAAGCCTTTAACGGTAACACTAAACTTAACTACTACTACTACTACTACTACTACTACTACTACTACAAATGAAGTGAATAAACTTTTTCAAAATTTTCCATCACTTGGTGTACCATTTTTAAAAAAATACAATCATGAACAGTCTACAGATTCTAAAACTTCTACAAGTGATTCCTCGGAGTACCACTAGGGTGTTTCCAGCGGATAGGATTCCTAACCTCTTGATGAAACCGGTGTCAATTATAATTAATATTGATGGCTATCGAAAACAGGGCGTTCACTGGATCGCCATCTTTATTGATCAACATGGCAGAGGAACCTTCTTCGACAGCTACGGTCTTCCGCCTCATATTTCTGAACATGTTGATTGTCTGCGTCGAAACTGTACCTTCTATCATTGGAACACAGAACAATTACAAAGTTTCTCTTCTGATGTGTGTGGTCAGTTTTGTGTTATGTTTCTTTTTTATATGTGCAGTGGTGATTTTGTAAAAAATGATTTTATCGCTAATTGTTTTTATAAAAAAATTTTGAATAAGATTAATAAAAATAATAATAATAATAATAATATGTTTGAAAAATTACACAGTTTTCAAGGTGGTTATTATTTTCACTCTCACTTTAATAATAATCACCTTCATTCTTGTATTCAATCATGCTCGTCTCGAAATGCAAATTAATTGTACTGTAGTTTAAATTAATGTTATTCTTGTCACTCTTCTTGCGCGGTTTGTGTAGTTTATTATAATATAATTATGCATAATATCTAATCGTAATTCTCTCGTCGCTCAACCTATAACATATCTTATTATATTAATTACACTTATTTGTCTAACTAAGCTTAAGAAATGCATTATCTTTTTATTATATATCTCGATTTAATTAGATGTAATTTTTAAAAGAATAACATGAATATATACTTTTAATCGATGTTATTGTTGTCTCTCTCCTCACGTGGTCGGTCTTGTCTATATTACCCACACAGCACCAGAAATTCCCTGAATTTCCTCTGAATATTGGTCCACATTTCCCGAATATTCGAACCTAATATTCAGGGAAGTTTCGTGGAAGCATCAAAATGTCCGCCATAAAGAATATTGGACGCTAAATTTCCCTGAAAATGTATTTCTAATTTTCAGGGAATTTCCGCATCTAATATCCCTTCAATATTCACAGTATTCGTAAATCTTCTGTACATGATGTGCAATGGTCGAACTTGGTTTCTGTGACACTTACGGCTGTGCAGTAGTTTTTAATGTTCTAGAATCCTACGGGTGCCAAATATGACATACAATTTTTATCAATTACCAGATCAAAAAAATTTTGGAAATATTTTTTAACTTTCCCTGAATTTTCTAGGAATATTAGATGCGGAAATTTCCTGAAAATTAGAAATACATTTTCAGGGAAATTTAGCGTTCAATATTCTTTATGGCGGACATTTTGATGCTTCCACGAAACTTCCCTGAATATTAGGTTCGAATATTCGGGAAATGTGGACCAATATTGAGGGGAAATTCAGGGAATTTCTGGTGCTGTGTGGGTAATATATATATATATTAATATAGATATATTAATTAATATATTAATTAATATATATATATATCATGCGTCATAAATGTCTAGTCATAGTTTTATCGATGGTTATACTTAAAAATATCTTATTATATTAATTACTCTTATTTGGATAACTAGGTTAAAAATTATGAATTATTACTATTATTATTATATTACAATTTAATTATCTATGTATGTGTGTGTGTGTGAAAAATTAATAAATATTGTAAGACTATATAACTTTTTTATTTCATATACCCCCACATTAGAGTAAGTTAGTAGAAAATTTTTAAAGATTTAAAAATAAAAAAAAATGTATAATTTAAAAAAAATTATTAGTTACATGTAAATATTTCAAATGTTAAATTCTTCTATGCTTTTAATTTATCTTAATAAATTTGAAACATTTTATTTCATTTCTAATTTGATATTATAGAATAGAATTTCGAACTTATATTTCTAAGTCACTATTTCTAACAACTATAATCATAGCGGTTCTTGTGCTCAAAAACCAGAAGCGTCGAGGGTTCAATTCCTCAAGGTAGGTTGATTTTTTTTTCTTTAATATAAATAATGTCATTACCTTTTATTAATATTTTTCTTCATTGTACTATTTAATTTTAATTGTTTTACAATTGTATTAAAATTTTCAGTAAAAATTTTGAACTCTTAAAATTTTACTTCTCGTAATATTCGAGAATGATATTTTGCATTTGTAAGTCTGTCTTCCATCCAGCTAAACAGCTAAGCAAAGCAAGTAGTCCCTTTTCTCTATTCTAATTCTTCGCCATCCCCCCTTTATCTAATACAATAGCGCACCGCCACCCTAGCGCTCACGCTTTAACGTTGCGAACAAGACTTGTTGACTTTCACGACATTTTACTCTCTCTCTCTCTCTCTCTCTCTCTCTAGCTCGCATCTCACAGTATTGCATCATCCATTCTTTTCTGCATTTTTGGGAAACGCTTGTTATTGGGTCCCATAATTTCAATACCACCCTCTTCCATTCATGCCTCCACTACCACTACTCCCACTCTCTTAGTTTTATGCTTGGGCAACTATAGGACGCATTCTGATTGGCTCCCATAATTGCCCAACACACCCACTATCTTCCTTCTCTCTTACCCTCTCTACGATACTCATCCCTTCTTTCTCTCTCTCACACACAGTCTGTGAAGTCACGATGTCTGGCCCAAAATGTCAATTCCTACCACTTTACCCACACCTCTCCTCTGTCTCTCTCACTCCCATTGTCCCCACTATCTCTTTCTCTCTCGCACTGGCGCCAGTGACGTCACTGTGACGTCACAAACGTCTCGCCATAGTTGCCCCTTACTACTTCTACTACTAAAAATTTGCAATTTTTATTAATTTTAACAATCAGCAGCTTATTCTGATCTTAAAACATTTTCTTTTTTCTTCTTTTCAAAATTTTATAAAATTATTTATAATAATATTTTTATTTTTTATTTTGAAGTTATATCATTGCAGGAACATCCTGAAATTATAATTTATATTATCAAAAAGTTGGATATGGTTTTAAAGTTCTAAAATTAATAATCATCAATTACTTTTTATATTACGATAATGATTATTATGAAATATAAATAATAATTATAAGGTTTAAAATTAGTAATAATTGTTAGTGTTAATAAGTTTTTTCAATAGAAGTATTAAACAAATAAACAATTTGAAACTGAACCACTGTCGACTGAAAGAAAGTTTTTCCAATACCATGGAATGTTTTGGTTAAACATTCCTTCAGTTTACAATTTTTTATTTGTGAACGACTTCGACTGTAAGATCTGATTATCACTAATAATTAATAATAATTGTATACCTTATAATTATTATGTATATTTCATAATAATTATTATAGTAATATAAAAAATAATTCAAGATTATTATTTTTGGAGCTTTAAAACCATATGCTACAGCTTACTAATTATTAATTATTTAATAATAATAATCTCCGTAAACTCCTGAAGTTAGTTACTATTTGTTTTTATTCATTTTTTTCTGTCCATGCTTTAAAACTTGAAGTGAAGTTGGTCGTTAGTTTTTATATTTATTCATCTTTTTCTGTCCGCGTTTTAAAATCCATAGTGAAGTTAGTTCCTGTTTCTTTATCAGGAAAATTTAAAATTATTTCAGTTTACAGATAAAATATGCAGATGAGTAAAAAAAACCAATGTTAGATTACAATCGGGATGTAATTTTAATTTGGTACGGTTTGTAATTGGTTAGTTTGCTGCCTGAATGTTTTTTTTACAAACAAGAGTCTTTTTGTTTACTCTTGGTTAAGTGTTTTTGAAGTGTTGTTTCGCGAACAAATTTATATAAATATAATTTTCATGATCATTTAGAATAATTTTCTAATGTAACCGAAAATGTGCCCGAACCCTACCCTTAAATCGATTTTCTATTTTTTAAAGTTTATAATTCAGGAAAGTTTATAAAAGAATGTTGTTGGTTTCTTTAACTTTTTTTGGTTACAAAAATCAATAAACAATAAAAGAAAATTAATGTATTTATTAATGAAATAATTATATATTATTTAAGGTTCTTAGTTATAGTTTTAATATTATGTAAAGAAAAAATTAAAAGTATATATTTTTATGCGTGAGAGAGGTTATGTTACCAACAGTTCGTAAATTTACATTCTGGCCCTAAATTTACCCCTACTGTAAAAACGTGCGTGAGATCTGTCGTAAGAAGGTAGGTATGTACTTACATGTGTACGCATATAAGATATCAGGTGACACCCCTGCCGATGGGATATACCTAAAATATATCCAAAATATGACTGGTACGACATTTTTTAGTTATTTTTACTCTAACAATGCCAGGTACCACTTTTTTCTCCGAGTAGGTAGTCCCTTTAAATTTCGGAAGTACTTATTTAAGTTTGAATAGGATCATAAATGCGTTGAACTGGAATATATGAATGTCTACCAGGATATTTTTTTCATTTATGGCTTCGATAACCCAAAAGTTTTATGACTCAAAAATTTTGCAATTTGCAAATTTGAAATTGTATATTAAAAAATTATGAATCTCTGGTTTTTCACGATTATAAATATCTAAAAATTTTCTCAAAATGAATAAAATTAAATGACAATCAATTATTAAAAATATTGTTATTTTTTATAAAAATAACATTATCGAGAAAAAAATTAGATACACATAATCGTTGAAAGACGTAGAATGCAAATTCTCAATTTATTAATTTATAATTACAAAATTAGAGGAATTTTTATTTCTGATTTTTAATCCATTCCAGATGTCTGAAAGTTTTACGACATAGCTCGTCCCTTTTTCGACATCTCAAATACGAAAAATGTACTGGTAAAAAATATTTATTTCTTAATAAATAAATTTTTTCTAATTTTTAAGTTAGAACTTCGGTTCTTTTAAATTTAGAATCTGTAATTTCTGACAATTACGGAGATGTAAAATTTTCGGTAAAAGCCTTACAATTAAAAGAATAGTAGCGTAACTCGTAAACAGTAGAAGATATTAAAAATCTGATATCATTTTTTAATTTTGTTTCCAAAGAATATATCTTATTCATATAAACATATAAATAACTAAATTATTCAAAAACAAGTATAAATTTGCAATAAATAATATAAATAATTTAGAATTGAAAAAAGGACTGCAAAAGAACCTTTCATTTTATGAGAGGGTAAAAGCATAATAAAATTCTTCAGGGTTTAGAATTTACGGTCATAAATAGCCATAAATTAACCTTTTGATCCCTTTTTCGTTGGACATTTTCTAAGCACGGAATCATTCAAATCGTACCTCAAAAATGACTTAATTCATTTAGTCATTTTAGCCAGTCATTTTTAAGGTATTTCCTATCGGCAGGGACAGACGAGATCTCGTATAAGATCTTATGTGAGAACGTAGGTACGAACGCATGTAAGTTCTTATATTAAGTTCCGTCATGCGCCGCGTATAACGTTACTCAATATGAAATTGAAACAGCGTTCTTATATGAGTTTTCATCTGCGTACGTATGTACGAACACATGTGCGAACACACGTACGAACTCATGTGCGAACACACCTAAGTATTAAATTAAATATTTTAAATTAAATATATTATTAAAAAAAAATTCTCGCCAACGGGATTCGAGCCCATCTAACCTGAGCCTAAGTACGCCTTAAACCCCTCGGCCACCGTAGTTATAGAAACAACTTTACCAAATCTTAGTCATGTTTAATACATAAATTTCTCCGGAAAGACATGACTAAGATTTGGTAAACTTGTTTCTATAACTACGGTGGCCGAGGGGTTTAAGGCGTACTTAGGCTCAGGTTAGATGGGCTCGAATCCCGTTGGCGAGAATTTTTTTTTAATAATATATTTAATTTAAAATATTTAATTTAATACTTAGGTGTGTTCGCACATGCGTTCGTACCTACGTTCTCACATAAGATCTTATACGAGATCTCGTCTGTGTCACCTGATATTTTATATGCGTACACATGTAAGTACATACCTACCTTCTTACGACAGATCTCACGCACGTTTTTACAGTAGGGACTCACAGGTTAGCATTTCAACAAACTGTCGAACAGTCAAATTTAATAAAAATTCAAATGCTATGTTATTTTTTACTTAATAATTGACAAAAAATTAAAAAGTTAAATAGAGTTTAAATTATTCTTATTTTGATGAATTGTTATATTTTAAAAATTGAAGCATATCGACTACATCTATTTACATATGTCATTATTTATATTATAATAATTCTTAAAAGTTATTTATTATAATAATAATTTTAAAAAGATTTTTAGAATGACATGATACAAAAATCAAGGTCAAAGAAATTTAAAACTTGAAAACTTAAAAAAAGGGCAAAATTAAGAAAAAAAAAATTACAGAAATATTTTTGTAATTGACAGTTAGGTAATTGTTAGTAGTAAATTAATTAGTTATTAATATTTATTTTTAATTATTAATTACATAAACATATTTAGGCTCAAATACAGTCGAACCTTGATAAGTGAGAATCCAAGTGACCAAGAAATTTTTCTCACTTATAGAGGTTTCTCACTAAGACAGGTTCTTACTAATAGATTTATAAAGGTTTTGTTAATTAAATTTTCAGTTTTAAATTATAATATAGAAAAGATTCTCACTTATAGAGGTCTGCAAAGCGCCTTTCTCACTTATAGAGGTCTTATTAAGAAAATAATTCTCAGTTATAGAGGTCCGAGAGGCGCTTCGCTCACTTATAGAGGTCTTATTAAGAAAATAATTCTCAGCTATAGAGGTCCGAGAGGCGCTTCGCTCACTTATAGAGATCTAATCGAGAAAAATGATTCTCACTTACAGATTCTCACTTATACAGGTTTTTACATGTGAAAATGACGGGACCTGAAAATTACTCTCACTTATAGAGGTTTCTCAGTTAGACAAGTCTCAGTTAGCGAGGTTCGACTGTAGTTATAAATTAATAAAATAACAAATATTGAAGAAATTTGATAACGCTAAAATTAAATTACAAATAATTTTTGTTTAAAAACAATTTTTTTTTCAAAGAACACAAGTTTTTCAAATAACATGAATATTAATGTTTATTAAATCAATCAATGAAAATTGAAATTACATTTGATTAAATCATGAGAATTTCGTAACCATTTAATAATTTCTTCGGTCTAATTCTACAATAAAATATTTTCTCTGTAATTGGTTCAAAAGTAACTACATTCTGAATAAAATTAGCTTAGGATGAAGTCGTTTTGTTCACTTTAAAAAAAAATTTATTGTAAAAGAAGTGTTTTTTTTATTGTCATAAACTTCTAAATTTCTTACATCTGTTTTCAATTATTTTCATCATTATTTTTATTGTTACAAATTTATTAATTTTTTTAATATTTTAAATTTAAATAAGTTTTTCAATTATTTTCTTCAAACTTTAATTATTTTTTTCATATTTGAATTATTTTGCCATTTTTAAATTATTCTCTTCAAATTGCAATTATTGTCTTCAAACTTCAATTAATTTCTTCAACTTTCAATTATTTTCCTGAAACTTATAATGTTTTTTAACACTACAATTATTGTCTATAATTTTTTAATTTTTACACCAGTTTTGAATTATTTATTTCAATATTTCAATTGTTTTTGCAAGTTTACAAGTATTTTTTTCAAATGTCATTTTCTTCAATCCTCTTATTATTATCATGAATTTATTAACTTTTGAAGATCTGTTTTCAATTATTTATGTCATTATTCAATTAGTTTCTTCACATTGTAATTATATCGTTAATTTTTCAATTCTTTTATACAATTTTTTAAATAATCTATTAGGAAGGTTCTAATCCAAATCGACAAAAAAATTTTTTTTTTTTATTGCTGCATTTTCATTCTTAGGGTCTTGAAAATGTGTATGCAAAAGGATATTCCTCTATTTAATTTATTCTACGAGTTATAGCATATTAGACAAAACACACCGAAAATCAGTGCTTAAGTTCAGCAAAAAATGCTCTTCGAGGATGAGGAAGGAACCTTATATGGTCCTGGAATAGCTGATTAGAAGTAAAATTAAAAAAACAAACATTACATACGATTTTTCCTTCGACTGAACTTATTTCAATGTTTGACGGCTCAAATGAAAGCTTATTCAATTTAGGGGGCCACTAGGTTGCGTTTTTTTTTTAAATTTTTGTTATTGTTTATTTTACGATAAAGCAAAAAAAAGGGGGAAAAACAGGTTTTTCTTTTTCAAATGACCCCAATTTTTTTAAAGGGTCTTTTTAAAAATTGGAGATTCATATGGCCCCCCAAATTTTATCTATATGGAAAGAAATCTTGTGGCATAATTTAATATTTTGACGTTTATTTTTATTATATTTAGTTACACTTTAGGGAAATTGAGGATGCTATGAATTATCGTTATCATTTTTAAGAATGTCTGAAATTAAAATAATATTGTTTCACATTTAACGAAACAAAAATTAATATAAAGCTTCGAAAAGTTGAAATTTTATTATAATAGTTATTTGTGTAACAAGGGCGCATCTGTAGGGGAATCGAGACTCGTGAGAAGTTTCACACGAGTCTCGATTCCCCTAGATGCGCCCGTGTTCCACACATAATTTTATATAATAGCCTTGTGTCAAGAAATCTACTGAAAACGCTGTTTTTAGAGTTCTAGAGATTAAAATGAAGAGAATCCTACTTTTTATCACAGTTTAACCCTACCAGCAATGCCATTGAAGTACGCTTGCTGTTCTAACACGTGACGCGACAGCTGATGTTTAGGTTGGCAAACGTGCTTGAATGACGTTGCTGGTGGGGATAACTGTGATTAAAAGTAGGTTTCTTCTTTTAATCTCTAGAACTCTAAAAACAGACTTTTTAGTAGAGTTCTTGACGCAAGGTATTATATAAAAACATTAAATGTTAAATTGTAGTAAGAATTTTTCAAGTTTCGTAATATAATATTTGTTTTTTAACCACGGAGTTAGCTCAGTTGGTTAAATACTAGACTCTGCGGTCGCGCCAAGTCCAGCTTGCTGGGTTCGCGCCCTAATGAGTCTGGGATTTTTCTAACTCGTGAGATAACTTCAGTGGAAGGTTTGACGTCGAGAAATAATGATATGAACTTTCGGTAATCGACTTGTGCAGATCACTAGAACTCGACTGTCGATAAACCGATTGTATTCAGGAAGAGGTTTTTCTACAGTTTTCCCTCTCCACTGGCGAGCAAACCCAATATACCGGGTGGTCCAGGCAAATGCGAGTACTCCTAATTTCAAGCCGTTCTGTAGACGCAAAAAACACTTAGAAAAAATATATAGTACTGAATTCTAGGAACTCCCAACGGGGGACACTAATTGGGCCAGTAAGGTCGTTAAAACGAGTGTATAATAAATAATAAAAAAATAATATTTGTTTTTTGGTATTTCAAATTAGGTTTCCTATTTAAATTATTTTATAAATTCGTATAGAAAATATTGAAATGAAATGTTAAAAGAGTATTTATATTCTTTGTAATCAAGTAGAACGAAAATCGTAAACGGCTCATACATAAAATGAAAATAAAATACCAATTCTGGCGGAAGCTGTCGAAGCTAGCCGAAGGTTGTCGAGCAATCTGACGAACAGCAATGACGCAGCGCGCCGGCGCGGCGCGTTAATTTCAAATTTTGGATTTTCAATAAATACTTAGATAATTATATTTTCTATGACGAATTGTAATTATATGCTTTTCTACCTTCAATTAAGAACAAATCATTGGATTTTTACTAAATTAACTGATTTGTCTGGATATATAATTTAAAGAAATTTACATAATTATAATATAATTAAAAAATTATAAATATTATCGAGCTTTTATACATTTAAAAAATTGTTTTTAGTAGAAATAAATTATTAATAAATTTAAATTTCTAAAATTTAGTCTGGTTATTCAATGTAAAATCTAATTAACCACCAATCTTTAATAAAATGTTTAAAAAGTTAAGTATTCGCTAAATAACTTAAAAAGAGTTTACAGCTTTTCAGAGCTTACAAAACAATAACAATAATTTAATAATATTTATTATTTAAATTCTCAATAAAATATTGTAATTTAAAATTATTTTTTGAATGATAGAAAGATTTTTTTGTATCGCATAAATAATTTATTATCAAGTCTTAATTTAATATAAAAATTATTTTTAAAGATTTATTTTTTGCCTCTAAATACAAATTTTTTATTAATTCCGGCGGAAACCTTCCGTTTCCAAAAACGATTTTAATTTTTAAAATTTAAAGAACTCGCTTTATCACAATTTTTAATAAATAATTACTCTAATAATATATAAAATAATTCCTTTTTCCTTCTCCCGATTAAAGAAATATTTAGGGACATATTTATATTAATAACTAAATGTATATTTTCAATTTTTTTAAAGTTTAATATAAAAAACTTTTATTAATAAAAAAATGTTTATAAAAAATTTTTCATTTTTAAAAAGAATAATTATTCTAAAAGAAATATTTTTATTTATTTATTTAATATTAATTCGCAATAATAAAATAATGAATCAAAATCCTTTTATAATTCTAATAATTTTTAAATTGGTTTGAGAAATAGTACAAAATTATTAATATTTAGAACCCTGCAGTTTACTGTTTTACGTAAATAAAAATTATTTAAAAAAACTTTAGAGTATAAAACTGTTTATAAGAATTATGAACAATTATACAGAGATTTTATAATTGATTTTTAATGAAAAAATTGGCCTGTAATAAATAATTATTAATAAATAGGTATTATTAAACAGAATCTCGTTTCTCACAAACTCATTTCCCTACTGAAAAATTTTATGTAAAATTTTATATAAAAATTCATATAGAAATCCATATGAAAAAGTACATGAAAACCGATGTAGAAAAGCATATGAAAATTCATATGAAAAAGGACATAATAAAATGGTGACGAAAACGATATGAAAAACCATGTCAAAATTGACATAAAAATTCATATCAAAAGTGACATAAAAAGTGACGTAAAAAGTGACACAAATTTTTAAAAAAAATTTTAAAAAAAATTTGTTTATAAGCGAGTTGTAGTTCACAAATAGATATCTGTTCATGAAAAAAGAAAATATCAAAGAGCATTTACCAGATTTCGTTTGAAGGCACTTTTGTGGAAATCAAAAATACTCACGCAGTAAGTAACATACATTGATACTAATATTAAGGAAATTAATTGATTTTATAAAAAATAAATGTTGAATTATTTTTGAAATTCAAATTTCTAAATGAATATACTTGAATGTATACCAAAAAAATTCTTGCAGTGAGGCCCATTTAAAAACACTTTTACCAAATTGCAATAGATGGCAGCACATTGATACAGCTTCACGTTTTTGAAGAAATTCTTAATAGATTTTCTAAAATGTTTTCTTCGGGTCGCCTGCATTTTCTCCAAAACTCAATTGTGAAAATATCCAAAAAGCCCGAATTTTATTTAAGAAACATCTCATTTGTGCAAAATCTCAGTTGTGCAAAATTTCATTTGTGCAAAATATCATTTCTGCAAAATCTAGTTTGTTAAAAATCACATTTATCATAAATCTCATTTTTGCAAAATCTCATTTGTGCAAAATTTCACTTGTATAAAATCTCATTTGTGCAAAATCTCATTTTTGCAACATCTCATTTGTGCAAAATATAATTTCTGCAAAATATAATTTCTGCAAAATCTCATTTGTTCAAAATCTCATTTATCATAAATCTCATTTATCAAAAATCTCATTTTTGCAAAATCTCATTTGTGCAAAATCTCATTTATCAAAAATCTCATTTGTGCAAAATCTCATTTAACATAAATGTCATTTGTGCAAAATCTCATTTGTGCAAAATCTCATTTGTGCAACATCTCATTTCTGCAAAATATCATTTCTGCAAAATCTCATTTGTTCAAAATCTCATTTATCATAAATCTCATTTTTGCAAAATCTCATTTGTGTAAAATTTCATTTGTGCAAAATATCATTTCTGCAAAATATAAATTCTGCAAAATCTCATTTGTGCAAAATTTCATTTGTCTTACCCACGGAATGTAGAATTTCTAAAAGAGCTTCCTGACTGGCCAGAAATTTTTCCTAAAATCTTACCAGCCAATCAGGAAGCTGTTTTAGAAATTCTACATTCCGTGGGTATGGCAAATGAGATTTTGCACAAGTGAGATTTTGCACAAATGAGATTTTGCACAAATGAGATTTATGATAAATGAGATTTTGCACAAATAAGATTTATGATAAATGAGATTTTGCATAAATGAGATTTTGCACAAATGAGATTTTGCACAAATGAGATTTATGATAAATGAGATTTTGCACAAATGAGATTTATGATAAATGAGATTTTGCATAAATGAGATTTTGCACAAGTGAGATTTTGCACAAATGAGATTTATGATAAATGAGATTTTGCACAAATGAGAATTTGCACAAATGAGATTTTATAGAAATGATATTTTGCACAAATGAGATTTTGCGCAAGTGAGATTTTGCACAAATGAGATTTTGCACAAATGAGATTTTTCTTAAATAAAATTCGAGCAAATGGATATTTTCACAATTGAGTTTTGGAGAAAATGCAGGCGACACCTTTCTCCGTGGAAAATGTCCAATGAAGTAATACAAAATTTATGGATTTTCAACTTTGAAGTAAACTATATTTTTAAAATAATTTTAATTTTAAATTATGGATGAAATGAAATTGCATGAATATGTATGAAATTTATCAATTTCAATTTGTCATCTTTCTCAGTGTAAAATTTATATTGTATTAATGAGTTGATTTTCATAATATACTTTTTAAATTGAACATTTTTTTAGTTTCAAGGACTTTATTGAACTGTAACATGTTTAAAATTATTTACAAAATATTAAACATTTTTAATAGGATTTAAAAATGAGGATCAGAATTTTTTGTTTAAACTAATTTAAATAAGCTAATGTAACATTTATATCTATTTATTTAAATTTAATACATATATTAAGTCTAATGAATGGATTCTTTTTTATTCTAGGTAATTTCATTTTGAACAGTAGTAAAGTTTTTCGGACATGTATCGTCCAATTCGCTGCATCCTTTTATATCGATCTGTCCCCGTTACACCTTTCTCTGTTATTTTTTCAAATAACATATCTGTAATGAAAAATATTTTTACAGATTCCACACTTGTATAATTATTATGAACATTTCTTTCCTTAAAAAAAACATACCTTTTAAAATATTATATTTTTTTGGGGTCAACAGTGTCCTGACGTCTTCTTCTCCACCAATATTTCTCCCTCTGTTCGCTCTTGACGAATTTAGGCATTTCTCTTTTAATCTGCGCGCACCCCAGATTATAAGAGCCATTTCCTTAACAAAAATGCCATCTGGTTTTCTTTTTAAATTTTCATACAGATCGAAGTCTAGACGAATGTCATCAATATGTATCTGAAAAATAAATATGAAAAAATTGTAATAAAAACAGTAAAATAATTATAAACTGAATATCACCATTTATGGAATAAAGTGGGTTAGCTGATGTAGCTAAATAAAGGTTAGCTTCAAATTTTGAGAAATCATAGCTGAAAATTTGTTATACCAGCTAAGCCATTTCTTTTGTGAGCTTGAAGTACAATGTGTCAGCTGATATTTGTATATACCAAACCTAAAAGTAGTTATTTTCATATAGGAACAGCTAAATGTTTGAGCTGTGGTATGAACAACTGTCAGCATCAACAACAAACTTTTGATTCACGTAGCAAATGTGTCAGTTAGTATAGTTAATATTTGTCTATGATACATGTAACTACAAATCGTCAGCTATCTTTTTTTCAGCTGCGACCGCTATCCATCTTCTTTCCAGTTCAATAAGTGATGGAACTCACTTCATTATCAATAATCTTCTTTTTTAATGGAGGACGTGAATATATTTTTGATTTTTCACCATTTCCAGTGGAAGTATCGGAAGAATTCGAGATTCTTTTGGTAGAAGAATCTGAGGAAGTTGAGATTCTTCCAGTAGAAGAATTGGAAGAACTGGAGATTCTTCTAGGTACATTCTGACGTTCTTCACTGTTTGATTATAAAACCTCATAAACTTCTGCCTCTGTAACATTTAATAGAATTGCTATAATAAAATGTCATATTTTTCATAATTAATAGTCATTTATATATCGTATATAGGCATGGAAAATAATTTTTTTGGAGAACCTTTTTTACAAAACTTTTAAAGATAAAACCTTTTTATTTATATAAAAAAATTGTAAATTGTTATGTTTTACCGATTCTATTATATCCCAATTCATTGCTGTCACTTCGACTATGTGTGGCTTGTGATAAAGTAGACAGTCGTGAATTTGTATTTTCTGAAAACAATATTATTAATTATTTTTCAATTATCAGCAAAGTACTCAAAACATTTTTCAGTAGAATTTAAAATAAACAAATTTTTTTTTTAAATTGACCGAATCTTTATAATATTTATAAAAGACACATAAAGAATAAATTATTTATTTTCTGCAAGCTCAATCTATATAAGCTTGCGAAATGGAAAAAAATATTTTTTTCCTGGACACAATTATTTTTTCAATTTCAAATTTCATCCAAACGCGTCTCATTTTTATCATCCAGAAGAAGAGTGTCTTGTGAACAAGATTTTTGCATTTGTGATTCTTCTGAAAGAAATAAAATTTGTTTAAATCACTTCCAATCAGTTGTTCAGTTTCTTCTGGGAATATTGCATAAAACATTTTCAGTAAAAGTTTACCCCTTATTTCCACTTCGCTAACATCAGTGTTTCTCTTAGTATTCGCCTTCATCACCATCCCCCATCTATTTAAAATGCTTGAATGTTCATCACGATTTGGGGTACTTGTAAGAAACTGCATTTTTTTGCGTGCGGTCTGAAAGAAGGAATAAATAATACCACATAACGAATACTGCACTGCAAAAGTGAGTTTTCTTTAAAGTGGATATAAGGATATTTAATACATTTGCAATGAAGATGTATGGGTCAGAAACAATTTGATATAAGATGTTTTAAGTAACATGGTAGCAACTATTGAGATTTAACACTTCGTTTCGCAGTGCACATTGAAATACTTTAGTAAATAATTTTTACTATCGTGATTTGTAATCTAGGATAATCGTGTAAAATTTCCTTAAAAAATGTAAATATTTCTATACTGAATTGAAAGTTTTGTTTAAAAGAATGTAAATTTTCTTATCATGAATTGAAATTTTCTTATCTTAATTAAGAAAAATTTTCGTTTTACACGATTTCCCCAGGCTACGAACTTTTATAGTAACAATGAATGGATAAACTATATATAATAGTTAATATTAAAAGTCTTTGAGTAGATTTTTCCAAGTAGGTAGATGTACCTGAATTGATAAAATTTATTCAGGCCACACGAAAAAAATGAGTTAGCCGCTGCTGCTAAAAAAATTAGCAGATAATGTATTTAGTGAACACAATTAGAAGGTACCACAGCTAAATTTTAGGTCTCTTAGCAAATGTTTAAGCTGTCCGAGCTAATATTCAGCTGTATCTCTAAACATTGATCAGTTAAATTATTTAGCTGAAGCTGCTGACTCATTTTTTCCGTGCATTATACTGTCTTAGTACTGTCAAATAATTAGCTTGCGCGTCTTTCTGCCGCCAGAACCACTCCAAATATTAACCAATATATACTACCCTATATTTGGCAACTTAAACCTACAATGAGCCGAGAAATACACACAACTTACTTTTTGTACTTTTTTTGGAGCACTTCTTCCATTCAATGATGAAAAACTAAAATTCCTTTTATTCGGATATTTAAGACGCTTGTTTTTCTTTTGCTCCTCTATTTTTGATTCATCAGCTGAAATTAAAAAGAAAAATACTATCTGTTGCAAAACTCTTCTATTAGCACATTACCATGTCAACCATTTTTAAAAATCATTAATTTTTAGAGAGAAAAAAAGTTACAAATTTTATAAAATATTTTACAAGTTTTGTAAAAAGTGTCAATAAGCGAATTTTCAGAAAAAAATTTTTCAAACTTTTAGAAAATGTTAAAGTGAGTTAATGTTTTGAGTCAGAGATACCAATTGAAATTGTGATTTCTGACTAATTCACAGTCAACGAATTCAGTCACTCTACTTAGGTTAGCGAACAATGACAACTTTATTAAAATTTGCCTAAATATTTTAAAAGAAAAGTAATTAATAATAGTATTTATAAAAATTTAAGATTTAATTAAACTTGTATTGATTCTCTATGAATTCATAATTTTTTAACTTTTCATTTTTGGGGATTTACTTTTAAATTATCTAGTTTTTGAGGGTCGCCTGCATTTTCTCCAAAACACAATTATCAAAATATCCATTTGTCCGAATTTTATTAAAAAAAACATTATTTATTAGAAATCAAAATTGTCATACTTTTCAGTTATCAGAAATTTCATTCCTCAGAATTTTTGTTTATCAGAAATCTCATGTGACAGAAATTTCATTTATAACAAATCTCATTTGTCTGAAATCTTATTTATCAGAGACTTTATTTGTCAGACTTCTTATTTATCAGAAATCTCATTTCTCAGAATTCTTATTAATCTGAAATCTCATTTGTCAGCAGTTTCATTTATCAGAAAGCTCATTTGTCAGAGATCTTATTTATCAGAAATATCATTTGTCAGAATTCCTATTGATTAGAAATCTCATTTGTCAGAAATTGCATTCATCAGAAATTTCTGACAGATTAGATTTCTGTCAAATCAGATTTCAGATAAATAAGATGTCTAACAAATGAGATTTATGATAAATAAGATTTTTACAAATGAGCTTTCTGATAAATAAAATTTTTGACAAATGAGATTTCAGACTAATAAAAATTCTGACAATTGAGATTTCTGATAAATAAGATTTCTGAGAAAGGAGATTTTTGATAAATAAGATTTCATACAAATGAGCTTTTTGATAAATGAAATTTCTGACAAATGAGATTTCTGACAATTGGAAGGTATAACAATTTAGATTTCTAATAAATAATATTTTTGTTAAATAAAATTTGGTCAAATGGTTATTTTGACAATTATGCTTTGGAGAAAATGCAGGCGACCCGTTTTTAAATCTTCATATAAATGTTAAATTTTATTAAGCGCACGGCTTTTTTTATTTGTTGCAAAATTATAGAAAAACTATTAGATATATAAATTTAAAAAATATTATAATCCATGAGATATAAAAAACAATTCATGATTATATTTGTTCTTATTGAAATAAATAAGTATATTGTAGATAAAAAACTAAAGACAATTTATATCTAATTTATATAATATAATATCTTATTTTCTGTCTCGCAAACACCGTTTGTCAACCATATTCAGCTTAGACATTTTCAGTCAGTGCCACAGTACCGCGCCAACATTGGGCTAGTATTAACTGCCAGTATACTGAACGACAATAATCAACTTATATTTATAAATAAGTTACACAATTTGTATTCTATTTTCATATAAACATTATATTTATTTGAAAAAATATTTGAAATAGGAGTTGCATATCTTAGAAAAATACATATAGTTTTGTTTCAAAGAATTTTTTGCTCAAAGTTAATAGTTTTTGAAAAAAATGTGAAAGATTGTTAACCACCATAAAGACGGTCTACAATTCTATATATTCAAATTATTACTATACGATGATCGGGTAAATTGTAATATCACTATTACTTACGTATTTTTTTGCGCTGATTACGAAAATGATAATGAAAATTTTAACGCTAGCATCGAAAAACTGATTTTCGTTACTTTCCTCCTCGGTCTTCCTCTAATTTCAAATTTCTTCTATTATCTCATAAAATATTCAAAATTTCAAAAAATATTTTCAATAAAAGTTGTGTCGAACTCTGAAAAATAGATATTTTATCTATTCATTTCATTTGCAATTTATTGTAAGTTATTAATGTTTGAGAATTTTTGGAATTTTTCTCGAAAATTATTAAATTTTGTCAAACAAATTCATAAAACATAAAATTTGTATTTTTCTAAGATATACAACAACTATTATTCAAAACATGTTATCAAATTTGAAATATTTTACTAGATAATAACAAAAAACCGTCATTCACGATAGTTTTTTAATGGTTTTGACCATGATATTCAAATTTACGTTAACTTTCACCATCACATTCGTTTACGTAAATATACCAAGTTTCATTTAAATTGAAGGTATGTATATCGTTTTCGGATGTATATCCGCCCTTTTAAAAAAATTAGTAAAAAATGACTAAGAATTAGTCAAATATATATATATTAGCATATACATTATACATATGTATAATTGTAAAATTATTTCTACAATTTTTAAAATTTTTAAAAATTGATCTGAACCATTTTATTCTTTGATCCGTAATATTGACAAGTAAAGCGTTTCCAGCAGAGTTTTATGGAGGGTAGGATTGTGACCTGGCCGCAGTTAGGTCCATTCTCGACAGCAAGAATTTATTTCTAAAGGATTTTTTTTATAAGCAGATGGGTTGCAGGACTCATCTTCTAATATTTTTATGATAACCAGATGAATTTAAGGAAGAAAGTCTTGCAGAGTTGTATAGTTTTATATTTTTATTATATATATATTTGAAGAATGTTTAGTAGAAATAATTTTTGTAAATCATTTTTTTGGGTGATATTATTATCACAGAGAAGTGAGCCTTTACTTTATAAAATACATTATACATAAAGATACTTGAAATACAAATGAAGGACACTTTTTCAAAAATTGATAAGTCTTCTTTCAAAAAAAGTAGAAATAATCACAAATGTTACATATTAAGAAAACTACAAATCGATCTGTCACTGTTACATTTAAGAAAATTTATTAACAAAGAATATTGAATTTTTAAAAATCTGGACTTATAACCAAGGAATCTTTAAATTTTCAAATTATTATAAATTTTATGTGAAAGTAAATTGCCTTAAGTTTAAAAAACATTCATATATAAATGATTTCGTTAATTTTTTCTGCTTTATATTTAACTCCGGGTGTTAGGTTTGAAATAGCGTTGTTCAATTTTCTCTAAATAACAAAATGTGAATCTATCAACTTTTGGAAAAGTGCTCCTCAAATTATGTTTCACATTGGTACCAGAAATTCTTTTTTTTTTCAATAATATCATTCGAAATGTGTTCTTTTATAAAGATGAAAAGAATACGATTAAAATCTGTTTTGTTAGAAGCAAGTAAAAAATGTAGTATTGAATTTTTATATCTTGCAGTCATTATAATTTAAATAAATGTCAAATGTCAATTAACTCATAACTGTATTTATTCAAACTATCAAATATGAATTAATCCAAATTTTAATACACATTAATTAATATTAATAAATTGACATATATTCACAATAATCCTTTTCCTATTTCTTGAAAGTTATTTTTTTTATTTTATCATTTATTTTTCTCAAAATTAAAAGAATCTTTTTCTTCTGCTTTTGATATTTTTTAATATTAAAATTTGTAATTTTATTGAAGGATTTCCTCTAATTTTTTCCTTTTTTACACAAATTATTTAATATAATTGTGCACTATTATTCTTATTACATGTATATAACATTTAATAAACCTTTGTTTTCGTTTATTTTCTTCATTATATTCATATTTTTAAAAATAAATTATCTTCTTTCTTTGTAAATTTATTCAATTACAATTTTTTGAAAGAATGAATATAATTTCAAAAAAAGTTTCATACTTTCTTTATTTTTCTAAGATTGAAATTGAAATTGTTTTAAGTCTAATACACGGACAAAATGAGTCAGCTAAAACACCTAAAATATTTGTTGTGGTAGTTAAAAGTTGTAGATCCCATAACTGAAAACAGTTATTTGATATTCGGACAACCGGTGTACAGTGAAATATTTCAACTATTGGTAGCTAACTATTTAGCCACCACAGCAAACTTTTAGTTGTTTTTGCAAATGTGTTAGCTGCATTAGCAAATATTCAGCTGGAATGACTAAAAATTTTCAGCTAACTTTTCTTGGCTGTTGCACCTAACTCATTTTTTCACGTTTATTATATATTATACATATTATAAATGTGAAACTTTACACCGAAAGAATTAGTATATTTGGCGTAATGATAATCAGTTATTTGAACCAATAAAACATTTGAAACATCTTTGTCTCAGAGGCTACAATAATTTTTTTTTTTTTCAAATAAAGAATCTATTTGATCCCAAAAAAATTTTATTAGGCAGAAATAAAATTTATTTGATTCAAATTAAGAAATTAGTAGGCTCAGAGTTAATATATTTCTTTTATGTGTGTAATTTTTTTAAAAAGACCCCTTACTTTTCAACATATTTTTTGTAATTTTTTCATTCTTGTTTAGTTTTTAAAGTTTTTCTCTATTTTTCAATATAATATCTTTAATATAAATAATATCTAGAGGCCGTCCATAAATTACCTCTTTTTTTTTTTTCCTTTTTTCGACTCCCCCCGCCCCCTTGCCATAACTTGTCACACATTTGTCAATCCCTCTTTATTACCAATTTTTAATTTTCTCATTATTTCTTTTATTTTCATCAATTATTAACTATTTTTATCATTTTTCAATTATTTTAATCATTTTTCAATTCTTATCAACAATTTTTAAATACATATTTTAATTGTTTTTCGATTAATTTAATAAATTTCTTATTATTTAGGTCAATTTAAATGATTTTCTTTAATTTTCCATTTTTTAAAAGAGTTTTCAATTTTGTTCCTCAATTTAAAATTTTGTTAATTATGTTTATTATTCTTCAAATAATTTTTCAATTATTTGCGCCATATTTCAATTTTTTTTACTATTTTCTTTATTAATTTAATGAATTGTTGATTATTTTCATCATTTGTCAATTATTTTCCACAGTTCTCAATTATTTTATTCAATTTTCCATTATTATAATTATTTTTTATTAATATCATAAATTTCTTATTGTTTAGATCAATTTCAATTATTTATTTTAATTTTCAATTTTTCCATTAATTTTAAATTAATTTCATTAAATTGTTAATTATTTTTATCATTTTTCAATTATTTGTTCATTAATTTCATTAAATGTTAATTATTTCTATCATTTTTCAATTGTTTTTTCAACTTTAAAATTATTTTCATTATTATTTTAATTTTCAATTCTTAGAATAATTTTTCAAATTTTATCCCAAATTTTTAATGTTTTCATCGTTCTTTTTTAAATTTCGTCAATTTTTCATTATTTTAAAAATTGTTCAATTATTTTCTTTAATTTTCAATTCCTAAAATCATTTTTCACTTATTTGACCGAATTTTTCTATTATCTCATTGTTTTTTGATTAATAATTACCTACATGAATTGTCAATTAGTTTTATCGTCTTTCAATTTTCTCTAATTTTAAATTATTTTTATTATATATCGATTTTTCCGATAAGCAAATAATTTTTTTATATTTATATTTTTTATATTTAACACATAAAATCAAATAATGGTGTGATGCTACACCACAAACGACCCCCTCCCCTCCCTTGTCACACTTTAACACAAAAGCTCTAACCTTCCGCCCCCTTAACGTGTGACATAATTTATGGACATTCCCCTTTAACTTTTTTATTTTAAAGAATTTTGTCACTTTTTGTAAAATGTTTATATCAGTACAAAAAGTCTGATTTAAATAAAAAAGTTAATTAAAAAAATTCATCAATGTGCAGCTGTGTTCGCGCGAAAATTCAAAGTATGGTAAAAGAAATGAAATGATGAAATCTATAACATTTCGACATTTGATCTGACCCCACCCACTCCCTAAGTGGATATTTGTTGGTACTCCACACACCTCCTCCCCCTAGAGTGTTATTTTGTTTTATGAACGACCCTTATCATTTCTTAAAATTAAAGAAAATAGGTTGTACGAGATTTCTTATATTATTATCTATCTTAAAATCGAGAAATTTAAAAAGTATTCAAGTATAAACAGTATACAAGACGTACATCCTTCTTCTAGGTGGTAAGTACCCATGTAATGAAATACTTCCTAAAATAAAATTAAAGTTTCGAAGTTATACTTGAATACTTTTTAAATTTCTCGATTTTAAGATAGATAATAATATAAGAAATCTCGTACAACCTATTTTCTTTAATTTTAAGAAATGATAAGGGTCGTTCATAAAACAAAATAACACTCTAGGGGGAGGAGGTGTGTGGAGTACCCACAAATATCCACTTAGGGAGTGGGTGGGGTCAGATCAAATGTCGAAATGTTATAGATTTCATCATTTCATTTCTTTGACCATACATCGAATTTTTGCGCGAACACAGCTGCACATTGATGAATTTTTTTAATTAACTTTTTTATTTAAATCAGATTTTTTGTACTGATATAAACATTTTACAAAAAGTGACAAAATTCTTTAAAATAAAAAAGTTAAAGGGGAATGTCCATAAATTATGTCACACGTTAAGGGGGCGGGAGGTTAGAGCTTTTGTGTTAAAGTGTGACAAGGGTGGGGAGGGGGTCGTTTGTGGTGTAGCATCACACCATTATTTGATTTTATGTGTTAAATATAAAAAATATAAATATAAAAAAATTATTTGCTTATCGGAAAAATCGATATATAATAAAAATAATTTAAAATTGGAGAAAATTGAAAGACGATAAAACTAATTGACAATTCATGTAGGTAATTATTAATTAAAAAACAATGAGATAATAGAAAAATTCGGTCAAATAAGTAAAAAATGATTTTAGGAATTGAAAATTAAAGAAAATAATTGAACAATTTTTAAAATAATGAAAAATTGACGAAATTTAAAAAAGAACGATGAAAACATTAAAAATTTGGGATAAAATTTGAAAAATTATTCTAAGAATTGAAAATTAAAATAATAATGGAAATAATTTTAAAGTTGAAAAAACAATTGAAAAATGATAGAAATAATTAACATTTAATAAAATTAATGAACAAATAATTGAAAAATGATAAAAATAATTAACAATTTAATGAAATTAATTTAAAATTAATGGAAAAATTGAAAATTAAAATAAATAATTGAAATTGATCTAAACAATAAGAAATTTATGATATTAATAAAAAATAATTCTAATAATGGAAAATTGAATAAAATAATTGAGAACTGGGGAAAACAATTGACAAATGATGAAAATAATCAACAATTCATTAAATTAATAAAGAAAAAAGTAAAAAAAATTGAAATATGGCGCAAATAATTGAAAAATTATTTGAAGAATAATAAACATAATTAACAAAATTTTAAATTGAGGAACAAAATTGAAAACTCTTTTAAAAAATGGAAAATTAAAGAAAATCATTTAAATTGACCTAAATAATAAGAAATTTATTAAATTAATCGAAAAACAATTAAAATATGTATTTAAAAATTGTTGATAAGAATTGAAAAATGATTAAAATAATTGAAAAATGATAAAAATAGTTAATAATTGATGAAAATAAAAGAAATAATGAGAAAATTAAAAATTGGTAATAAAGAGGGATTGACAAATGTGTGACAAGTTATGGCAAGGGGGCGGGGGGAGTCGAAAAAAGGAAAAAAAAAAGAGGTAATTTATGGACGGCCTCTAGATATTATTTATATTAAAGATATTATATTGAAAAATAGAGAAAAATTTTAAAAACTAAACAAGAATGAAAAAATTACAAAAAATATGTTGAAAAGTAAGGGGTCTTTTTAAAAAAATTACACACATAAAAGAAATATATTAACTCTGAGCCTACTAATTTCTTAATTTGAATCAAATAAATTTTATTTCTGCCTAATAAAATTTTTTTGGGATCAAATAGATTCTTTATTTGAAAAAAAAAAAAATTATTGTAGCCTCTGAGACAAAGATGTTTTTATTTGGTTCAAATAACTGATTATCATTACGCCAAATATACTAATTCTTACGGTGTAAAGTTTCACATTTATAATATGTATAATATATAATAAACGTGAAAAAATGAGTTAGGTGCAACAGCCAAGAAAAGTTAGCTGAAAATTTTTAGTCATTCCAGCTGAATATTTGCTAATGCAACTAACACATTTGCAAAAACAACTAAAAGTTTGCTGTGGTGGCTAAATAGTTAGCTACCAATAGTTGAAATATTTCACTGTACACCGGTTGTCCGAATATCAAATAACTGTTTTCAGTTATGGGATCTACAACTTTTAGCTACCACAACAAATATTTTAGGTGTTTTAGCTGACTCATTTTGTCCGTGTATTAGACTTAAAACAATTTCAATTTCAATCTTAGAAAAATAAAGAAAGTATGAAACTTTTTTTGAAATTATATTCATTCTTTCAAAAAATTGTAATTGAATAAATTTACAAAGAAAGAAGATAATTTATTTTTAAAAATATGAATATAATGAAGAAAATAAACGAAAACAAAGGTTTATTAAATGTTATATACATGTAATAAGAATAATAGTGCACAATTATATTAAATAATTTGTGTAAAAGAGGAAAAAATTAGAGGAAATCCTTCAATAAAAATACAAATTTTAATATTAAAAAATATCAAAAGCAGAAGAATAAGATTCTTTTAATTTTGAGAAAAATAAATGATAAAATAAAAAAAATAACTTTCAAGAAATAGGAAAAGGATTATTGTGAATATATGTCAATTTATTAATATTAATTAATGTGTATTAAAATTTGGATTAATTCATATTTGATAGTTTGAATAAATACAGTTATGAGTTAATTGACATTTGACATTTATTTAAATTATAATGACTGCAAGATATAAAAATTCAATACTACATTTTTTACTTGCTTCTAACAAAACAGATTTTAATCGTATTCTTTTCATCTTTATAAAAGAACACATTTCGAATGATATTATTGAAAAAAAAAAGAATTTCTGGTACCAATGTGAAACATAATTTGAGGAGCACTTTTCCAAAAGTTGATAGATTCACATTTTGTTATTTAGAGAAAATTGAACAACGCTATTTCAAACCTAACACCCGGAGTTAAATATAAAGCAGAAAAAATTAACGAAATCATTTATATATGAATGTTTTTTAAACTTAAGGCAATTTACTTTCACATAAAATTTATAATAATTTGAAAATTTAAAGATTCCTTGGTTATAAGTCCAGATTTTTAAAAATTCAATATTCTTTGTTAATAAATTTTCTTAAATGTAACAGTGACAGATCGATTTGTAGTTTTCTTAATATGTAACATTTGTGATTATTTCTACTTTTTTTGAAAGAAGACTTATCAATTTTTGAAAAAGTGTCCTTCATTTGTATTTCAAGTATCTTTATGTATAATGTATTTTATAAAGTAAAGGCTCACTTCTCTGTGATAATAATATCACCCAAAAAAATGATTTACAAAAATTATTTCTACTAAACATTCTTCAAATATATATATAATAAAAATATAAAACTATACAACTCTGCAAGACTTTCTTCCTTAAATTCATCTGGTTATCATAAAAATAATAGAAGATGAGTCCTGCAACCCATCTGCTTATAAAAAAAATCCTTTAGAAATAAATTCTTGCTGTCGAGAATGGACCTAACTGCGGCCAGGTCACAATCCTACCCTCCATAAAACTCTGCTGGAAACGCTTTACTTGTCAATATTACGGATCAAAGAACCCTACCCAATGGGAAATTGCCAATGATCACCATTGGCTAAATAATGGTCCCATGATTGGCGGCCAACAGTTTTTTCTTGGCAAACTATTGGCAACCAATATTGGACCACAGTTGGTCAATCCTTGGGATGATAACGGGTTTGCCAGTCATTGGCAGCCATCATTGGTTCAATATTGGTTGCCAATGATAATGCCAATAAATAAAATTTTTTAAATTAACAATATTAAAATCTATATTTTTATATTGTTAATTTATTTATTGTTTAAAAAAAATTTTTTTTTTAATAAATATTTTAATTTATTTATTAATGCATGTCAAGTATTGGTACAATAACTGGCTTTCAATATTGGTCCATCCTTGGGAGCCAATGAATAACCAACAATCTTATTTTTACAACTCTATATGGAAACAGAGTTGTTAATTTAATCTTCAGCCAATATTTGACAATGAAGATTTGAGTGTTGGACACATTAGAAATGTATTTTCAGAGGTACGGGATCAGGCCTTATATAAAAGAGCTGAAGAAACTCGATCGTGAGAGAGGCTGACCGATGCGCGCCCTATGCCAGTTTCCGAAACCACAAACGCGTGAGAATCCTCGGCGCGCAGACGCGGCATAGATGCGGCGGGAAACTTCCACTATTTGAATTTGAATTTTTTATGCATTTAATCAAAAACAAGAAAAGAAATATAATAATACAAAAATTATACAAATTCTTAAATTTGTATAGTTTTCTGATCCTATCCTAAAAAGTAGTACTAACGAGATATCGAGGACATTGTTGTCAAAAACCTGATTGGTCGTTAATGACGTGACCATAATTCTATATCTCTGAATGTAGTTTTGTTTGTTTTGTTTAATCTGAAATGTCAATGTTATTTTTTTAATATGTTATTATCTGAAATAATATAAAGGTTTTATTAATATAAAAAGATAAGCAAACAAGGTAGTAAAATTTACTTTTATACATATCATTATTATTATTATTATTCAAAAATAAAGTTAAAATTCTTGTAATTAGTTTAATTTAATTTTAAAAATGGTTATATTATTTTCTTGAAACGTAATTTTTTATTCAACTAATTTAAACTAAAAAAATATAAATAAACTGAAATAATTAATAAAAATTACTAAATAATAATAATAAACTAGCATATAACAAATAAGTTATCTGTAAACAAATTTTAGATTATGTTTAGTAATAGTTTTTCTGTGATAAAATCTTTCTTTTTGATTAAGTAACACAAAAATTATAATAGTTTCTATATGAAATATTTTGGATGCAAGACTTAAAAATCAATGGTTTATATTAAGAGTTGATTTTCTTTTTATCTTTTCATTCAAAAAATCATAAACATAACCTAAAACTTGTTTGTGGATAAGGTCCCTTTTACCGTGGAGATATTCTTTTTTATATCTTTTATTTTTCTTTAAATTTTCATTAAAAGTCAAAATGAAATGCACTAAAAGATGGGTTGTCTTGACATGACCTCGGGTAAAGAGAGCTTGATTAATCGGGGCTCTACTGCATAATTTTTGAAATCTTACAACTAATTTTTATTGCACTATAAAATACCAATTTTTTAAATTCAGATTATGGTCGATTTCAAATAAATTTAACAGATTATTAATTAAATTAAATAGTTTAAAATTAAATTGAACTTCACTATGACTTTTATTGTAAAAGCTAATTGGAATTTTTTAAAATCTATAGTTATTTTATCTATAGTTATTAGTTTTAAACCACAATAACTTATTTAAATTACTTAAATTCTCTCAAAATCTGAATTAGTTAAAAATAATAAATTTGAAAGCAAAAACTCAGTAACAAATTCAAATAGTTATGTTTTTACTAATGATTTAGTAAAAAATAACTAATTTTTAGTCAAGTTCATTTTTAGGTTATGTCAAAATAACTAATATTTTAGTAAAATTCTGTTTACAAACTCAATTAGTTAAATTTTAACTTTTTTTAGTTATTGTCACTAATTGATGAAACAAAAACTCAGCGATGATTTTACTCATAATTAGTTATTTTCAACTTTTGAATGTTATTTAATTTTTTAATTACCTTTTAATTCACTTTGAATATTTATTTTCCAACTTTTGGACGTGGGAGGGTTATTATTTGTGTACGTATACATGAAAAGGGCCCAGGTTGTCGATTTTATTTACCGAGATATTCGCATTTTTCTAAAGAAGATTCAGATTTTCGAAATTTTTTTTATTGCTGAAAAACAAAATAAATAATGTCCCATGTCGAATCATGCATTTACAATAACTTTATAGTAATTAAAAACACAAAAAAATATTATTTTTAATTTTAAAAATGCATGGGCGCTAATGGAAATCTTGAACTTTAAACTCGTTTTTCTCAAAACTAGGATTTTTACTCTATTAACTTTGAATGCTTATAACTTTGAGAATTTTTCATCTAAAGGGGTCCAAGACCTCTCAAAATGTTCAAAATTTAATAAAGAATATGGTCATATAGATAAGTCCAATAGTGCCAAAGTGGGCCCTTTTCATATGGACGTACACATTTGATTAAAGTTTTATATTTTTATTTTGAGCATTTTTAATTTACTGATTCTTAATAACAAAATTAAAAGCAGATATGTTGACAAATTTTCATTAAAAAATTAATTTAACCATTATTTATTTTCATTACTTATAAAGGGTGCAATAAACTTTTTTTTTATTTTTGGAGGCCAGTAAAATATTAATAAATTATAGACCATATTGGGAGCAAATCTTAATTAGACTTTGAAAGAATTCGTCACCAAGCTTAGTCTAATATTAGTCCATTATTGACTCATCAAATCTTGGAAAAGATGTAGATATCCCTTGTTTTAGCAATAAAAAAAAAAAATTAAAATTGGTTTGAAAATTGTAATGGAGGTTTTTACTTTAAAAAAAGAAAAAGTTTTTTATAGAAAATATTTACTTAGTAAATTTTTTGAGAAATAAAAATTGCAAAGAAAATTGAACAGTTTCGAGAATTGAAATCAAATTCAAGAAAAAGTTTTAAAAATAAAGGAAACAAAGAACTTTTTTCAATAAAATCCAGGTTATTTAAAATTTAAAAAAAACAATAAAAATTAAACTAAAATTAAAACTTTTCATTTACAGACTTTTAAATTTTGTTGGGACAAAAAAAATGTAATGACAAGAATTTAAACATTAATTTTAAATAACAGTAATTTTAAATTAAAGTTTTGTTTGTTCTTATTAAATTTAATACAACAAGAAAAATTTATATTTTGATCTTTTTTTTTAAATTAAAAAAATAAAACAAATAACTCAATTAGTATAAATCCCATTTGGTATAAAACTCATTTAACATAAAAACCATTTGGCATGAATCTCATTTGGCATAAAACACATTTGGCATAAAACTGAACAGGAAGAAATCTCATTTTTCATAAATCTCATTTGGCATAAAAACTCAAATGGCATAACATTTTCTCTATCTTAAAGAAAACTTACCCTATCTTAAAGAAATTTTCTTTATCTTAATAAAAATTTTATGTCAAATGTGTTTTATGCCAAATGGGATATATGCCTATTGAGTTTTATGCCAACTGAAGTTTATACCAAATAAGACTTATGCCAAAAGAGATTTATGCTAAATGTTTTTTTATGTCAAATGGATTTTATGCCAAATGGGATATATGCCAAATGGAATTTATGCCTATTGAGTTTTATGCCAACTGAATTTTATACCAAATGAAACTTATGCCAATTGGGATTTATGTCAAATGGGATTTATCCCAAATCTGTTTTATGTCAAATAGGATTTATGCCAAATGGGATTTATCCCAAATGGGATTTATATCAAAAAGGCTTTGTGCTAAATGGAATCTATGTCAAATGGGTTTTATGCCAAATAAATTTTATGCCAGATGAGATTTATTCATGTAATTTCTGTTTCGCTTTATATTGTCAAATCTAACTTCGCTTGACTATTCCTGTTGTGTTAATTTTAGTGTGTTTTTTTTCTGATTAATGTTTATTAATTCAGAAATAATCGTGGTGCTTTTTAGTGCATATTTTGCTTTCTTTTTTGGATAATTTTTCACTTGTGTGATTAATCTGTGTCTTGTGAATGGTGTTGCTATCGTTCGTTTCAGTGAATCATGTCAACAATTACAATCCCCTCTAATGAGGAAGAGAGATGGGCTATTCTATTCAAGTCTATTAACGAACTGTCAACATCTCACAATGACTTGAAAGAGAAAATTCTTGTAGGAAACGAGAACTTAGAATCAATTAAGAACAATTTAGCAGGTCAGGATAAGAGAATTAATTCATTGGAAAGCAAATATTCCATTTTTAACGACTCTCAAAAAGCGAAAAATATAATTTTGTTCAAACTGGACGACTCTGATTGTATCAACCAAAACTTGTTTCAAACAATTTGCCAATTATTTAATGAAGTGGGTTTGGCTATACCAGAGATAGCTATCGCTGACGCTTTTCGCCTTGGCAAAAACAAGGGAAATCGCCCTGTTATTATAAAATTTATTGCGGTCAGATGGGTAAGGATGATTTTCTCCAAGATCAAGGAATTAAAAGCTAAAGGCTTTTTTATTGCTAACGATAGATCTAAGGAGGAGAGAGAGCAACGTCGACTTTTGGTAACAAAACTTCGTGAGCTACGGGAGGCGGGGACCAAAGCTGTATTAAGAGGTAACAGCATTGTTACCGAGGATTCTATAATACCTTCCACTAGCACACACGTGCCGTCGCCTCTTTTAGTTAACGTGAAATCTCAATCTCAACCTCCAAATATGTCGTCAACCAAAATACAACCCTCTTCCCAGGAATTACCCAAACCTACCCGAGATCGTTCCAAGAAGGACATCGCAAAGAATACTACGGCAAAAGAGACTAAAAGAAAATTTGATTCCCTTCGTAGTAATTCACTGGACGATTTTTTAATTATTAATCCAAAAAATCAAGATCATCCCCGACTGGTGCCTAAACGTCAACACACTACTGATGTACTGTGCTCAGCCGGAGAAGAATAGCAACGAGCTCCTTCCCATTGTTTTGATGTGTCCTTCATTCGCAAGAAACCTTTTTCATCGAAGCTTACCGATACTAATATAATCTTCTGGAATGTTCATGGCATCTCAAATTTCTCGGATCTATGCAGTGTCATGAAAACTCAGGATATTGTTTGTATTTGCGAGACGTGGTCAGAGTCGGAAGTTTTTCACCTCTTCAAGAATAGTTCGTTTGATTACGTCTCGGTTCCAGCAAGAAGAGTTCACAGCCACTGCAGAGCCAAAGGAGGTCTTCTAATAGGTTTTAATACTGATTTGTACTCTGTTTCAGTAATTTCATCTTTTTATAATCAGTTATTCATTAGATTAAGAACTGTTTCGAATGATCAAGTTTTAATTTTGGGTTTAATTTACATGGCTCCTGATGAAAATCTTGACTTTTTTTTTGATAAATTTAACTTTACAATTGACAATTTATCCAGAAACTTTTCAAATGATCCAATTATAATTGGAGGCGACTTTAATGGTAGAGTGGCAGATTTGAACCAACTAAGCTCGGAATATTTCAAGTATACGGAGTTCATTTCTGCACAAAGTTCATCTTTAGATGATATCTCAAATACAAGGGGTAAAAGAATTATTGGTGATTTGGAAACCAATGAATTCTTCCTTATTAATGGTCGCACAAGGGGTGACACACCGGCTAATTTTACGTTTGCAGGGCATCAGGGTTTCAGTGTAATTGATCTTGTTTGGGGTTCATCGGGAGCCATCCCAATTATCCGTGACCTACGGGTTCTTCAATTAGCCACTTCTTCAGATCATTTTCCAGTTCTGTTGAATATTCAATTTATAACTCGTAATAAAATTTTTAATGAATCTTTTAACTTATCATTTAATGTCGACAAATCTGAAATATACGCCTCGAATATGGCTTGGAAAGAAGAAGTGGCTATTTTGTCCGTTGATGT
The DNA here is from genome assembly GCA_037103525.1 of Ganaspis brasiliensis. NCBI lineage: Eukaryota > Metazoa > Arthropoda > Insecta > Hymenoptera > Figitidae > Ganaspis > Ganaspis brasiliensis. The sequence continues at coordinate 270,051 of JAZKLR010000766.1, forward strand.
GGACTGTCTAAGTCAAAATATTATTGATACCATAAAGAATGTTGCTACTGATTTGAACATGTTAAAACGTTCTTCTTATCATAATTGTATAAAGATTAAGCCGTGGGTTGATAGTGAGTGCAGAGCAGCTAAAAAACGAGTTTCTGGTGCGCTAAAAGATTGTAAAAAAGTAGCTTTTCCGTTTTGTCAAGAAACACTTACTATCATGAAAAAAGTTCTTATAAAAGGTTAATAGAATTTAAGAGAAACAAATTTTATTCAGATAGATTAGCAGCTATAAATAATTGTAAAAATGCGACTCAGTTCTGGAAAACTATAAATTCCTCTCGTGCTAAAGTATATAACAATTCGGACATAGATTTGGACTCCTGGTATCATTTTCTAAAAAATTGTTATCGAACATCAATTATTACCCCCACCTCAGATATTGTTTTATACAAGCGCTCCGTCTCTATGTTGGACGACGACATCTCAACGGCCGAAATCATGAAGTGTTTGTCTAGATGTAAAAATGGGAAAGCCCCTGGTTTGGACGATGTTAATTATGAATTTTTTAAAAACCTCCCTCAAAATTGGATTTTATATTTAAACTATTTATTTAATAAAATTTTAAAAACTGAAAGGGTACCTGAATCCTGGGGTCATCTAACCACTTTTATGCTTTTTAAAAAGGGTGATCCAAAAAATACGGATAATTATAGACCAATTACTTTGGTAAGTTGTATTGCCAAAATTTTTACCCAAATTTTACATGACAGACTTAGTTCTTGGGCTTCGACTCACAACTTGATTCCGGAGTCCCAGGCGGGTTTGAGGAGTGGGAGAAGCTGTTTGGATAATCTATTCAATCTGTCTTCGATCATTCAGATCCACTTGAGTACTCCGGGTGCAGTCGTGTACGCGACTTTTATAGATTTCAAAGGGGCTTTCCCATCCGTGTCTCATCAACTTCTTTGGAATAAACTTTACGCACTTGGGCTAAGCTCTAAGCTTATTAATATTTTAATTGATTTTTACTCTACGGCAACTACGTGCATCAAAACTACAGAGGGTTATACAGACAAAGTAAGGGTTACTCAGGGAGTCCTTCAGGGTGAAATTTTAAGCCCGCTTTTATTTTTGTTATTCACCTCGGATATGGAGGATTATTTTATTATACAGGGTTGTAGAGGTCTTTCGATAAATAGTTCTGCAGAAATTTTCATGTTGGGCTACGCAGACGATTATGTGGATCTTTCTGATACACCAACGGAAGTGAATAGAAAATTGGAAGCATTACAATCATATTGTGCTTTAAATGAGTTAACGGTAAATACGGATAAAACCAAAATAGTGATATTCTCGAAGTCTGGAAATTCCTCCGCAAAAAAACTCAAATCGTTTAAATATGGCAAAGGTTCTATCGAGGTTGTCAAGAAATACACGTATCTTGGAATCACGTTTAATAACTCTTGTTCGTTCTTTTCAGCTGCAAAAAAAAGCTTCTAGCGCAGCAAATGTTGCGGTTGGCTCGGTATTAAGCCTGATACGCGCTGTCAGAACGGATTCTTGGGATACCTGTGTTAAGTTGTTTGAGAGTCTTTATTTGAGTGTACTGTGTTATGGTTGTCAAATTTGGAGTCTTAAACATTTAGATTATATTGAGAGAATTCAACTCTCGTTTTTCAAGAATCTTCTTCGTTTACCTATTTGTACTCCAAATTACGCAATCAGATTGGAGACCGGAGCTTTGCACACTTCTTACACAGTTTTTAAATTAACATTAGCTTGGCTTAATAAAATATTTCAAATGAACTTTTCTCGGTACCCCAGGCTGTGTTTAGAAAGACTGTTGAAGTTAGCAAAGAGGGATCCCACAAATAATTTCAATTGGTTCACTCAATTAAGGGTCAACTTCTTTGATCCTGCAGATATGACCGATATGTGGTCGAACATGTATTCGGAGTCTTTCTCTTTTGACAGCGGGTTGTTTTTGGAAAAATTTGCATTCTTTTTGAGAAATCGTGATATAGAGTCTCGACGTGCTTCCAAGAGTTTATTCATCTATCCCAATCTTTCTTTGACTTCCGGTGCACAGGGATATCTACTTATTCACATGCCCTTGTTTTTTAAAAGTATACTCGCGCAAATTAGACGTCTCAATCGTCACGTCTGTAGGGTTGTATTTAAGAATAAAAAATTTGTTTTTGATCCAGACTTAACTTGTAATTTTTGTAATTTAGAAACGCAAACTCTACATCATATACTTGTTCATTGTGAATCTTGTAAACACTTATTTATTTCAATCGAAGACCGTTTCAGTAGTAGCTTATCCACTGCGGACGACTGGATGAATTTATTTGCTTGTACTAATCGCCCAGTTGTAAGAAGGTTTGTTAATGTTTTGGTCAAAATTCTTTCAGAGCGTTTGCAATAAAAGTATTGTACCGTAATAGAATGTATCGGGTATTGTAGTATATATTAATAATTTTGCATTGTTCAACATAGTTTAACATCGCGTAACTCCCTTGAGTTCACTTATTTTTGTGTATAAATCAAGTGTAAAATAAATAAATAAATAAATAAAAATTAAAGTTTTGTTTGTTCTTATTAAATTTAATACAACAAGAAAAATTTATATTTTGATCTTTTTTTTTAAATTAAAAAAATAAAACAAATAACTCAATTAGTATAAATCCCATTTGGTATAAAACTCATTTAACATAAAAACCATTTGGCATGAATCTCATTTGGCATAAAACACATTTGGCATAAAACTGAACAGGAAGAAATCTCATTTTTCATAAATCTCATTTGGCATAAAAACTCAAATGGCATAACATTTTCTCTATCTTAAAGAAAACTTACCCTATCTTAAAGAAATTTTCTTTATCTTAATAAAAATTTTATGTCAAATGTGTTTTATGCCAAATGGGATATATGCCTATTGAGTTTTATGCCAACTGAAGTTTATACCAAATAAGACTTATGCCAAAAGAGATTTATGCTAAATGTTTTTTTATGTCAAATGGATTTTATGCCAAATGGGATATATGCCAAATGGAATTTATGCCTATTGAGTTTTATGCCAACTGAATTTTATACCAAATGAAACTTATGCCAATTGAGATTTATGTCAAATGGGATTTATCCCAAATCTGTTTTATGTCAAATAGGATTTATGCCAAATGGGATTTATCCCAAATGGGATTTATATCAAAAAGGCTTTGTGCTAAATGGAATCTATGTCAAATGGGTTTTATGGGTTATGGGTTTTATGGTTGATTTTGGAAAAAAATTATTAGGATAGAAATGTGCCTTTTTATGTGTAGAATTGAAAAAAAATATTTAGAATTATTATTAATTCTACATAGTATTAATAAATATTATGATTGTTAAAAATTCTTTAAAAATAAAATTATTTAGCAAGATACAAATTGTATATTTTTTTAATTAAAATATGGTGTACCCTATAAAATTTCTTTTTTATTTTTAATCGTTATAAAGGGAAAAATTTTTCATTATTATTATTTTTGTTATTATTATTTAAAACTCATTTCGTCTTACAACTTAAAAGAACCCCCCCCCCCCTTTACCCCGAAGAATAGTCCGGTTATTATTTTATTATTAAATTATTAATTAAATTTTATTATTATTTAACCCCAATTAGGATTAAATTTAAGAATTTAAATTAAATTGATTAGTTAAGTATTAATTCTTTAATAATAATATTATTATACTTTTAGGAAAATATGACATTTAAATATAAAATTCTATAAAAATTTATCAAGGAATTTATTTCTTAACGTCTTTTAGGAAATTAAAATAGACATTTTTTTATTTGATAGTATTAACAACTTGGAATTAAAAAAAGAATTTTATCGAGTAAAACCTACCTTTTTAACAAGAACTAACAGAAGGCTCTTCATACTTCATATTTGTTTGTAAAACTTAAATACTAATAATAACGCAGAAAATTAGTAGAAAAATTCTTAAGACTTATTAGAGTGTTAATAATAACAGTTAAATGAGAATTTATAAATGACACAGAAATTTCACAAAATTTTGTATGCATTGTGCCGATTTAGGAAACATGTTTAAATAATAATTTAATATAAATTAAAATACAATTTTTTAAGATTTCCAACAACCGAAAATCTACACGCGCGCATCGCGCGCGATTTTGTGTTCTAGTTGTTATTAAAAAGTAATACGCTTAATTATAAAGAAATACTTATAATAAATATCCTCCATAAATAATTGTTCAATTCTTGAAGATTTGAAAAAGTCTTAAAGGTGTGTCCTAAGGTTAAAAATTATTGTTCTAAATCTACTTTAATCGATTTTCATGTTATAGAAATTATTTAAATAAATTAATTAGTTTTAAAGAAATCAGAAAGAAATTAAATTGATGAAAAAATAAACATTTAATATTAAAAATAATATTAATAAAAATAATCACATTAAAACTTTGCTTGTAAAATAAACAGAACGAAAAATTTAAAATTAAAAAATTAATGAACAATTACAAAATATTAAAGAAGACTTTAATTTTATTAAAATGTAAACTTAAGTCACATAAATACAAATATTCATGTAAGTATTTAAATTTTAAATTCACCATTTTTTCTGTTTAAATTTAAAGTAAAATTTAACAAATTGTAAAGAATGATAGTTAATAAATATTTAACTTTATTTGTTATTCTTTTCGTTTTTCACATGCAAAAAATAATCATTTTTTTTTATAAAACTAAGAAAAAAAATTTTAAATTTGAATCATTTAATTAAATAATTTATTTTAACAAAATGACTTTCTAAATATAACTATCCAGAATATATAAAAAATATGAGCAAAAAAAATCAAAATTGGTTTTTAAAAATAAAAAAATAAACTTTTTAAAGTTCAAAAAAAATTAAATTTTTTTTAAATTTTGTTATTCTAAAATTAATATTAAACTTGAATAATAATTTTCAATACAATTACTTAAAGTTAGTTTTCAAAAAATTCGATTATCATTAAAATGAATCTTTCCAAATAATAAAACTTAAACAGAAAGAATTAATGGTTTCTTTTAAATTAAAGAAATAATAGAGCATTAAACATAGTTAATTTAATATTTTGAATACTTTAAAAAAAAATTTAAGTTTAAAAAAATTAATGATATCAAAAATATTATTTTTCGATCCTTATTAAAAAAAGTAACTTATTTCAATTTAGCTATTACAAAACGGCATTGAGTTTTAAAATTTAAATTTGTATAGAAAGGTTTAATTTAGTTCACATCTTATTTCCAGTTTAACTTAAAAGTTTAAAAAATTTTAAACAAAGTTTTTACTTTCTGAGCAAATTTTTAATAATATTCGAAATGTGTACTTTAAAATTTTAAAATTTTTGATATCATTAATTTTTTTAAACTTAATTTTTTTTAATTTTATTCCAAAACTTTAATTAACCATGTTTAATGCTCTATTATTTCTTTAATTAAAAAGAAACCTTTAATTTTTTCTGTTCAAGTTTTACTATTTGTAAAGATTCGTTTTAAAATTAATTTCAGTTTTTGGAAACTAACTTTAAGTAATTATATTTGAAAATATTATTTAAGATTAATATTAATTTTAATATAACGAATTTTAAAATATTTTTAATTCAACTTTAAACTTTAAAAAGTTTATATTTTATGTTTAAAACAAATTTTAATTTAATTTTAATAAAAGATATGGACATAAAAGAAAATAGGATGTAAACTAATTTAAAGCTTAATACCTAGACACAAATTTTAAAATTTTAAATTTAAAAATCAATACTGTTTTATAAAGCTAAATTAATATGAATTTTTTTTTTAAATTAAGATCGAAAAATAATATTTCTGATGTCATTAATTTTTTTAAACTTAAATTTTTTTTAATAGTATTAAAAACCTTTAATTTTTTCTGTTCAAGTTTTACTATTTGTAAAGATTCGTTTTAAAATTAATTCAAGTTTTTGGAAACTAACTTTAAGTAATTATATTTGAAATTATTATTTAAGATTAATATTATAATTTTAATATAACGAATTTTAAAAAATTTTCAATTCAACTTTAAACTTTAAAATGTTTATATTTTATTTTTAAAAACAAAATTTAATTTAATTTTAATAAAAGATATGGACATGAAAAAAAATAAGATGTAATCTAATTTAAAGCTTAATACCTAGACACAAATTTTAAAATTTAAAAATCAACACTGTTCAATAAAGCTAAATTAAAATAAATTTTTTTTTTAAATTACGATCGAAAAATAATATTTTTGATATCATTAATTTTTTTAAACTTAAATTTTTTTTTAAAGTATTCAAAATATTAAATTAACTATGTTTAATGCTCTATTATTTCTTTAATTTAAAAGAAACCATTAATTCTTTCTGTTTAAGTTTTATTATTTGGAAAGATTCATTTTAATGATAATTGAATTTTTTGAAAACTAACTTTAAGTAATTGTATTGAAAATTATTATTCAAGTTTAATATTAATTTTAGAATAACAAAATTTAAAAAAAAATTAATTTTTTTTTGAACTTTAAAAAGTTTATTTTTTTATTTTTAAAAACCAATTTTGATTTTTTTTTCTCATATTTTTTATATATTCTGGATAGTTATATCTAGAAAGTCATTTTGTTAAAATAAATTATTTAATTAAATGATTCAAATTTAAAATTTTTTTTCTTAGTTTTATAAAAAAAATGATTATTTTTTGCATGTGAAAAACGAAAAGAATAACAAATAAAGTTAAATATTTATTAACTATCATTCTTTACAATTTGTTAAATTTTACTTTAAATTTAAACTGAAAAAATGGTGAATTTAAAATTTAAATACTTACATGAATATTTGTATTTATGTGACTTAAGTTTACATTTTAATAAAATTAAAGTCTTCTTTAATATTTTGTAATTGTTCATTAATTTTTTAATTTTAAATTTTTCGTTCTGTTTATTTTACAAGCAAAGTTTTAATGTGATTATTTTTATTAATATTATTTTTAATATTAAATGTTTATTTTTTCATCAATTTAATTTCTTTCTGATTTCTTTAAAACTAATTAATTTATTTAAATAATTTCTATAACATGAAAATCGATTAAAGTAGATTTAGAACAATAATTTTTAACCTTAGGACACACCTTTAAGACTTTTTCAAATCTTCAAGAATTGAACAATTATTTATGGAGGATATTTATTATAAGTATTTCTTTATAATTAAGCGTATTACTTTTTAATAACAATCAGAAAACTATACAAATTTAAGAATTTGTATAATTTTTGTATTATTATATTTCTTTTCTTGTTTTTGATTAAATGCATAAAAAATTCAAATTCAAATAGTGGAAGTTTCCCGCCGCATCTATGCCGCGTCTGCGCGCCGAGGATTCTCACGCGTTTGTGGTTTCGGAAACTGGCATAGGGCGCGCATCGGTCAGCCTCTCTCACGATCGAGTTTCTTCAGCTCTTTTATATAAGGCCTGATCCCGTACCTCTGAAAATACAATTCTAATGTGTCCAACACTCAAATCTTCATTGTCAAATATTTGCTGAAGATTAAATTAACAACTATGTTTCCATATAGAGTTGTAAAAATAAGATTGTTGGTTATTCATTGGCTCCCAAGGATGGACCAATATTGAAAGCCAGTTATTGTACCAATACTTGACATGCATTAATAAATAAATTAAAATATTTATTAAAAAAAAAATTTTTTTTAAACAATAAATAAATTAACAATATAAAAATATAGATTTTAATATTGTTAATTTAAAAAATTTTATTTATTGGCATTATCATTGGCAACCAATATTGAACCAATGATGGCTGCCAATGACTGGCAAACCCGTTATCATCCCAAGGATTGACCAACTGTGGTCCAATATTGGTTTCCATTAATGCGCCAATATTGGCACCATTGGCTCCCAATACTGGTCCATTAATGCGCCAATCGTTAGTTTCCCATTGGGTATCGCCGCGTAATTAGTCTATGGCGTACAATATAACCGCCATGTAATCAAAATTTAAATTCAATAATATCTTATCGTTCATTATTTTAAAAATGTTTAAGAGTATTTAAATAAAAATAAAAAAGGAAGTAAAGTTCGATCTTCAGTGCTAATCTAAAAGATTAAGTATTTGTGATTATTTCATATAACAGGAAAATGCAGATCAGTGTTGAAATATTTAAAATAGCGTCATTAAATTTTTATTAATTAAAATTTATTTAATATTTAAAATATATATTCAAGCAATCCGTAAAATTTTAACAGCAGAACAAACCACATATTTCTTTATTTTGCGAAATATAAAAAATAAAAATAAATAATGTTCGTCATTTAAAAACTAAAGTCAATTTTTGCATGAATCTGATTTATATTAATAGACATTCAGAAACAGAAATTTTATTGAAAAATATTTAAAGAATAAAATATTAATAATAGTTGTGATAGAAGATATTTCCAAATACCACTCCAGTGCCCTCCCTTCATCTTTTTAAAGCTAATATAATAAGAAGGACGGTTGAAATAATATACATTTTTACATTTCATCGAAAAAACTAATTATAAAAGAAATTACAATAATATTAGTTAGCCTGCAAAAAGACTAAATTTTCAATAAATCAAACGGATTTTTTACAAACAAGTGGAAATTGCGGCTATAGGAATAAAGCACTTTTGTTGCTTTTACTAAAAAAATTTAATGACAAATTTTGATTTAGAGACAGGCTGAAATATCTTTGAAAATGAGTATTATACAAAAAACCGAATTTTGCTGCCTAAAGACAAAGTTTTTAATAAATCCGTCTGCTTTTTTGAAAAAAAGTGTAAATTGCGGCTTACAATAAAGCACTTTTGTTGGTTTTACTAAAAAAATTTAATGACAAATTTTGATTTAGAGACAGGCTTGAAAATATCTTTGAAAATGAGTATTATACAAAAAACCGAATTTTGCTGCCTAAAGACAAAGTTTTTAATAAACCAGTCTGATTTTTGGAAAAAAAAGTGTAAATTGCGGCTAGGAATAAAGCACTTTTGTTGCTTTTACTAAAAATATTTAATGACAAATTTTGATTTAGAGACAGTCTTGAAATATCTTTGAAAATGAGTATTATACAAAAAACCGAATTTTGATGCCTAAAGACAAAGTTTTTAATAAATCCGTCTGATTTTTTGAAAAAAAGTGTAAATTGCGGCTAGGAATAAAGCACTTTTGTTACTTTTACTAAAAAAATTAAGTGACAAATTCTGATTTAGAGACAGGCTTGAAAATATCTTTGAAAATGTGTATTTTACAAAAAAAACATTTTGCTCCCAAAAGACAAAGTTTTTAATAAATCCGTCTGATTTTTTTCAAGCCTGTCTCTAAATCCAAATTTGTCATTAAATTTTTTTAGTAAAAGCAACTAAAGTGCTTTATTCTAAGCCGCAATTTACACTTTTTTTCAAAAAATCAGACGGATTTATTAAAAACTTTGTCTTTAGGCAGCAAAATTCGGTTTTTTGTATAATACTCATTTTCAAAGATATTTTCTAGCCTGTCTCTAAATAAAAATTTGTCATTTAATTTTTTTAGTAAAACCAAAAAAAGTGCTTTATTCCTAGCCGCAATTTACACTTGTTTTAAAAAAATCAGACGGATTTATAAAAAAACTTTGTCTGTTGGGAGCAAAATACGTTTTTTGTATAATACACATTTTCAAAGATATTTTCAAGCCTGTCTCTAAATCAAAATTTGTCATTAAATTTTTTTAGTAAAACCAACAAAAGTGCTTTATTCCTAGCCGCAATTTACACTTTTTTTCAAAAAATCGGATGGATTTATTAAAAACTTTGTCTTTAGTCAGCAAAATTCGGTTTTTTGTATAATACTCATTTTCAAAGATATTTTCAAGCCTGTCTCTAAATCAAAATTTGTCATTAAATTTTTTTAGTAAAACCAACAAAAGTGCTTTATTGTAAGCCGCAATTTACACTTTTTTTCAAAAAATCAGACGGATTTATTAAAAACTTTGTCTTTAGGCAGCAAAATTCGGTTTTTTGTATAATACTCATTTTCAAAGATATTTCAGCCTGTCTCTAAATCAAAATTTGTCATTAAATTTTTTTAGTAAAAGCAACAAAAGTGCTTTATTCCTATAGCCGCAATTTCCACTTGTTTGTAAAAAATTCGTTCGATTTATTGAAAATTTAGTCTTTTTGCAGGCTAACTAATATTACAGTAATTTCTTTTATAATTAGATTTTTAGCTGAACTGTAAAAATGTATATTATTTTAACCGTCATTTATATTACATTAGCTTTAAAAAGATGAAGGGAGGTCACTGGAGTGGGATTTGGAAATATCTTCTATCACAACTTTTATTAATATTTTACTCTTTAAATATTTTTCAATAAAATTTCTGTTTCTGAATGTCTATTAATATAAATCAGATTCAAGCAAAAATTGACTTTATTTTTTAAATGACGAACATTATTTATTTTTATTTATTATATTTCGCAAAATAAAGAAATATGTGGTTTGTTCTGCTGTTAAAATTTTACGGATTGCTTGAATATATATTTTAAATATGAAATAAATTTTAATTAATAAAAATTAAATGACGCTATTTTAAATATTTCAACACTGATCTGCATTTTCCTGTTATATGAAATAAACACAAACACTTAATCTTTTAGATTAGCACTTAAGATCGAACTTTACTTCCTATTTTATTTTTATTTAAACACTCTTAAACATTTTTAAAATAATGAACGATAAGATATTATTGAATTTAAATTTTGATTACATGGCGGTTATATTGTACGCCATAGACTAATCACGCGGCGATAGATGCGTTGCGACTTTGAAAATCAGACTTTTGACCGGAAGGACAGCATTTATGTGTCTCAGTGTACATACCTTCAATTTAAATGAAACTTTGTATATTTACGTAAACGAATGTGATGGTGAAAGTTAACGTAAATTTGAATATCATGGTCAAAACCATTAAAAAACTATCGTGAATGACGGTTTTTTGTTATTATCTAGTAAAATATTTCAAATTTGATAACATGTTTTGAATAATAGTTGTTGTATATCTTAGAAAAATACAAATTTTATGTTTTATGAATTTGTTTGACAAAATTTAATAATTTTCGAGAAAAATTCCAAAAATTCTCAAACATTAATAACTTACAATAAATTGCAAATGAAATGAATAGATAAAATATCTATTTTTTAGAGTTCGACACAACTTTTATTGAAAATATTTTTTGAAATTTTGAATATTTTATGAGATAATAGAAGAAATTTGAAATTATAGGAAGACCGAGGAGGAAAGTAACGAAAATCAGTTTTTCAATGCTAGCGTTAAAATTTTCATTATCATTTTCGTAATCAGCGCAAAAAAATACGTAAGTAATAGTGATATTACAATTTGCCCGATCATCGTATAGTAATAATTTGAATATATAGAATTGTAGACCGTCTTTATGGTGGTTAACAATCTTTCACATTTTTTTCAAAAACTATTAACTTTGAGCAAAAAATTCTTTGAAACAAAACAATATGTATTTTTCTAAGATATGCAACTCCTAATTCAAATATTTTTTCAAATAAGTATAATGTTTATATGAAAATAGAATACAAATTGTGTAACTTATTTATAAATATAAGTTGATTATTGTCGTTCAGTATACTGGCAGTTAATACTGGCCCAATGTTGGCGCGGTACTGTGGCACTGACTGAAAATGTCTAAGCTGAATATGGTTGACAAACGGTGTTTGCGAGACAGAAAATAAGATATTATATTATATAAATTAGATATAAATTGTCTTTAGTTTTTTATCTACAATATACTTATTTATTTCAATAAGAACAAATATAATCATGAATTGTTTTTTATATCTCATGGATTATAATATTTTTTAAATTTATATATCTAATAGTTTTTCTATAATTTTGCAACAAATAAAAAAAGCGGTGCGCTTAATAAAATTTAACATTTATATGAAGATTTAAAAACGGGTCGCCTGCATTTTCTCCAAAGCATAATTGTCAAAATAACCATTTGACCAAATTTTATTTAACAAAAATATTATTTATTAGAAATCTAAATTGTTATACCTTCCAATTGTCAGAAATCTCATTTGTCAGAAATTTCATTTATCAAAAAGCTCATTTGTATGAAATCTTATTTATCAAAAATCTCCTTTCTCAGAAATCTTATTTATCAGAAATCTCAATTGTCAGAATTCTTATTAGTCTGAAATCTCATTTGTCAAAAATTTTATTTATCAGAAAGCTCATTTGTAAAAATCTTATTTATCATAAATCTCATTTGTTAGACATCTTATTTATCTGAAATCTGATTTGACAGAAATCTAATCTGTCAGAAATTTCTGATGAATGCAATTTCTGACAAATGAGATTTCTAATCAATAGGAATTCTGACAAATGATATTTCTGATAAATAAGATCTCTGACAAATGAGCTTTCTGATAAATGAAACTGCTGACAAATGAGATTTCAGATTAATAAGAATTCTGAGAAATGAGATTTCTGATAAATAAGAAGTCTGACAAATAAAGTCTCTGATAAATAAGATTTCAGACAAATGAGATTTGTTATAAATGAAATTTCTGTCACATGAGATTTCTGATAAACAAAAATTCTGAGGAATGAAATTTCTGATAACTGAAAAGTATGACAATTTTGATTTCTAATAAATAATGTTTTTTTTAATAAAATTCGGACAAATGGATATTTTGATAATTGTGTTTTGGAGAAAATGCAGGCGACCCTCAAAAACTAGATAATTTAAAAGTAAATCCCCAAAAATGAAAAGTTAAAAAATTATGAATTTATAGAGAATCAATACAAGTTTAATTAAATCTTAAATTTTTATAAATACTATTATTAATTACTTTTCTTTTAAAATATTTAGGCAAATTTTAATAAAGTTGTCATTGTTCGCTAACCGAAGTAGTGTGACTGAATTCGTTGACTGTGAATTAGTCAGAAATCCCAATTTCAATTGGTATCTCTGACTCAAAACATTAACTCACTTTAACATTTTCTAAAGGTTGAAAAAATTTTTTCTGAAAATTCGCTTATTGACACTTTTTACAAAACTTGTAAAATATTTTATAAAATTTGTAACTTTTTTTCTCTCTGAAAATTAATGATTTTTAAAAATGGTTGACATGGTAATGTGCTAATAGAGGAGTTTTGCAACAGACAGTATTTTTCTTTTTAATTTCAGCTGATGAATCAAAAATAGAGGAGCAAAAGAAAAACAAGCGTCTTAAATATCCGAATAAAAGGAATTTTAGTTTTTCATCATTGAATGGAAGAAGTGCTCCAAAAAAAGTACAAAAAGTAAGTTGTGTGTATTTCTCGGCTCATTGTAGGTTTAAGTTGCCAAATATAGGGTAGTAAATATTGGTTAATATTTGGAGTGGTTCTGGCGGCAGAAAGACGCGCAATCTAATTATTTGACAGTACTAAGACATTATAATGCACGGAAAAAATGAGTCAGCAGCTTCAGCTAAATAATTTAACTGATCAATGTTTAGAGATACAGCTGAATATTAGCTCCGACAGCTAAAACATTTGCTAAGAGACCTAAAATTTAGCTGTGGTACCTTCTAATTGTGGACAATATAGCTACACATGTTTAGCTGTCCCTAGGACAAATAACTATGTTTAGCTATGGTACCAGTCAGCTACTATTGGCAATTTTTGGCTGTCTTAGCGACTTAGCTGCCGTAGTAAATATTTAGCTGTGTTCACTAAATACATTATCTGCTAATTTTTTTAGCAGCAGCGGCTAACTCATTTTTTTCGTGTGGCCTGAATAAATTTTATCAATTCAGGTACATCTACCTACTTGGAAAAATCTACTCAAAGACTTTTAATATTAACTATTATATATAGTTTATCCATTCATTGTTACTATAAAAGTTCGTAGCCTGGGGAAATCGTGTAAAACGAAAATTTTTCTTAATTAAGATAAGAAAATTTCAATTCATGATAGGAAAATTTACATTCTTTTAAACAAAACTTTCAATTCAGTATAGAAATATTTACATTTTTTAAGGAAATTTTACACGATTATCCTAGATTACAAATCACGATAGTAAAAATTATTTACTAAAGTATTTCAATGTGCACTGCGAAACGAAGTGTTAAATCTCAATAGTTGCTACCATGTTATTTAAAACATCTTATATCAAATTGTTTCTGATCCATACATCTTCATTGCAAATGTATTAAATATCCTTATATCCACTTTAAAGAAAACTCACTTTTGCAGTGCAGTATTCGTTATGTGGTATTATTTATTCCTTCTTTCAGACCGCACGCAAAAAGATGCAGTTTCTTACAAGTACCCCAAATCGTGATGAACATTCAAGCATTTTAAATAGATGGGGGATGGTGATGAAGGCGAATAATAAGAGAAACACTGATGTTAGCGAAGTGGAAATAAGGGGTAAACTTTTACTGAAAATGTTTTATGCAATATTCCCAGAAGAAACTGAACAACTGATTGGAAGTGATTTAAACAAATTTTATTTCTTTCAGAAGAATCACAAATGCAAAAATCTTGTTCACAAGACACTCTTCTTCTGGATAATAAAAATGAGACGCGTTTGGATAAAATTTGAAATTGAAAAAATAATTGTGTCTAGGAAAAAAATATTTTTTTCCATTTCGCAAGCTTACATAGATTGAGCTTGCAGAAAATAAATAATTTATTCTTTATGTGTCTTTTATAAATATTATAAAGATTCGGTCAATTTAAAAAAAAAATTTGTTTATTTTAAATTCTACTGAAAAATGTTTTGAGTACTTTGCTGATTATTGAAAAATAATTAATAATATTGTTTTCAGAAAATACAAATTCACGACTGTCTACTTTATCACAAGCCACACATAGTCGAGGTGACAGCAATGAATTGGGATATAATAGAATCGGTAAAACATAACAATTTACAATTTTTTTATATCAATAAAAAGGTTTTATCTTTAAAAGTTTTGTAAAAAAGGTTCTCCAAAAAAATTATTTTCCATGCCTTCAGAGAGGGCCAGTTAATAACCGATAAATGTAACTTTTTAAGAGTTTTAATCATATATAAAAATGTGTTTTATGTTCTTTGTCAAGTATTTGAGCACTGATAGATAATATTGTTTTCAGAAAGTGCAAATTTTCAACCGTCGACTTCATCACAAGCGAGCACTATTTTGAGGGATAACGATGAAATCCAACTTGATGCGATAGGTAAAAGTTTACAAATTTCATTTATAACCATTAATTTTTGAGTTACTAGTGATTAATCGTCAAGAGTGATACATCACATGTTTAATATATACGATATATAAATGACTATTAATTATGAAAAATATGACATTTTATTATAGCAATTCTATTAAATGTTACAGAGGCAGAAGTTGATGAGGTTTTAAAATCAAACAGTGAAGAACGTCAGAATGTACCTAGAAGAATCTCCAGTTCTTCCAATTCTTCTACTGGAAGAATCTCAACTTCCTCAGATTCTTCTACCAAAAGAATCTCGAATTCTTCCGATACTTCCACTGGAAATGGTGAAAAATCAAAAATATATTCACGTCCTCCATTAAAAAAGAAGATTATTGATAATGAAGTGAGTTCCATCACTTATTGAACTGGAAAGAAGATGGATAGCGGTCGCAGCTGAAAAAAAGATAGCTGACGATTTGTAGTTACATGTATCATAGACAAATATTAACTATACTAACTGACACATTTGCTACGTGAATCAAAAGTTTGTTGTTGATGCTGACAGTTGTTCATACCACAGCTCAAACATTTAGCTGTTCCTATATGAAAATAACTACTTTTAGGTTTGGTATATACAAATATCAGCTGACACATTGTACTTCAAGCTCACAAAAGAAATGGCTTAGCTGGTATAACAAATTTTCAGCTATGATTTCTCAAAATTTGAAGCTAACCTTTATTTAGCTACATCAGCTAACCCACTTTATTCCATAAATGGTGATATTCAGTTTATAATTATTTTACTGTTTTTATTACAATTTTTTCATATTTATTTTTTAGATACATATTGATGACATTCGTCTAGACTTCGATCTGTATGAAAATTTAAAAAGAAAACCAGATGGCATTTTTGTTAAGGAAATGGCTCTTATAATCTGGGGTGCGCGCAGATTAAAAGAGAAATGCCTAAATTCGTCAAGAGCGAACAGAGGGAGAAATATTGGTGGAGAAGAAGACGTCAGTACACCGTTGATCCCAAAAAAATATAATATTTTAAAAGGTATGTTTTTTTTAAGGAAAAAAATGTCCATAATAATTATACAAGTGTGGAATCTGTAAAAATATTTTTCATTACAGATTTGTTATTTGAAAAAATAACAGAGAAAGGTGTAACGGGGACAGATCGATATAAAAGGATGCAGCGAATTGGACGATACATGTCCGAAAAACTTTACTACTGTTCAAAAAGAAATTACCTAGAATAAAAAAGAATCCATTCATTACACTTAATATATGTATTAAATTTAAATAAATAGATATAAATGTTACATTAGCTTATTTAAATTAGTTTAAACAAAAAATTCTGATCCTCATTTTTAAATCCTATTAAAAATGTTTAATATTTTGTAAATAATTTTAAACATGTTACAGTTCAATAAAGTCCTTGAAACTAAAAAAATGTCCAATTTAAAAAGTATATTATGAAAATCAACTCATTTATACAATATAAATTTTACACTGAGAAAGATGACAAATTGAAATTGATAAATTTCATACATATTCATGCAATTTCATTTCATCCATAATTTAAAATTAAAATTATTTTAAAAATATAGTTTACTTCAAAGTTGAAAATCCATAAATTTTGTATTACTTCATTGGACATTTTCCACGGAGAAAGGGGTCGCCTGCATTTTCTCCAAAACTCAATTGTGAAAATATCCATTTGTTCAAATTTTATTTAAGAAAAATCTCATTTGTGCAAAATCTCATTTGTGCAAAATCTCACTTGCGCAAAATCTCATTTTTGCAAAATCTCATTTGTGCAAAATATCATTTCTATAAAATCTCATTTGTGCAAATTCTCATTTGTGCAAAATCTCATTTGTGCAAAATCTCATTTATCATAAATCTCATTTTGTGCAAAATCTCACTTGTGCAAAATCTCATTTGTGCAAAATCTCATTTGTTCAAAATCTCATTTATCATAAATCTCATTTGTGCAAAATTTCATTTATGCAAAATCTCATTTATGCAAAATTTCATTTATCATAAATCTCATTTGTGCAAAATCTCATTTATCATAAATCTCATTTGTGCAAAATCTCATTTGTGCTAAATCTCACTTGTGCAAAATCTCATTTGTCATACCCACGGAATGTAGAATTTCTAAAACAGCTTCCTGATTGGCTGGTATGATTTTAGGAAAAATTTCTGGCCAGTCAGGAAGCTCTTTTAGAAATTCTACATTCCGTGGGTAAGACAAATGAAATTTTGCACAAATGAGATTTTGCAGAAATTATATTTTGCAGAAATGATATTTTGCACAAATGAAATTTTACACAAATGAGATTTTGCAAAAATGAGATTTATGATAAATGAGATTTTGAACAAATGAGATTTTGCACAAATGACATTTATGTTAAATGAGATTTTGCACAAATGAGATTTTCACAAATGAGATTTTGCAAAAATGAGATTTATGATAAATGTGATTTTTAACAAACTAGATTTTGCAGAAATGATATTTTGCACAAATGAAATTTTGCACAACTGAGATTTTGCACAAATGAGATGTTTCTTAAATAAAATTCGGGCTTTTTGGATATTTTCACAATTGAGTTTTGGAGAAAATGCAGGCGACCCGGAGAAAACATTTTAGAAAATCTATTAAGAATTTCTTCAAAAACGTGAAGCTGTATCAATGTGCTGCCATCTATTGCAATTTGGTAAAAGTGTTTTTAAATGGGCCTCACTGCAAGAATTTTTTTGGTATACATTCAAGTATATTCATTTAGAAATTTGAATTTCAAAAATAATTCAACATTTATTTTTTATAAAATCAATTAATTTCCTTAATATTAGTATCAATGTATGTTACTTACTGCGTGAGTATTTTTGATTTCCACAAAAGTGCCTTCAAACGAAATCTGGTAAATGCTCTTTGATATTTTCTTTTTTCATGAACAGATATCTATTTGTGAACTACAACTCGCTTATAAACAAAATTTTTTTAAAATTTTTTTAAAAATTTGTGTCACTTTTTACGTCACTTTTTATGTCACTTTTGATATGAATTTTTATGTCAATTTTGACATGGTTTTTCATATCGTTTTCCGCACCATTTTATTATGTCCTTTTTTATATGAATTTTCATATGCTTTTCTACATCGGTTTTCATGTACTTTTTCATATGGATTTCTATATGAATTTTTATATAAAATTTTACATAAAATTTTTCAGTAGGGTTAGAAATGCCTGCTTAGTATATAAGGAAGTTTCTTTTCTCTAACTTTAGCGTCAATTATGTTAAAAGCGTTTCGTTATTCTGCGTTTATATGTATGCGTATTACTGTTAAGTTAGTGTAAGAATAAGTTAAGCCAATCAAAGCGAGCCACTGCGTTGTGGTTGTGTAGTTATATGCATCGAATACATCGTCTATCCTTCACTATAGAGTGGAAGAAAAGTTAGACAAAGATCTGATTGGTGCTTCGTCCTTCCAAACATTCTTTTTCGCACGCCTCCCTATTTTAATATATACTTTTACCAAATATTGAAACGCGCTGCCTTTTAAACCTAATTTCAATTTTTCGTATAGTTTTTATAACTTATAACGGTATTCTCGTCTTTTGGCCACACCAACTATTTTTCGTATAGTTTTAACAGAGATTAGAACGCTTAAATTTCAAACTTAGAAATAGTAATTTCAAATTTAGAAATGGTAATTTCAATGTTTTGAAAATCTGCTTTTCACGGGCTTTTCATAAAAATATACTAACTTTTAATACAAAGCCTCAATTTCCCTAAATTGAAACACAAAATACTAAAATATTCAATCACTTTTAACGAAATATTGTAAGGGAACTTCTATGCGTGTAGTTTAAGAATATTTTTGGTTTTTTCAGTTCAGATCATTTGGAAGGGCTGTAGAGTGCCCCGCGCACTTGGACTTCCGCCACGCTCGGCTTTTTTCAGGGAAGGTAAAAGTGTAATTTTTACACCAGCTTTTATAATTATTTGTGTCATTATTCAATTAGTTTCTGTACATTTTATTTATTTTTTCAATATCTCAATTATTGTCTGAAAATTTTAATTTTTTTAACCAGTCTCGAACTTTTGTTTCAATTTTTAATTATTTTTGTCATTCTTTAATTATTTTTTTGTAACTTCAATTATTTACTTCAAATTCCAGCTATTTCGTTTCAATTTTTGTCGTCATTTTTTTATTTTTAAACAATTTTTCAATTAGTTTTGTCATTTACAACTTTTTTTTTAAATTGAATTATTTTTGCCATTATTTAATTATTTTCTACACATTTCAATTATTTTTGCGATTTTCAAATTGTTGTTTTTTAAATTTGAATGGCTTTTCCTGCTGGCGCCCCCAATTTAATATTAATTTTTTTTATTTAAAAAATTAATATTTAATCACTTTTTTTATTTAAAAATTCACTTTTTCACTTAAAAACTCATTATTTACTCACTTTTTTAAATTAAAATAGTATATTAAGCAACAAGGGGTTAAAGGGAGCCATTTGTTTACGCTGATATTTGTGTACGAGTGATAGTCGAGGGCGAAGCTCGAGACGTAAACGAGTACATAAACATCATTGTAAACAAATTGGACTGACTTAAAGCCGTGTTGCTTACGATACTTTTTATTCCAAAGGTACAAACTTGGTGCTTTTAAATGTTTGTAGGTTAGGGTCTAAATGCATTCACTTGTTTGACCGAATGAAAGTGGCGGCCATTTTTGCCCTGTGGTGAAAAAAATGCATGGATGCGCTGTTCATTTTTTCCCTAGGGAAAAAATGGAAGCCATTTTCACCCGGTCGAACATATGAATGCGTTTAGACCCTGCCTACAGGCATCTAAAAGCGCCATGTTTGTGCCTGTGGGATAAATAGTATATTATGCCTCCCGTGGTGCATATGCTATTTTCTATCACATATGTACGAAAACACGAGGTTTTCGTGCATGTGTGGTAGAAAAGTCTTTTTTTCACTATTTTCAATTTGCAAGTCCACTGGCAGCCTTCCTTATTAGATAAATATTATTCATCAATTTGTTTTATTTATTATTATAGTTTAACTTCTAAAATATACGGAAAACTAATCGCGCGCTTGCGCGCGATATATTTTGCTTGTTAGATAATAATAATCTCCGTAAACTCCTGAAGTTAGTTAGTATTTATATTTATTCATCTTTTTCTGTCCACGTTTTAAAGTCTGAAGTGAAGTAAGTTAGTATTAATATTTATTCATCTTTTTCTCTCCACGTTTTAAAAACTGAAGTGAAGTTAGTCTTAGTCCCTATTATTTTATTGATTTTGACTCTCTTTATCAGGAAATATTTTGAAATTTGAATTGAAAGAATAAGGTAACCTTTTTCGTTAGTGTCGTGTTGTGCTGATTTTTAATTGTCATTTGTGTAAAAAAAAATTTCGAAAAATGCTATAAAAATTTATTATGGTTTTTGAAGAAGTTTAAAATATACATATACACATGCAATTAATTTCCTAAATTTTGAGTTACTATCTCAAATTTAGATTATTGTCATCAATTTTCCACTATATAACAATTTTTTAATTATTCTCTTTAATTAAAATTTTTTAAGTAATTTTGTAATTATTTTTTTTTTTCAACATATACACTAAGAAAAAAGGTTTAGTTTTACCAACAATATTTTTTAGTTGACCATTTTTGGTTGTAACAACAATATTTTGATTGATTGGTTGGCGTAACGCATCAAGTTGTTTGGGACAACCATATTATTTTGTTGCTCTTATTTGGTTGAACCAAACATAATTTAGTTGTGACAACCAAACATAATTTGCTTGTGACAACCAAACAGAAATTGGTTGTGACATCCAAATTTAATTTGGTTGTGGCAACCAAACAATTATTAAAAAAAATTGGTGATTAGTTTGTAAGTAAGCTGCCGATAATAATATAAATAAAATCTAAGTAAAAACCAATACCAGACGGTCGGCCGAACCTGGGTCCGATAGTTGAGCCAACGGTGTATGTTACTGAACTGTCTAGCTATAAGGTTTATTCCATATTGGTCATTCATATCTCTCATGGGCTGGTGGTTAGCCTACTGGAATTTACTACAGTTTTTCGTTCGACAGTGTCGATTGTTTTTCTGTTCTCTTATTCGCTCAGACGAAACTAAATTAGAGTTAATAGCAGGAAATTATTTGATGTACATTTCCCGATACGACTTGTGCTTATTCAGTGAATGTAACGAAGTTTTGATGTTTATCTTGGTGAGATTAGCCGACGAGTGGTCTTTTGACCCGTTTTCTTGGCAGCTGGAAAACCCGGGTTCGAATCTTCATGACTAATGAAATTTTTCTGTTTCAGGTTTTCATTAATATTAAATTTCTACATTCTCATCTGATTATATTTGTGTAATTAAATTTATAACATGTGAATTATGTAATTATATGTGTTGGTCGACCGAAAATTCGCACCTGGGTTAGTTAGCTCCCAAATAAAATTTTGTTTTATGACAACCAAAATTTTTGTTATCCCGAATAAAAAAATATAGTTGTGACAACCAAAAGTTTTCGTTATGCCAACAAACAACACTGAACCAAATAAGTGAGTTGTCTCAACGAAACAGTTTGGTAGATTAAATAACAACCAAATAATTTGGTTGGCTCAATCATATTTTCGTTGCTATGACTAAACATTTTTCTCAGTGTATTCTTTGATTTTTTCAGTTATTTCTCTAAAATATTATTGAATGATTTCAATTTTTCATATTCAAATTATTTTCATCATACATAATTCAATTTTCTTTCTCAATCTTAAATTATTTTCAGCATATTTCATTTATTTTTTTCAATTTTTTATTAATTTTATAATTTTTCCATTATTTTTCTCGATTGTAAATTAGTATTCTCATTTTCTAAAATTATTTTCTAAGATTTTTAAGTATTTTTCTGAAAATTCAACTATTTTCTTCAATTTCTAATTATTTTCATTTGTTATCAGAATTTCAAATTTTTGTATTATTTATCGTAAATTTCAATTATTTTTAGCTTTCTTCTAGACTTTTTTCCAATTTTTAGTTTTTCTTATTTTATAAAATAAATTTCAAAAATTTTTTAAGTATTTTTCTCAAATTTCTATTATTTTCTTAAATTTTTAACTATTTTTCTTTGTTTTCATAATTTCCAAAAAAATTTGAT
Source organism: Ganaspis brasiliensis (assembly GCA_037103525.1). Lineage (NCBI taxonomy): Eukaryota > Metazoa > Arthropoda > Insecta > Hymenoptera > Figitidae > Ganaspis > Ganaspis brasiliensis. The sequence goes on from JAZKLR010000766.1 coordinate 292,494, forward strand.
TAATTATCTTAAATTTCAATTATTTTTAGCATTCTTCCAGTCTTTTCTCCAATTTTTAGTTATTCTCATTTTCTAAGATTTTTAAGAATTTTTCTAAAATTTCAATATTGTTTTCTTCAATTTTTAATTATTTTCATTTGTTTTCATAATTTAAAAATTTCTTTATTAATTATCCTAAATTTCAATTACTTTTAGCTTATTTCTTCAATTCTTTTCTCCAATTTTTAGTTATTTTCTTTCTCTTTAATTGATTTCTACACTGAGAAAAAAATGTCTTTAATTCAATAGTGCAGCTGTTATAGAATGTCATGACATTAAAACAAATTTTTCTGTTATAAATTTAAATGTTTATCTTTCTAACTTAAATAAATGGAACTATTAAGTTAAAAATATGGTACTATGAAAAGATATTTCACATTTATATAAAGCTATAGTACTTGCAATTATTTTAAATAAATATTGATTTATTTTATACAATAGTATAATTTAAGATAAATAAATATGTTCTTAATCGAATAGCAGTGTGCTTTGAATTCAAAAGTGTAATTAATCTGAAACATCAGCAGATGCTATAAAATCTATAGCATATTCTTTAGATTCAAGTAACGATGTATTCGAATACCCCCAAAAGCATCGTGCTATAAAACTTATAGCATAATCTATATAGATTCAATAAACGATATATTCGAATACCGCCAAAAGGATGATGCTATAAACCGTACAGCCCAGTTTATGGATTCAATTATCAATGTATTAAACAGATGAAAAATGCAAAAACTTATAGTTAAATATCACTAAATTTAGAAATTAAACCATTAAAACCATAAAAAAAATTAAATTAAAAATTATAATATTTAAACACAAACAAAATTAAATATAAAATCTTAGAATGTTAAAATAAGTTGAATCAAAATTCAAAGTAAAATAATTAAATACAAAAAAAAATAATACATAAGAAATCTTTAATTTAACGTGAATTTACAAAAATTTAAATTTAAGAATTAGGACATAGGTAAGTAAAATTAAAAATGAAAATTATATTCTTGAAACCCAAATACAATAAATATAGTAAAAAAAAGATAGTAACAAAATAAATTAATTTTATTTCTTTATCAAATTAATACTAAAAAATCCTCATGAAGTCATTTCTATGACAGTAGAAATAAAAAAATAAGAAAATTAAAATTAATAATTAATTTGTTTTTGATCTAATTTCTTTTGACAATCAAATTTTAAATAGTTGTCTTAAAACTTAATTACAAATATCCATAGACACTATTATATATACAAGAAAACTTCTGATTACTTGAAATCAAATTCACAATTTGATTCAGATAATTCACAATTTATTATTACATCTTAAATACCGAGTTGTAAATTAATAAATTTTTACAAATTAATTTTATATTTAAACCTAATTTTGTTGATGGTTTTGTTAAATAAAAACTTAATTGATAAAGGCAATAAACTAATTTTTCAATAAATATTTCTATTTCCTCAGATGTTTAGATTTTCCATAATAAAATATTTGTGAATTTTTTAAATACTATACAATAAATGTTAAACAGTCGTTTCCTTTACGGTCTTGTTTAATATTAAATTTATTGCAATTGACTAGATGAAATAGATTAATTTTTCAAGGTAATTTTCGATTACTTAAAATCTTCTGATTTTTCACCATTTTTACATTAGAAATTTCGTAGGGGAGTGGGCCGCAAGATGGACATTTCGTATAAAATTTTTGTTTAAGGTGACAGCGCCTTATGCTTTCTGTCATTTTTGTTGTTTGTATAGACGAAGTTTTTGATTCACATTTAAAGAAAAAAAACTAGTTGGTTTTTCTTCTACACATACCACGTAATTTTGTGCCTAAAAAAGTTTTGTTACAGTTTTTTCTCAAGTTAGTAAAGTTATTTCAATTTGTGATTTAGAATAAGTACTTAACGTTGTAATATTCTTTATTTATCGTATAATAATATCATAAAATGATTTTACTAACTCAGTGTTCGTATATATATTTTTACTGGGGATTAAAAAATGGTGTCATGTACCCTAAGATGGACAGGCCTCAAATCTCAATGTATTTATTTACATATTTTCAATTTTACACTTTTTTCAATAATTTTTTGAGCCAATTAATTAAAATTTTTTATTTTGTACCATAAAATGTGATGTTATTGTTAGAGAATTTGATATATCGATATTTTTCGATATTTTACTACTTTTTACTGTTAAGCTATTAAATTGAAGTTTTTAGAAATGTTATTTTTTGATAAATTCCTTAAAATGATTAGAAATTAGTTTAAGAATTGTTACACGATGTTAATTTTTTATTTACTACAATTTTTAGAGACTTTTAAGAAGGTGTCCATCTTGGGGCCACTTTTTTTTATACCAAAAATTTTAACAATTAGAAAAATGCTTAAAAAAATGTTTATGTTCAAAATAAAATTTTATCTCTGTGGTCATAAGTTACCTTATAAATTGTACTTTCATCCGGTATAAAACATTTAAATATATATTATTTGGTTTGGATTCTACAGCAATAGATTAATTTTTTCAAGAAAATTTTCGATTACTTGAAATCTTCTGATTTTCACAATTTTTTATCTATAAATTCAAAAAAAAATTTGTAAATTTTTTTTAAACTTCATTAATATTAGAAAGTGGTTTCGTTTATGGTCCTTTTTAGTTAAAACTTTATTGAGATTGCCTAGCGCGAAAAAATTATTTTTTTTAAGAAAATTGTCGATTAATTTAAATCTTCAGATTTTCACAATTTTTCATCTATAAAATCGAAAAAAAATTTGTAAATTTTTTTTAAACTTTATTAATATTAGAAAGTGGTTTCGTCTTTTGTCCTTTTTAGTTTAAACTTTATTGCGATTGTCCAGTGGGAAATAATAATTTTTTTAAGAAAATTTTCGATTAATTTAAATCCACACTTAAAAAAAAATTATTTGACTCAATTAATTTAAATTATTTGATAAATATTTACTTCGTTCAAATATTTTTTAGTTGGATCTAAAAAATATTTATTTGATTCAAATAACTTGAATTATTTGAATCACGTTTATTTAAACCAAATAAGTCTTCTTTGGATCAAGTAAATAATTATTTTAATCTAATAAACGAATATATTTAATACAAATGCTAAATTACATGAAACTATTCATTTATTTATTTCACTCAAGTATTTGTGTTTTTGGACACAAATAAAAATTATTTGACACAATTAATTTATTTTATGGATTAAAGTAAACCGAATTATTTAATATAAATAATGTATTATTTAATGCTAATATATTATTTTATAAAAACAAATAAAAAGTATTTCAGTCAAATAAATAATTTATTGTAACGAAATTTGCGAGTTATTTAAAACTATTCATTTATTTATTTCACTCAAATATTTGAGTTTTTAACGTTAATAAAAATTATTTAACACGATTAAATTATGTTATAAGTCATAGTAAACCAAATTATTTAATGCTAATATTTTCTTTTTTAAAAATAAATAAAAAGTATTTGGATCAAGTAAATAATTTATTCTAACTAATGTCTGAGGCTAAATAGGTGTTTTTGTAATTTTGAAGTCAAGTCAGCGTGGCTTCGTGGGTAGCGTAAAAGTCTCGTATTGCGTGCGTCGTGGGCTCAATCCCACCATCCGTGCGAAATTTTATTTAATAGTTTATATGTTAGGTTATAATACGTGTTAACTAAATATAAATAAATAAGTGTAAAATAATCAGTATTTAAATAAATAATAAATAATAAGAATGTTATGAATGAAAATCACCATACTCATAATAACATTAAATAAGAGTAAACTGAACAACAAAAGAGGGGTTACATTTTATTCATGCAAACTAATATTTATTTGCTTTAACAATATAAATTAAATAATTTTTATAATTGATTTAAATTATCAGTTATTAGCTCCAAATATTTAATTTATTTGACACAAATTACTGTTTATTTAATGCGATAAAATAAAATACTCAGGTCGAATAAAATATTATTTGAATGGAGTAATTTTCATAATTGACTTAAAACATTAGTTACTAGCTCCAAACATTTAATTTATTTGACACAAATTACTATTTATTTAATGCGATAAAATAAAATACTCAGGTTGAATAAAATATTATTTGTATGAAATAATTTTCATAATTGATTTAAAACATTATGTACTTGCTCCAATTATTCCATTTATTTGACTCAAGTAATTTGTATTTGATACAAATTAGTCTTTACTTAATACAATCAAATAAAATACTTAGGTCTAATAAATAGTTATTTGGTCCAAATACAGGTTTATTGGATAATAGACAAGTAAATAATTTAATTGGATCAAATAATTTTTATTTGATCCAAATAATTTTTTTTTTCAGTGCAGATTTTCGCAATTTTTCATCTATAAAATCGAAAAAAAAAATTTGTAAATTTTCTTACAAACTATATAAATATTAAAAAGTGGTTTCGTTTATAGTCCTTTTTAGTATAAACTTTATTGCGATTGTCCAGTGAGAAATAATAATTTTTTTTAAGAAAATTGTCGATTAATTTAAATCTTCAGATTTTCACAATTTTTCATCTATAAAATCGAAAAAAAAATTTGTAAATTTTCTTACAAACTATATAAATATTAAAAAGTGGTTTCGGCTTTGGTCCTTTTTAGTTTAAACTTTATTGCGATTGTCCAGTGGGAAATAATAATTTTTTTTAAGAAAATTTTCGATTAATTTAAATCTTCAGATTTTCACAATTTTTCATCTATAAAATCGAAAAAAAAATTTGTAAATTTTTTTCAAACTTTATTAATATTAAAAAGTGGTTTCGTTTATGGTCCTTTTTAGTGTAAAATTTATTGCGATTGTCTAGCGGGAAATATTATATTTTCTGAAGACAATTCTCGAATAATTAAAATCTTCTAATTTACACAATTTTCCATCTATAAAGTCGAAAAAAGAATTTGTAAATTTTTTAAAAACTATATAAATATTATAAAGTGGTTTCGTTTATGGTCCTTTTTAGTATAAACTTTTTTGCGATTTTTTTGATACATTAAAATATTCTCTTCGACAACAAAAATGATGTCATATATTTTTAAACAAAGATTGTTTTATTGATATATTTGTAAATACATATTTCTATAAATAATATTCTGAATTATTTAAGATATTCTACGTTGAAATGCAATTTTAATTGATGTATTTTATAATTTCCTCTGCACATGTATATTTTTTATCACGTTGGTGAACGAAAATAATTATTTCAAGTTTATTTACTTTACTTATTTTGTTAGGAATATAATAAGAAAATATATTTTTCATATTACTTTATTTTTTCAAGTTAATTTTTTACAATTTCCATTATTTTTAAATTTATATTATGAGTTTCTTAACTGTTCTTTATTTTTAATTTTGCCGCTTTTTAAACCTGCAGTACCTTAAGTGCCCGCTAGTGGCGCATTCCCTTCTTTTGACATTTGCTTCATTTCTGCTCGCAAGTGTTGAATAATTCTTTCAGTTAGTATATAAGGAACTTGAAATCGGACTCAGATATTAGAAAATGCGTAACATTATATATATATCGTTAGGTTTAAGTATAAGTTTAAGAGCGTGCGAATTGCGATTATCGTTTAGGTTTAGGAAGATTAAATAATAAGAAAATTAATGTGTATGAATGTATGAAAATGTGTAAAAAATATGTATTAAACAAAATCTGCCAATACAAATATAAAATAAAAGAATGTTGATAGGTTGGTGAGTATAATTGAATGTGAGTTGAAATTAAAAAAAATTGTGAATATTAATCTAAAACTAAATTTTTGTATATATTTACATTTAATAATGCTTTTCGTTTAAAAGTCAAAAATTTTCAATTTTTTTCACATTTTCCACATATGCTATGGATTTAATAATTTCATTGTTTCTATTAAGTAATTTTTCTTATTACTTTGGAAAAATATTTTATTGAGACAATTGTATTTATTTGTTTTAAAAGTAATTTACATCAAATCAATAGTATGAAAAATGAAAGTATGTACTATTAAAACCAAATCATATTTGTTTGAACGGTGGTGAATACGCCGTTTGTTGCATCAAACCAATATGAGATTGATTCTATAGCATTTTTTTTCAGTGTAAGATCTTCAGGTTATTTTTTCAAATTTCAATTATTTTTTCTTTATTTTAAAAGAATACTGTAGTTTTTTCAATTATCACACTTAAATGTCATTTATTTTTTACAACTTATCATTGTTTGAATCATATTTTAATTATTTTCGGCAAGTTATAAAATTTAAAAACATTTTTCAATTACTCTCCAAAATATATTTCCCTCAATTTTCAATTATTTACGTTTGTTTCAAAATTTCAAAAATTTTTAACTATTTATTTGACTTTTCAATTATTTCATTATTTATATTATTTTTTATATTATTTTTTGTATTATTTTCTTCAATTTTCAATTATTTTCTTTCTTTTTCTCGTTCTTTTTCATAATTGCCAAAAAGTTTTTACTTATTTCTCTTTAATTAAAACTTGTTCTGTTCAATTTTAAATTATGATTATCTTTTTTCATTTATTATTACTAATTTTTAAATATTTTCTTTTATTTCAATGAACTTCTGAAAGTTTTAAGTATTTTTCTTAGATTTTGTTTAACTTTCCTTTATTTAAAATTGGAGAGGAATTATATTGGCTTTAGGGTCCATGAAATTTTATGTAACTTGTTTAATTATTTTCTCAAATTTTAATTATTTTTTTAAATTTTAATTTATTTATCTCAATTTTTAACCATGTTATTTCTTCAATTTTTAATTATTTTCTCTAATTTTTCATTATTCAATTTTGTTTTAATTTACTTTTAAGATTCTGAAGTATTTTTTTCAAATTTAAATTATTTTCTTTATGTTTAAAATATTTTTATGATTGTTTAAATTACTTTCCCCAATTTTTAATTGATTTCATTATTTTTTAGGGTTCCGTACACCACAAGTGTACGCACGGAACCCTATTGGCAAGACTTTGTCGAAAATCGTATCTCCCCCCCCCTAGCCACCAAACTATTTGACTTAGAAAGTTCAAATTTGGCCCACATATGTATTTTCACGTGTAGATAAAAGGAAAATTATAAAGAACATGATTCTAGGGGTTGAACATAGCGTTGTCAAGAAAATAACAAGATTTTTGAGAATTTTTGATATTTTTTGGCTGAAATCTCTTGCCTTTTCTTTTGCAGCGCTATCACCACAACGGTCTCTATATTTTTTTTGTAATCTACATATGATACTACATTTTTGTACCAAATTTGAACTCTTTAAGTCAAATAGTTTGGTAGGTAAGGGGGGGATAAAGTCATTTTTTAGCAAAAATTCGTTTAATTTGTATCATTCTTGCCCTCTATCTGCCAAACTATTGTACTTTGAGTGCTAAAATTTGGTACACATATTTAGTTTGATGTGTAGATTACAGAAAAACTATAAAAAACCTTGTTGCAGGCTGTTATCATAGCGTTTTTGAGCTAAAAAAAAAAAATTTTTTTTTAAAAAATGTTAAAAAATGGTTGTATCACCCCCCCCCCCCTGATCTTTCAAACTATTGGACTTAGAGGGTTCAAATTTGGTACACAAATGTATTTTCACGCATAGATTACAGGAAAATTATAGAGAACATGATTGTATGTGTTGAACATAGCGTTGTCAAGGAAATAACAATATTTTTTAGCATTTTTTTTAACATATGGGCCATAGTTTAGTGTTATAACTTTGACAGCGCTATAATCATCACTTTCTCTATAATTTTCCTGTAATCTACACGTAAATCTACATATGTATACCAAATTTCAGAATCCTAAGTCAAATAGTTTAGAAGATAAGGTGGGGGGGGATACGGTCATTTTTTTACCAAAAATGCACTAAAAGTGTACAATGCCACCTCCATATCTGCCAAACTATTGTACTTAGAGTGCTGAAATTTGGTATACATATGTAGTTTGATATATAGATCACAGAAAAACTGTAGAGAACTTTATTGCAGATCGTTATCATAGTGTTTTTAAGCAAAAACCAACGATTTAAAAAAAATGCTTAAAAATTACCGTATCCCCCCTCCTATAACTTCCAAACAATTTGACTTAGAGAGTTCAAATTTGGTACACGAATGTATTTTCACGTGTAGATTACAGAAAAATGGTAGAGAACATGATTGTAGAAGTTGATCATAGCGTTGTTAAGGAAATAAAATGATTTTTGAGTATTTTTTATGGATATTTGCTAAAATCTCTGGATTTTTCGTTAAAAATGCAATCACGATCACGTTTTCTGTAATTTTTATGTTATTTACACCTGACAATCCATTCCTGTACAAAATTTGAACTCTCTAAGTAAAATATTTTGGAAGATAGGGGGGGAGGGTGGTTCATTTTTTATAAAAAATTCATTATATATTCTATTTTATTTATTATATTATATGTAATATGTATAATATATTTATATATTATATATTTAATAGTATCAAATATATTAAAAATTATTTTGTTTTGTGTACGGAACCCTCGATTTTAGTGCGAGTGTAACTCGAACTTGCCCGATTTTTTTTTCAATTAATTTGCAAAATTTGCAATTATTTTGTTTAATTTCAACTATTTTTTGCAATTCTTTTTAATTCTAAAATATTATAAATTTTGTCCTAAATAAATATTTATTTTATTTATATTAATTGATTTTTAAATATTATTATTATTCCCCGACCTTGCATTTATCCGAACTTTTAACTTCCCGAATTTGCATTTGTCGTAACTTTAGAATCACCGAACTCACATTTGCCAAAACATTTAAATTGACGAAATGTCATTTGTTAAAATTTTCAACTCCCCGAAGTCGTATTTGTTCGAACCTCTAAATTCCCTAACTTGCATTTGTCTGAACTTTGAAATTATTGAACTTGTATTTGTCTGAACATTCAATTACCCGAACTTGCATTTGTTCAAACGTTGAAATCACCGAATTTGCATTTTTCCGAACTTGCATTTATCCAGGCTTGGGTCCGTAAATAGTCTACTTCACTATAGAATTTACTTTTATAGTGAATCAGACTATTTACGGACACAAGCCTGCATTTATCAAAACATTTATTTTCCCGAATATGCATTTGTCTGAACTTTAAAATCACCGAACTTACATTTGTCCGAACTTTTAAATTCCCGAAATTGCATTTGTCCGAACTTTGAAATCATCGAACTCACATTTTTCTGAACTCTTAAATCCCCTAGTTTGCATTTGGCCTAACTTTTAAATCACCGAACACGCATTTGCCAAAACATTCAACTCTCAGAACTATCATTTGTCAGACATTTTAACTCACCGACTACGCAAGTCACCGTATTTGCATTTGTGAGACCCTCGGAAAGTAGCTTCTCTAAAGGTGTCTTCTGATTGGCTGGTAATGTTTCCGGGAAAGTTACCCGCCAATCAGAAGGCTTCTTTAGAAAGGCTACTTTCCGAGGGTCTGACAAATGCAAATTCGGCGACTTGCGTAGTCGGTGAGTTAAAGGGTCTGACAAATGATAGTTCATCCGAGAGTTGAATGTTTTGACAAATGTGTGTTCGGTGATTTAAAAGTTAGGCCAAATGCAAATTCGGGGATTTAACAGTTCAGCCAAATGTGAGTTCGGTGATATCAAAGTTCGGACAAATGCAATTTCGTGAATTTCAAAGTTCGGACAAATGTAAGTTCGGTGATTTTAAAGTTCGAAAAAATGCAAATTCGGTGATTTGAACGTACGGACAAATGCAAGTTGGGGTAAATGAATGTTTTGACAAATGCAAGATCAGTGATTTCAAGGTGCGGGAAAATGCAAGTTTAAGGATTTCAAAGTTCAAACGAATGTAAGGTTCGTGATTTCAAAGTTCGGACAAATGCAAATTCTGTGGTTTCAAAGTTCAGATAATTACAATTTAGGGGATTTAGAAGTTTGGACAAATACGAGTTTGAAATTTTGACAAATGCAATTTCATCAATTTAAATGTTATGACAAATGTGAGTTCGGTGAATCTAAAGTAATTACGACAAATGCAAATTAGGGAAGTTAAAAGTTCGGACAAATGCAAGGTCGGGGGATTACAAATTTTGATAAATGCAAGTTCGGAGAATTACACATTTGGACAATTGAATTTCGGGCAATTACAAGTTAGGTCAATTGGGTTTTGGGGGAAATTCAGGCGACCCAACAAATGACTACCTTATACACACCCGCTTATTTTTTCTCTAACGGGCGAATTAAACTATTTCTCTTCCCAATGAAAAATTTCTGGGTTATGCCGATGCTTACAACTGGCGCGGTACCGCGCCTGTTGTTTCTGCCAAGGATTGGCTTGCCAGAGTCGGCGCGGTACTGACTGTAACGCTGTATCAGTACTGCGCCAATATTGATGCCCAGCATTGGCAGTCAGTACCAGCCTAATGCTGGCGCGGTACCGCGCTTCTTATTTCTGCCAAGGGTTAGCTTGCCAGAGTCGGCGCGGTACTGGCTGTAACGCTGTATGTGTACTGCGCCAATATTGATGTACTGTTTTGGCAGTCGTATTTCATTTTCGATTATTTTAATTGTTGTTGTAGTATTTTATTACAAAAAAAAAATTGAAACGCGTTATTCTTATAGATTAAAGTATTTTCAAAATTATTGTTTTTAATAATATTATTATAATTTTTAATCTTTTTTGTTATCAATAAAAGTTGGCATATATAAAGATTTAAAAATTAGATAATTCAAAAGTAAATCCTCAAATATGAAAAGTTAGAAAATTCTGAATTCTTTATATAGACTAAAACTAGCACAACTTTAATTGAATGTTTAATTTTTATGAATATTATTCAAACAATTTTTCTTATTAATTATTTAGGCAGAGTTTTTACTACAGTTTAAAAAATATTTATTAAAAAAAGTAAATGGTCCTCTCCAGAACTGATCTGAAATTCAAATATTGATTTTTGTACATATTAAACTAAGCCAGCGTGGCTGTGGTGTTTAAGCGTATAACTTGCGTCCGAAGGGTCCCGGGTTCAATCCTAACCAGCGTGCAATTTTTCGTTTTATATAATAGTTTTAATTGTTTAGGTATAGCGAATATTAATCATATATGTTAAAATTTGTTTAAACAAATTAAATTAACTAATAAAATCTTAAAATAAAATTTGCAAGACAAAGTTTTAATTCGATTAATGAAATAGTTGTATTCCAAAAATATAAATTTTATTTTTTATTTGCTCAAATAAGCAATAATAATGATAAAGAGTAAATTAATAACAAATTTGTACTGCGCCAGTGACTTTTTTCCCCTTGGGTTATTTGATTCCACTTTTCCGCCCGAATTTCTCCTTGACAATATACGCTTATACTGTTCACCATTAATGCGTTAGCCCTGGCAGGGCCGTATTGCGCCAGCCATGGCAGTCTGTACTGCAGTAGTATTTGCATTCGATACTGTACCAGTACTGGCATACTGTACTACGGCAGCCCTGGCAGGCAGTACTGCGCTGGTACTGGCAGTCAGTACTGAATGGCGTTATCATCCCAGAGTTAGGTCAATACTGCGCCAGTACTGGGTTACAGTACTGCGCCAGCCTCGCATAATACTGGCTAGTACTGGCGCGGTACTGCGGCAGTTGTCAATTTTTCAAAGGGTTATTTTGCCCGTCTTAGGAACACATGTATTTTTGGTCAGGTGTGCGAACTAATTTATTCTCCTTATTTTTCCCGCGCGGGCGATTTAGATGCCTCATTTATTTTATATGACACTTATTTATTAAAATTTAACAAATTTATATTTTTCACTAATCTCGCAATTATTACAAACTACTGGCATTTAAATAACCCCACCAAAAAACAATTTTCTAACTTGGTTTCCAAGTAAGAAAACTCATTTTCAACTTAGGAAACTGTTACACGTCATGTGTATAAGCGCTTTCAGAGCTGGTTCAGAACTGTCTCATATAATATAATGTCACACCTGAAAGTGGACTGTGGGCGGAAGTCGTGAAGTGTCGTTCGAATTCGTATAACTTCGGGCTTCAAGACTTGAGTCAACCCTGAATAACTGATGGCGGCTGTAGCTGTACCAGGCTTTATCCCTATTCTGCAGAAGTATTAAGGAAGTGATTGTTGTCGTTTTCACTGTTTTACATCTGTCTAAAATAGTATATTATCCATTTAAGAAGTGGTCAATGTTTATCTAAGTTAACGTGAGAAATCCGTGTGTTTTATTATTTGAAAAACTATGAAAAAGACTTTCGTTGAATACATTTCTGAGTTGTGAAGAGCCATGTTTTCCTTTTTCCAGTTTGATTAGAAACTGTGAAAAAGTCAAATTTTTCGGTCACAAAAAAATAAAAATACTGTGTCTGAAATTCATACACTGTTAATATGGTGTAACTTTGAAAAAAATGAAGTATTAAAGGCGGCACATTTAAATTGTATTAGGAGAAAAGTAATATAAGTGAATATGAACTTATTTACAAATAGTTTGTAGCATATAATTATTATTTTTCATTACCACGTGGTGATCAGGATGCTATTTTCATTGGTACTGTTCTCATTCATCCTTCAACAATGTACAAGTTATTTCAACTTTTTTCTGGATCAGGTTGAAGTTCGAAAACTTATGGGTAAGATAAACAATTAAAATATTTTTGTCAACTAACAAAACTAAGATATATTTAATAAAACAACAGATAAACAATTTTCTATGAAACAAATAAATTAGAAACTCACTTAAGTTATTATAAAAGCAAAATTTAACAAATGAATCATTTCATTCTTAAAATATTGATCAGAATATTTATAAATTAACTAAATACCACTTGATCAGCAAAATGACATTGAAATTTTTCAAACACAAACCGGTTTCAAGTTATAACCAGGTTCAATTAATCAATAGAGAGAAAGCAGGTAACAAGAGATAGGCTCATAAATTAATGTGATACAGTCGTTAATTAAGTAAACTAATAACACTTTTAGATTAACTTTAATTATATTATGTGTGTTCTTAATCAACGCCTAATTAATAATTTAGCACTAAAATTAATGCGACTATGCGTTGTATTATTTCACTAATAATACACACTGCAAAAACAGTTTTCAAAATTTTTTGAAAGAAAAGGTCAACAAATTTTTAAAAGTTATATTTTTAATATTTCTGAAAAGAATTTTTGTCTCTGTTTGATAACTAATAGACATTTTTCGAAAAATATAGTTAGAAATTTTTATAAATTGTTATTTTTTTTTTAAATTAAAACATTCCTTTTAAAAAGATAATTTAGAACTGCACTCTAAATTTAAATCAGTGATACCTATACGACTAACAATCAGTGAATACAACTTATTTTCAGTGGCTGGGTTTTCTTTATTTCAATCAGTTAATTTTAATTGACAATCAGTCGTATATCACTGATTGACCAGTAGATTTTAACTGATAATCAGCAACTGTTTTTACTAAATTATTCAGTGAAATAAAGTTACTGATTTTTCAGTCAACCCTTACAAAAAGGAAGTACTGGATTCAGTACTGGTTTCAGTACTGGGAAGAAGTACTGGGTTCATTACTGGGATAAGAACTGGGTTCAGTACTGGGTTTAGTACTGGATTAAGTATTGGAAAACCAGTTCTTTTTTCGCCATGCACTGTTGAAAATTTGTTCACGTTGCGCACTAAGTTTCTATGGGTCCTACGGCTGCGCAGTAGTTTTTTGTTGTAAATTAAATAGAAAGGAATACATTGAACGCAAAATCACAGTTCCAATGAAATTTAAAAAAAAATTTGCTATTGTGCTTTAAAAAATATATTACGCGAAAAAAGTACTGGTTTTCCAGTACTGACCCCAGTACTAAACCCAGTACTTCTATCCAGTACTGAATCCAGTACTACTTTTTTGTAAGGGAAATTGACAGGAAAATCAGTAACTTTGACTGTATAGAACCAGTGATTTTATTTCACTGATTCATTCCATGAAAAATGTTATTGATTATCAGTTAAAATCTACTGATCAGTTAGTGATATACGACTGATTGTCAGTTAAATTTAACTGATTAAAATTAAGAAAACCCAGCTTATATTCACTGATTGCCAATCGTATGTCACTGATTCAAATTTAGAGTGTGATGTTTTTGTTTTAATTCATTGTTTAACTAATATTATTTCTTAATTATATAAATATTCGCACTGTAAAAACAAATTTAAATATACATTAACGCTATAACCCAATGGGAAATGACACACATTCAAAAGGCGTGGCAACCGGGAACTCGGGTAAATTTTTCAAAAAAGGGCAAAAAATCGCGTTTTCTTAAATTGTCGGTTTTCTGTGCATTTTACGTAAAAAATATGTTACATAGAAGAAAAAAAAGATAAAATTTTGAGTTTTTTAAAAAAAAGATGAACTTAATTGGCCAAATAGTTTCCGAGTTATGTCTTTTCAAAGTTTACTAATTTAAAACCTTGTTTTCAAAAAATATTGCCGAACTTTTTTTTACTTAATCGGATGGAAAAATGATGTACATGAAAGTTATAGTAGACTATATTAGCTTTAAATTTCCGTTTAGAAAATTAAATTCGGTCCACTAGTTACCGAGCTATATAAAGTATACCAGATTTAAGGTTTTTCACATAGTTGCAAATTTTTTAGTTCGGATCGATTGTTTTTGTATTTTATTATTGTTAAATACATAACACAAGTTTGTTTCTATAAACAAAATTTAATATGACAGACGATATTTTTTTAAAAATAGACTTATGTTCGTGAGCCTTGGTATCTTAAGTTCTGGAAATATCGATCATAAAAAATATTATCAGCCAAGTCTATTTTACTCTTAACATTACTCGGCACTCACGTCGTGGACATGGTAAACATTTAGTTCCTCTATTTTTTATCTTTTATTTTTAATTTTTTGGGTTGGAAAGGAAGCACACAGAAAAAACGATATTCTTATTCTAAGAAACACTTCTTAAATAGGCGCCAAGAATATTTCCTACTTAAAGAAAGTGGGAAATATTCTTACAATAAGAGTAATATTCTTACTGTAAGAAAATTTCCCACTTAATTTAAGTGAAAAATATTCTTGGCGTCTATTTATGAAAATCAACGAATTTTTTAAAAATATTGTCTGCCATATTGGATGCACCTTGAGAATTAACAAAATTTTAAATATCATCCGCCATACTATATCCGTCATTTTAAATTTTTAAAATTGGTTTCAAAATTCGTAATCAGCGACCCCAAAAACTCTTAGATACCAAGTGTCACGACAATTAGCCAAGTTTTAAAAAATATCGTCTGCCATATTGGGTCGGCCATTTTGAATTTTTCAAATAATGCAAAAATTTATAGAAACAAACTTGTATTATGTACTTAACAATAATAATAAAATACAAGAGCAGTCGATCTGAACTAAAAAATTTGCAACTATGTGAAAAAACGTGAAAACTGGTATACTTTAGAAGGTCATAGCTCGGTAACTAGTGGGCCGAATTTAATTTTCTAAACGGAAATTTAAAGCTAATATAGTCTACTATAACTTTTATGCAAATCATTTTTCCATCCGATTAAGTAAAAAAATGTTCGGCATTCTTTTTTAAAAACAAGGTTTTTTCGGGTAAAAATGATGAAAAATTAGTAAACTTTGAAAAAGCATAACTCGGGAACTATTTGGCCAATTAAGTTTATCTTTTTTTTAAAAAACTCAAAATTTTATATACTTCTTCTTTTAAGTAACACATTTTTCACGTAAAATACACAGAAAACCGACAATTTAAGAAAACGCGATTTTTTGCACTTTTTTGAAAAATTTACCCGGGTTCCCGGTCTGCTGAAAACTTAGGGTCTTTAATTGTATGCCAAAAGAAAGGGTTTAAGCCAAAAACATCGACCTTCCGAGTTATTCTTGTCTAAAAGTACCTGTTGACTGGCCTAATTATATAAGCATGATAATCAGTATGTAGAATTTTAATAAAAAATAACGAAATTATATTTTTTAAAATTTGCTTAAATTCGCTTGAAATTTGTTATCAGAGGTTTCTAGGGTAGCTGATTAAGAATACACCAATTTTAGATTATTGAAATTCGAGTTGGTATAAAAAAAGACTATTAAATAAATGTTGAGTGTTTGTAGTTTTAATTAATTTTATTTATATTAATTAAAATTAGTTTTTGGTATTGGATCACATGTTGGGGAACATCATACTAAATATCACATGTGGGTCAAAATTTCCCAAAAAGAACAAAATTGGTTTGGGGTCTTTCGATTTTCTTGAAAATTGACAAAAGTTTAGTGTTAGGTAAGAGTTATTTGTAGCCGTTTGAAACGTAATTTAAAGGTTCTAAATTTTCCAAAAATTTGACTAAAAAAAGTCAAAAAAAATTTTTAAATTAATTTTTCTTACATTTGGCCGTGAATAACGTTTATGAATAAATTATTTTCAAATTCCATATCTTTTTCTGCGTCTTTTAAAAAAAAAAAATTGATGGAGGGTCTGAAACTAACGGAGATATTCAATTTTTAGTGCGGCGGTTCACTGTATGGAGCCACTGCTGACATTGCGCTGCGCCGCGGCGCGAGACAAAAAAACGTACGTGGACAAATTACAATAAAGCCCACAAATATTAACCGATTTATAATTTTTTTTTTCATATAAAGGTAATAAAATTATGCATACCACCTCTGATTTTGTTATTTGACAAATAGTTGTTTTCATTTGTTTATTTATTGTTAAAAATAAAAAACAAAAATTCTCATTTAAACCAGTTTAATTCTTCATTAAACGCAATAATTAAATTAGGAATGACGAAAAATGTTGAATTTATGATTTAAGAACAAATTCTAATAGTAAGTTAATTGTTTAAAAAATGTTTGTATTTGTTATAAACAAATTAGTGGAAGAAAAATATTTTTATCATTTACTTGACATTTATTAGGGCTGTGCAAAAAGCTCGAAACTCGAAGTCCGACCGAGCCGAACCGAGCCTAGCAGTCTTCGAGCCGAGTCGGGTTCGAGCCGAGCTTTCTTAAATACCCGAAATTTTTCGAGTACTCGAAATTGTACGGGTTCTCGAATGATACGAGGGCCCGAAAATTTCGGGTCTTGAACGAGACCCGAAAATTTCTACATGCGCAGTAGAGTTCAAAGCTCCAAACAAATGCGCACTAGTGTTCCAAGCACTAAATACATGCGCAGTAGTGTTTCAAGCACCAAATACATGCGCAGTAGTGTTCCAAGCACTAAATACATGCGCAATAGTTTTCTATGCACTAAATGCAAGCGCACTAATGTTCCACGCACTAAATACATGCGCACTAGTGTTCTACGCACTAAATACATGCGCACTAGTGTTCCACGGACTAAATACATGCGCACTAGTTTTCTACGCACTAAATACATGCGCACTAGTTTTCAATGCACTAAATACATGCACACTAGTTTTCTATGCACTAAATACATGCGCACTAGTGTTCCACGCGCTAAATACATGCGCACTAATGTTCCACGCACTAAATACATGCGCACTAGTTTTCAATGCACTAAATACATGCGCACTAGTTTTCTACGCACTAAATACATGCGCACTAGTTTTCAATGAACTAAATACATGCACACTAGTTTTCTATGCACTAAATACATGCGCACTAGTGTTCCACGCACTAAATACATGTGCACTAGTTTTCTACGCACTAAATACATGCGCACTAGTTTTCTATGCACTAAATGCATGCGCACTAATGTTCCACGCACTAAATACATGCGCACTAGTGTTCCACGCACTAAATATATGCGCACTAGTTTTCTACACGGAAAAAAAAAGTTTATTGATATTTACAAAACTTTTTTTGGACTCTTGGATACATGAAAAAGTTTTGTGAAAACTCTTATAGCAAGGTTTGTATGAATTACTAAATTTGTTCATATATATTATACCTAAATTCCGTTAATTATACAAAATGAAGCAATAGTATTTCTATCGGGGAATTTGTAAGAATTCTAGAGGAGTTTTGTAAAACAGAACCATGCAAAAAAGAAAATAGAATGACTCATCAGTTGTCTGATGAGACTGTGAACGCTTCCCCTTCTCTGGTTACTAGTAGGTGTGGTATTTTGACTGTTGTTGGTGAGATGCAAGGTGATTGGTCGAAAGTTGACGATTCGCAAACATACATACATACATAATTAATTTAATATTTTATTAATACCTTAAACGCAAGTAAACGCATAGAAACGAATATTTTAAAAAATCCTAGCGACGCTGAGATTCGAACCCTGATTTTCTAAACCGAACGCATATAACGAGTCAGACGCACTACCACGGGGCCATTGAGGCTAATGATTTGGATTTCCAAGTACTCGGTGACCTCTAGTTCTGGCATGTGCCATTTAAATAAATTTTCACCAAACGAGGAAATGGCAATTCCTTTTGAGTATCTTTTGTTAATTACTTATTTTAGAGATAAAGATATTTTTTAGAAAAATAATATTGTAGAATCTTATAAAAATAATCAAAATAAATATCAAAATTGAAGTGAAATAATATTTGAATTCAAGAGGAATTTTTAGTTTTCATCTAATCTTTGTAAAATTATGAAATAATAACTAAAAACATTTCTATTATTTAAGTTTAACATCTCATTTCAATCATGTGAAACAGTAATAACTTATTTCTGGTAAAAATTGACAAAAGTTTAGTCTAGTTAAATTTAGTATAACAATAGTTATTAGCAAATTATTAATAAAATAATTAAATAAGTTAAGTATCTCCAAAAAGTTGTTTTTCAAATAATTTTAGACTACATGTATTTTTTTGTTTGTCTGAAAAAAAATTTTTCATGAAGTTATAAAGATTTTAATTTTTGAAACTCTCGTTTACTTGAAATTTAAGAAAAAACCTTTTAAGTGTAATAACTTTTTAAATAATTTGGATATCTTTTTTTTTTTTCAGGATCGGCCTGAAATAGTTGTTAGTTGCTCCTCTTCAAAAGATGTAAAAAAAGTTGCTCTTGATATTTTTCTATATTTCTCGTTTTTTCAACAAATTCCGTTAAAACTCGATAAAAAGCTAATTTTTAGAAAACTTTCCAGTGTTTTTGGGTGAAAATAAGCAAATAATTTTAGAAAACGTGTAATTTATCAGAAACGTTTATATCTTAAACGTATCTAATTTTTATTTTAATTGAATTTTTTACATATTTTTTTAACTCCTTTCGTTAAAAATTCAAATTAAGAAATGGTTTTAGCTGAATAAAAATATTATTAAAGTTAATTTCACCAAATTTTAAATTATCAAGTTTCACATTTCTTAGAAAAAATTATGTTGTGTCAAAATTTGTTGTCAAATAATAATTATTTAACATTTTATGTTTTTTCTTTGAATCTAGTGGAAATATGTAATTTTTATCCAATCTTGACAAATAATAGCTCATTTTTCTCTTTAAAACGTTATTTGTTGGCTTTTGTTGAATAACATTGTCTTTAAAAATATATCTAAATCAAATCTTATTTATCCAATAACTTTTGAATAAAATATTTTAAAAAATCCAACCAATAAACCAATATTAACCAACATTACCTGTTTATCAAAAGCAAGTGACTTTTAAAAAATTAAAGATATTGTAAAGTTTCATTTTCTGTTTTTCCGTAATTTTTTTTCAGACATTCTTTGAAAATTACTTTTTATTTAAACTAAAACTAGAATATTAAACATTAAAAAACAAAATAATTAAAGAAGACATTGGATTAAAAATTGTTTGTATTGGAAGTATAAACAAATCATAATTTATATTATGAATACAAAAATTTTAAGTATTTCCCTTTTTCTATTAGTTTTAAACAGTTGCTA
This sequence comes from Ganaspis brasiliensis, assembly GCA_037103525.1. Taxonomy (NCBI): domain Eukaryota; kingdom Metazoa; phylum Arthropoda; class Insecta; order Hymenoptera; family Figitidae; genus Ganaspis; species Ganaspis brasiliensis. The sequence goes on from JAZKLR010000766.1 coordinate 312,376, forward strand.
AAAGTTTGTTGTAACAGATACTAATAACAATAACATTTTCTATGTTGCATTGAAACATAGAAATCCTTTGAAATTCAACTGTGATAGACACACGGCACACTGTTAACTGCGCGCGCGAGCGCAGTCAAATATTTTACGAAACTCATTCGTAACTCGTACAAATGGACATTTTAATATTTAGAACGGGCAAGTTTAGAATAAATGAAAAGTATATATTTGAAATTCTGTTAAAATAATTTATCAAATTAGATTTTCCAAAGAAAATAAATCTATTTTGTACTTTCCACAAAATAATTTGATAACTTTTGCTGAATTAGTTTTATATGAATTACAGAAGTTTTTTTTTACAGGCCTGTTTTATAAAATGTACAGAAAGTTTCGTAAATAGTTTAGAAAAGTTTGACATTAAGAGCAGAAAATTTAGTAAACAATACGAAACTTTGTTTTGTAAAGCGATTTATCCAAGACTACTGAAATAATTTTGTAGTATTCGAAAAACTTTTTTTTTCCGTGTATGCACTAAATGCATGCGCACTAATGTTCCACACACTAAATACATGCGCACTAGTCTTCCACACATTGAATACATGCGCACTACATTTCTACACACTAAATACATGAGGAATATTTTTCTACGCACTCAATATATGCGCAGTAGAGTTCCATGCACTAAATATGTACTATGCGTAGAAAAATTGTGCAATAGTAATTAGTGCGTGAAAAACAAGTGCGCATGTATTTAGTGCATAGAAAAATAGTGCGCATGTATTTAGTGCGTGGAACACTAGTGCGCATGTATTTTTTTTTAGTTATTATACACTCGTTTTTAACGACCTTACTGACCCAATGAGTGTCCCCCGTAGGAAGTTCCTAGAATTGTACTTGTATATATTCTTTAAGTGTTTTTGCGTCTACAGAATGGCTTGAAATTAGGAGTACTCGCATTTGCCTGGACCACCCGGTATATTGCTTTAGCTCGCCAGTGGAGAGGGAAAACTGTAGAAAAACCTCTTCCTGATTACAACCGGTTTATCGACAGTCGAGTTCTAGTGATCTGCACAAGTCGATTACCGACAGTGCATATCATTATTCCTCGACGTCGAACCTTCCACTGAAGTTATCTCACGAGTTAGAAAAATCCCAGACTCATCGGGGCGCGAACCCAGCAAGCTGGACTTGGCGCGACCGCAGAGTCTAGTATTTAACCAACTGAGCTAACTCCGTGGTTAGTGCGCATTTATTTAGTGCGTAGAAAACTAGTGCGCATGTATTTAATGCGTGGAACACTAATGCGCATGTATTTAGTGCATAGAAAACTAGTGCGCATGTATTTCGTGCATGGAACACTAGTGCGCATGTATTTAGTGCGTGGAACACTAGTGCGCATGTATTTAGTGCTTGGAACACTACTGCGCATGTATTTAGTGCTTTGAACACTACTGCGCATGTATTTAGTACTTTGAATACTACTGCGCATATGTGGGTTGCTTAGTGAGCTGGAGGACCAAAACATGTTATGTAAGTTCAAGTTCTCGAAATTTTCGGGTTCTCGATTCATTCGGGTCCTTTTCGATTTTCGAGTTCTCGAATCGTTCGGGTACCCGAATTCATTTGTGATCACATTTTGGACAAGGGCTCGAAATTTTCCGAGTATTCGACAAATTTTTCGAGTTCGAGCTAATCTCGAACCCGGCTCGACTCGGCCCGAAAAAAGCCGGCTGGGCTCGACATTTCGAGATTTTTGCACAGCCCTAACATTTATCAATCTAAATCTATCTATTATTTAATATTTATAACTAATTAGTAATTAACATTACAAAAATCATTATAAACAAATTATTTTGTTTATTTATAAACAAATCTTATAAACAATTTCCTTAAATTTGAACTATTTTTTAAATTTTAAAGAAAATTTAATGATTATAAATAATTAGTATTGTTATTAATAATTTTATAAACAATTTTACTTCTCCAGTTCTTTATAGCAAACTTACTGAAAGTAAGTAATTTATTAATAACAATACTAATAATTTATAATTATTAAATTTTCTTTAAAATTTGGAAAATGGTTTAAATTCAAGGAGATAAGAAAAAGAACAAAGCCTATACGACTAAAAGTAATGAAGCTATGAATTTGTTAATTCATGATTGTAAAAAATTAAATTTAAAAATTAAATTAAAGTTTGCTTCTTTTAACAATTTAGAGAAATAATATTGTACATTTTGTATAAAATTTCAGTAATTTCATGATAAGGAATTGGACAAGTAAAATTGTTTATAAGATTTGTTTATAAACAAACAAAATAATTTGTTTATAATGACTTTTGTAATGTTAATTACTAATTAGTTATAAATATTAAATAATATATAGATTTAGATTGATAAATGTCAAGTAAATGATAAAAATATTTTTCTTCCACTTATTTGTTTATAACAAATACAAACATTTTTTAAACAATTAACTCACTATTAGAATTTGTTCTTAAATCATAAATTCAACATTTTTCGTCATTCCTAATTTAATTATTGCGTTTAATGAAGAATTAAACTGGTTTAAATGAGAATTTTTGTTTTTTATTTTTAACAATAAATAAACAAATGAAAACAACTATTTGTCAAATAACAAAATCAGAGGTGGTATGCATAATTTTATTACCTTTATATGATAAAAAAATTCTAAATCGGTTAATATTTGTGAGCTTTATTTTAATTTGTCCACGTACGTTTTTTTGTCTCGCGTCGCGGCGCAGCGCAATGTCAGCAGTGGCGCCATACAGTGAACCGCCGCACTAAAAATTGAATATCTCCGTTAGTTTCAGACCCTCCATCAATTTTTTTTTTAAAAGACGCAGAAAAAGATAAGGAATTTGAAAATAATTTATTCATAAACGTTATTCACGGCCAAATGTAAGAAAAATTAATTTGAAAATTTTTTTTGACTTTTTTTTGGTCAAATTTTTGGAAAATTTAGAACCTTTAAATTACGTTTCAAACGGTTACAAATCATCTATAAATCTTGTAAATATGAAGCAAATCCATTAAAAACTACAAAAAATATCATGCTTTAAAAAAACTCGTATCTCAAAATTCAAAGCTCTCTAACTTCAACAATGTTGAAAATGTTTGTAAACTCTTTGTCCCACAAATAACTCTTACCTAACACTAAACTTTTGCCAATTTTTAAGAAAATCGAAAGACCCCAAACCAACTTTGTTCTTTTTGGGAAATTTTGACCCATGTTTGTTTAAGCAACTGTCTACACATTTTCGATATTGAATTTGATATGAAATTTAAGACTTGTGTGATGATCTTTGAAGTTCTAGTATATTTAAATATAACCTTGCTGATTTCAAACATTTTAAAATTGTCAGGCGCAAAGAGTATTGTCAGACACTAAAAAGAGGCATCCTTAACTCACTTCAGAACTTATCTGTAGGTTAACTTACACAGAAAATTGTTTTGGATTAAATTAATCTGCAACGCACTTTTTTTTATACCCAATTGAATTTAAGTAATCAGGAATTGGCTTAAAGCAATTGCGCTGCAGATTATTTTCGCTGGATCTGCAGATCCAGCGTTGGATCAAGACAAAAATATTTTATCTGACAGATAATTTATCCATAACTCTAATCCGGAGGTAGATCAACTAGCCACAAGTTTCTAAATAAAATTTGTCTAATAATTTGTTTACCTCGTAGAAAATAACAGAAAGGTTCCTAACATTAACATCTAAAATGTTAAACTTTACATATAATATTAACAGTTTAAGGTATTAGTCGCCTAAATGCTCCTGCAAAACTCCCGCAAAATAAAAAGAACACTAAAAAATAAACTTTTATATCAACTCACTTGCTTCCTTGTAACCTCTTCTAATGTATAGTATGTAATTTTCATGATTTTAAGTCATGTACTGTAAGTTATTGCGATGTATTGCTAACACGTTTACGACATTTTTAAATTAAAAAAATTGCACCCATTAACATTAATAATAACAAAAATTATAACAATTTATTTTTAAAAATTACCTATATGTATAGTTTAGTCAATAATATTTTAGAAAATTGATTTTTATAAAAATCTCTCAGTTTTTTCTTAAAATTATAAAACATAATTACAAAATATAAATTGTACTAAATATATAAACTCTTCTGAGGAGATGTGCACAGTTCTCCAACAGTTTCGAGACTACTACGGAAATTCGTTTGACATTTTATGTAAAGTACAAAACAAAAACAGACTCCAATCGAGGGCAAAGAACTCTTAAGTAAATACAAATCGACGACAAAAATAAGAAATCTATTACAAATTAAATCGTTGATAAGTTTAACTTTTTCAATAACGGGAAGAAATATTTGTTTAAAAAACAGATAGTCTCCTTTTTATTAATAGCATTTTTGTTGGATTTTATAAATAGCATTTCTGACATTGTTCTTTTTTTCCAATTTGATTCAAAATCCACTATTTTTGCATTCTCCCAATCGAAAGTATGTCTATGATAAGACTGATGTTTATAGATCACAGATTCTTCTTTTTTTGTGTCTCTATGTCAGGCCGTCCAAGCTCCAACCCTGACAGACGCGCTGGATGCCGCCGGCGCGTAAACACGTCCAAAAACATCCAAAAACATCCAAACTGGATGCGGGCAAATAAACGATTAAAAAAACAATAAATGTTATAAAAAATGATTGGGGATGATGAAGTGGACCTCACTGAACATATAAAAAACAATTTCATGACAAAATTAATTGTTATTAATTATAGAAATATGTAAAAATGTGTGATAGTTTGGTTGTGCAAAAAACACTGACAATAAAGTTTGTCTCATTGAAAATAAACATTGGATTCATAGGCAAAAAAAAAATTTATTACCCCTACTGTTTGTTTACAATTTCCAATTGTTTAAACAAATTGTTTAAACAAATTATTTAAAAAAAATATTTTTTAAAACATATTGATAGGAATCAATTGTATAAGAAAATTTGAGAACAGTGTGTAGAAAATCTATTTTTTAAACGCTGTACTTTGTTTGTAAAATTGTAATAAACAAATAACAGTTATTTATTTATAACGATTTTATGAACAAAATACAACTTATACAAAAAATTGATACATACAAAATCTTTATAATTTTTCTCGCAGAATTGATTGGCAAACAAATTTTTTAAAAAAAAAAGAATTTTTAATTTTATTAATAATTCCCTGGCAAAAATGTGGGCCATAGCGTGGACTCAATTGAGTCCGCCTTAGGTCTACTTTATGGAATTTGCTAGTAAAAAAGTGGAAAATCAAAAAAATGATTTCCCAAATGAATTTTTATGATAAAACTCATCTTTTTAAAGCGATTTAGTGAGATATGGAAAGGAAAATAATTAATTTGCGGCTAAAAACATTCGAAAAATCAAAAGTTTAAATAAAAATGATCAATTATTCATTTCTTATCATTATTGAAAGAATAATTATTTCATTTCTTAAGAACGAAATGTTACAATTAATTAAATTAAATTTAAAAGTAAACTAATTAAATCCAAAAAAAAAAAAAAAAATATTTAACTACCACAAAACTAACAATTAAAAAAATAAAACTTCAAATACACAAAACATACAATTAAGATATAAGGATAACAAAAATTAAAATGTACGACAGGTAGTAGCACACAGGGGCACACAAAAATCTAATAAAAAACTAAAATAGTTGATCATTCATAGAAATATAGAATTTAATAATTTAAATTAATAACAAAAATTATTAAACGCTGAAAACCACCCTAAATGATAACACTCGGAAAAAATTTAAAAGAAAAAATATTAATTTGCGCAAAAAATTCTAAAAAATATCTAAAATGGTAAAACATACTCTGACATATTAATTTTGTCCGTTTATTATACATATGAGTACTTTCTTGCATAATTATGCCTCGCCAGAAAAATTTAGCAAAATACACTAAAAAATTTTCAGCCAAAAATCACTTCTTTTTCATGTTTCTAGATCTAATTTCAAACTTTTTCATCTATTAACGAACAAAATTTAACAAAAATTGAAGGACTGCGCGTTACTTTCAACTAGTCAAAAAATGAAAATTCAATCAATTTTTGCCTCGCCAGAAAAATTTAGAAAAATACACAAAAAAATTTTTAGACAAATATCAATTATTTTTCATATTTCTAGATCTAATTTCAAACTATTTCATCTAGTAGCGAACAAAATTGAACAAAAATTAAAGAACTGCGCGTTACTTTCAACTTGTCAAAAAATGAAAATTCAATCAATTTTTGACTCGCAAGAACAATTTGGCAATATGCACAAAAAAATTTTCAGACAAATATCAATTATTTTCCATATTTCTGGATCTAATTTCAAACTTTTTTATCCATTAACGAACCAAATTGAAAAAAAATTAAAGGACTGCGCGTTACTTTCAACTTGTCAAAAAATGAAAATTCAATCAATTTTGCCTCGCCAGAAAAATTTGGCAAAATACACAAAAAAAATTTCAGACAAATATCAATTATTTTTCATATTTCTAGATCTAATTTCAAACTTTTTTATCTACTAACAAACAAAATTAAACAAAAATTGACGAACTGCGCGTTACTTTCAACTTGTCAAAAAATAAAAATTCAATCAATTTTTGACTCGCCAGAAAAATTTGGCAATATGCACAAAAAAATTTTCAGACAAATATCAATTATTTTCCATATTTCTGGATCTAATTTCAAACTTTTTTATCTATTAACGAACAAAATTAAACAAAAATTAAAGGACTGCGCGTTACTTTCAACTTGTCAAAAAATGAAAATTCAATCAATTTTGCCTCGCCAGAAAAATTTGGCAAAATACACAAAAAAATTTTCAGACAAATATCAATTATTTTTCGTATTTCTAGATCTAATTACAAACTTTTTCATCTATTAACGAACAAAATTGAAAAAAAATTGAAGGACTGCGCGTTACTTACAACTTGTCAAAAAATGAAAAAAATTGATTGAATTTTCATTTTTTGACAAGTTGAAAGTAACACGTAGTTCTTCAATTTTTGTTCAATTTTGTTCGTTAATAGATGAAATAGTTTAAAATTAGATCTAGAAATATGGAAAAAATTGATATTTGTCTGAAAATTTTTTTGTGCATTTTGCAAATTTTTCTGGAGAGGCAAAAATTGATTGAATTTACATTTTTGACAAGTTGAGACTAACGCGCAGTTCGTCAATTTTTGTTCAATTTTGTTCGTTAGTAGATGAAAAAGTTTGAAATTAGAGCTAGAAATATGAAAAAAAAATTGATATTTGTCTAAAAATTTTTTTGTATATTTTGCAAAATTTTTCTGGAGAGTAAAAATTGATTTAATTTTCATTTTTTAACAAGTTGAAAGTTACGCGCAGTTCTTTAATTTTTGCTCAATTTTGTTCCTTAAAAGATGAAATAGTTTAAAATTAGATGTAGAAATATGGGAAATAATTGATATTTGTCTGAAAATTTGTTTGTGTATTTTACAAATTTTTCTGACGAGGCAAAAATTGATTGAATTTACATTTTTTAACAAGTTGAAAGTTTATGGGCAGTTCTTTAATTTTTGTTAAATTTTATTCGTTACTAGATGAAAAAGTTTGAAATTAAATCTAGAAATATTGAAAATAGTTAATATTTGTCTGAAAATTTTTTTTTTGTATTTTGCCTAATTTTTCTGGCGAGGCAAAAATTGATTAAATTTTTTTTTACAAGTTGAATGTAAAGCGCAGTTTGTCAATTTTTGTTCAATTTTGTTCGTTAGTAGATGAAAAAGTTTTAAATAAGATCTAGAAATATGGAAAATAGTTAATATTTGTCTGAAAATTTTTTTGTGTATGTTGCCGAATTTTTCTGGCGAGGCAAAAATTGATTAAATTTTCATTTTTTGACAAGTTGAAAGTAACGCGCAGTTCGTCAATTTTTGAACAGTTTTGTTCGTTAGTAAATAAAAAAGTTTGAAATTAGATCTAGAAATATGGAAAATAATTGATATTTGTCTAAAAATTTTTTTGTGTATTTTGCAAAAATTTTCTGGCGAAGAAAAATTGATTTAATTTTCATTTTTTGACAAGTTGAAAGTAACGCGCAGTACGTCAATTTTTGTTTAATTTTATTCCTTACTAGATGAAATAGTTTGAAATCAGATCTAGAAATATAAAAAATATATGATATTTGTCTGAAAATTTGTTTGTGCATTTTACAAATTTTTCTGGCGAGGCAAAAATTGATTGAATTTTCATTTTTTGACAAGTTGAAAGTAACGCGTAGTTCTTTAATTTTTGTTAAATTTTATTCGTTACTAGATGAAAAAGTTTAAAATTAGAACTAGAAATATGGAAAATATATGATATTTGTCTGAAAATTTTTTTGTGCAGTTTGCCAAATTTTTCTGGCGAGTCAAAATTTGATTGAATTTTCATTTTTTGACAAGTTAAAAGTAACGCGCAGTCCTTCAATTTTTGTTCAATTTTGTTCGTTAATAGATGAAAAAGTTTGAAATTAGAGCTAGAAATATGAAAAAAATTGATATTTGTCTGAAAATTTTTTTGTGTATTTTGCAAAATTTTTCTGGCGAAGAAAAATTGATTTAATTTTCATTTTTTGACAAGTTGAAACTTACGCGCAGTTCTTTAATTTTTGCTAAATTGTGTTCGTTTAAAGATGAAATAGTTTAAAATTAGATCTAGAAATATGGAAAATAATTGATATTTGTCTGAAAATTTTTTTGTGTATTTTGCCAAATTTTTCTGGCGAGTAAAAAACTGATTGAATTTTCATTTTTTGACAAGTTGAAAATAATGCGCAGTTCTTTAATTTTTGCTTAATTTTATTCTTTACTAGTTGAAAAAGTTTGAAATTAGATCTAGAAATATTGAAAATAGTTAATATTTGTCTAAAAATGTTTTTGTGTATGTTGCCGAATTTTTCTTGCGAGGCAAAAATTGATTGAATTTTTTTTTTTTACAAGCTGAATGTTAAGCGCAGTTCGTCAATATTTGTTCAATTTTGTTCGTTAGTAGATGAAAAAGTTTCAAATTAGATCTAGAAATATGGTAAATAGTTCATATTTGTCCGAAAATTTTTTTGTATATGTTGCCGAATTTTTCTGGCGAGACCAAAATTGATTGAATTTTCATTTTTTGGCAAGTTAAAAGTAACGCGCAGTCCTTCAATTTTTGTTCAATTTTGTTCGTTAATAGATGAAAAAGTTTGAAATTAGATCTACAAATATTGAAATTAATTAATATTTGTCTAAAAATTTTTTTGTGTTTATTGCCTAATTTTTCTGGCGAGGCAAAAATTGATTGAATTATTTTTTCCAAGTTGAATGTAAAGCGCATTTCGTCAATTTTTATTCAATTTTGTTCGTTAATAGATGAAAAAGTTTGTATTTAGATCTAGAAATACGAAAAATAATTGATATTTGTCTGAAAATTTTTTTGTGTATTTTGCCAAATTTTTCTGGCGAGTCAAAATTTGATTGAATTTTCATTTTTTGACAAGTTTAAAGTAACGCGCAGTCCTTTAATTTTTGTTCAATTTTGTTCGTTAGTAGATGAAAAAGTTTGAAATTAGATCTAGAAATATGAAAAATAAATGATATTTGTCTGAAAATTTTTTTGTGCATTTTGCCAAATTTTTCTTGCGAGGCAAAAATTGATTGATTTTTCATTTTTTGACAAGTTGAAAGTAACGCGTAGTTCTTTAATTTTTGTTTAATTTTATTCGTTACTAGATGAAAAAGTTTAAAATTAGAACTAGAAATATGGAAAATATATGATATTTGTCTGAAAATTTTTTTGTGCAGTTTGCCAAATTTTTCTGGCGAGGCAAAAATTGATTGCATTTCCATTTTTTGACAAGTGAAACTAACGCGTAGTTCGTCAATTTTTATTTAATTTTGTTCGTTAGTAGATAAAAAAGTTTGAAATTAGATCTAGAAATATGGAAAATATATGATATTTGTCTGAAAATTTTTTTGTGCATTTTGCCAAATTTTTCTTGCGAGGCAAAAATTGATTGATTTTTTTTTTTTTACAAGTTGAATGTTAAGCGCAGTTCGTTAATATTTGTTCAATTTTGTTCGTTAGTAGATGAAAAAGTTTCAAATTAGATCTAGAAATATGGTAAATAGTTCATATTTGTCCAAAATTTTTTTTTGTATGTTGCCGAATTTTTCTGGCGAGACCAAAATTGATTGAATTTTCATTTTTTGACAAGTTAAAAGTAACGCGCAGTCCTTCAATTTTTGTTCACTTTTGTTCGTTAATAGATAAAAAAGTTTTAAATTAGATCTAGAAATATGGAAAATATATGATATTTGTATGAAAATTTTTTTGTGTATTTTGCCAAATTTTTCTGGCGAGTAAAAAATTGATTGAATTTTCATTTTTTGACAAGTTGAAAGTAATGCGCAGTTCATTAATTTTTGCTAAATTTTATTCTTTACTAGATGAAAAAGTTTGAAATTAGATCTAGAAATATTGAAAATAGTTAATATTTGTCTAAAAATTTTTTTGTGTATGTTGCCGAATTTTTCTTGCGAGGCAAAAATTGATTGAATTTTTTTTTTTTACAAGTTGAATGTTATGCGCAGTTCGTCAATATTTGTTCAATTTTGTTCGTTAGTAGATGAAAAAGTTTCAAATTAGATCTAGAAATATGGGAAATAGTTCATATTTGTCCGAAAATTTTTTTGTGTATGTTGCCGAATTTTTCTGGCGAGACCAAAATTGATTGAATTTTTATTTTTTGACAAGTTGAAAGTAACGCGCAGTCCTTCAATTTTTGTTCAATTTTGTTCGTTAATAGATGAAAAAGTTTGAAATTAGATCTACAAATATTGAAATTAATTAATATTTGTCTAAAAATTTTTTTGTGTATTTTGCCAAATTTTTCTGTCGAGTAAAAAATTGATTGATTTTTCATTTTTTGACAAGTTGAAAGTAATGCGCAGTTCTTTAATTTTTGTTTAATTTTATTCGTTACTAGATGTAAAAGTTTGAAATTAGATCTGCAAATATTGAAATTAGTTAATATTTGTCTAAAAATTTTTTTGTGTATTTTGCCTAATTTTTCTGGCGAGGCAAAAATTGATTGAATTTTTTTTTCCAAGTTGAATGTAAAGCGCAGTTCGTCAATTTTTGTTCAATTTTGTTCTTTAATAGATAAAAAAGTTTGTAATTAGATCTAGAAATACGAAAAATAATTGATATTTGTCTGAAAATTTTTTTGTGTATTTTGCCAAATTTTTCTGGCGAGGCAAAAATTGATTGAATTTTTATTTTTTGACAAGTTTAAAGTAACGCGCAGTCCTTTAATTTTTGTTCAATTTTGTTCGTTAGTAGATGAAAAAGTTTGAAATTAGATCTAAAAATATGAAAAATAAATGATATTTGTCTGAAAATTTTTTTGTGTATATTGCAAAATTTTTCTGCGAGGAAAAATTGATTTAACTTTCATTTTTTGACAAGTTGAAAGTAACGCGCAGTTCGTCAATTTTTGTTCAATTTTGTTCGTTAGTAGATAAAAAAGTTTGAAATTAGATCTAGAAATATGAAAAATAATTGATATTTGTCTGAAATTTTTTTTGTGTATTTTGCAAAATTTATCTGGCGAGGAAAAATTGATTTAATTTTTATTTTTTGACAAGTTGAAAGTAACGCGCAGTTCGTCAATTTTTGTTTAATTTTGTTTGTTAGTAGATAAAAAAGTTTGAAATTAGATCTAGAAATATGAAAAATAATTGATATTTGTCTGAAAATTTTTTTGTGTATTTTGCAAATTTTTTCTGGCGAGTAAAAAATTGATTGAAATTTTATTTTTTGACAAGTTGAAAGTAATGCGCAGTTCTTTAATTTTTGTTTAATTTTATTCGTTACTAGATGAAAAAGTTTAAAATTAGATCTAGAAGAATTGAAAATAATTGATATTTGTCTGAAAATTTTTTTGTGTATTTTGCCAAATTTTTCTGGCGAGTAAAAAACTGATTGAATTTTCATTTTTTGACAAGTTGAAAATAATGCGCAGTTCTTTAATTTTTGCTTAATTTTATTCTTTACTAGATGAAAAAGTTTGAAATTAGATCTAGAAATATTGAAAATAGTTAATATTTGTCTAAAAATGTTTTTGTGTATGTTGCCGAATTTTTCTTGCAAGGCAAAAATTGATTGAATTTTTTTTTTTTTACAAGCTGAATGTTAAGCGCAGTTCGTCAATATTTGTTCAATTTTGTTCGTTAGTAGATGAAAAAGTTTCAAATTAGATCTAGAAATATGGTAAATAGTTCATATTTGTCCGAAAATTTTTTTGTATATGTTGCCGAATTTTTCTGGCGAGACCAAAATTGATTGAATTTTCATTTTTTGACAAGTTGAAAATAATGCGCAGTTCTTTAATTTTTGCTTAATTTTATTCTTTACTAGATGAAAAAGTTTGAAATTAGATCTAGAAATATTGAAAATAGTTAATATTTGTCTAAAAATTTTTTTGTGTATATTGCCTAATTTTTCTGGCGAGGCAAAAATTGATTGAATTATTTTTTCCAAGTTGAATGTAAAGCGCATTTCGTCAATTTTTATTCAATTTTGTTCGTTAATAGATGAAAAAGTTTGTATTTAGATCTAGAAATACGAAAAATAATTGATATTTGTCTGAAAATTTTTTTGTGTATTTTGCCAAATTTTTCTGGCGAGTCAAAATTTGATTGAATTTTCATTTTTTGACAAGTTTAAAGTAACGCGCAGTCCTTTAATTTTTGTTCAATTTTGTTCGTTAGTAGATGAAAAAGTTTGAAATTAGATCTAGAAATATGAAAAATAAATGATATTTGTCTGAAAATTTTTTTGTGTATTTTGCAAAATTTTTCTGGCGAGGAAAAATTGATTTAACTTTCATTTTTTGACAAGTTGAAAGTAACGCGCAGTTCGTCAATTTTTGTTCAATTTTGTTCGTTAGTAGATAAAAAAGTTTGAAATTAGATCTAGAAATATGAAAAATAATTCATATTTGTCTGAAAATTTTTTTGTGTATTTTGCAAAACTTTTCTGGCGAGTAAAAAATTGATTGAATTTTTATTTTTTGACAAGTTTAAAGTAATGCGCAGTTCTTTAATTTTTGTTTAATTTTATTCGTTACTAGATAAAAAAGTTTTAAATTAGATCTAGAAATATGGAAAATAGTTAATATTTGTCTGAAAATTTTTTTGTGTATGTTGCCGAATTTTTCTGGCGAGGCAAAAATTGATTGCATTTCCATTTTTTGACAAGTGAAACTAACGCGCAGTTCGTCAATTTTTGTTTAAATTTGATCGTTTGTAGATAAAAAATTTTGAAATTAGATCTAGAAATATGGGAAATACATGATATTTGTCTGAAAATTTTTTTGTGCATTTTGCCAAATTTTTCTTGCGAGGCAAAAATTGATTGATTTTTTTTTTTTTTACAAGTTGAATGTTAAGCGCAGGTCGTCAATATTTGTTTAATTTTGTTCGTTACTAGATGAAATAGTTTGAAATCAGATCTAGAAATATGGAAAATATATGATATTTGTCTGAAAATTTTTTTGTGCAGTTTGCCAAATTTTTCTGGCGAGGCAAAAATTGATTGCATTTCCATTTTTTGACAAGTGAAACTAACGCGTAGTTCGTCAATTTTTATTTAATTTTGTTCGTTAGTAGATAAAAAAGTTTGAAATTAGATCTAGAAATATGGAAAATATATGATATTTGTCTGAAAATTTTTTTTGTGCATTTTGCCAAATTTTTTCTTGCGAGGCAAAAATTGATTGATTTTTTTTTTTTTACAAGTTGAATGTTAAGCGCAGTTCGTTAATATTTGTTCAATTTTGTTCGTTAGTAGATGAAAAAGTTTCAAATTAGATCTAGAAATATGGTAAATAGTTCATATTTGTCAAAAATTTTTTTTTGTATGTTGCCGAATTTTTCTGGCGAGACCAAAATTGATTGAATTTTCATTTTTTGACAAGTTAGAAGTAACGCGCAGTCCTTCAATTTTTGTTCACTTTTGTTCGTTAATAGATAAAAAAGTTTTAAATTAGATCTAGAAATATGGAAAATATATGATATTTGTATGAAAATTTTTTTGTGTATTTTGCCAAATTTTTCTGGCGAGTAAAAAATTGATTGAATTTTCATTTTTGACAAGTTGAAAGTAATGCGCAGTTCATTAATTTTTGCTAAATTTTATTCTTTACTAGATGAAAAAGTTTGAAATTAGATCTAGAAATATTGAAAATAGTTAATATTTGTCTAAAAATTTTTGTGTGTATGTTGCCGAATTTTTCTTGCGAGGCAAAAATTGATTGAATTTTTTTTTTTTACAAGTTGAATGTTATGCGCAGTTCGTCAATATTTGTTCAATTTTGTTCGTTAGTAGATGAAAAAGTTTCAAATTAGATCTAGAAATATGGTAAATAGTTCATATTTGTCCGAAAATTTTTTTGTGTATGTTGCCGAATTTTTTCTGGCGAGACCAAAATTGATTGAATTTTCATTTTTTGACAAGTTAAAAGTAACGCGCAGTCCTTCAATTTTTGTTCAATTTTGTTCGTTAATAGATGAAAAAGTTTGAAATTAGATCTACAAATATTGAAATTAATTAATATTTGTCTAAAAATTTTTTTGTGTATTTTGCCAAATTTTTCTGTCGAGTAAAAAATTGATTGATTTTTCATTTTTTTAAAAGTTGAAAGTAATGCGCAGTTCTTTAATTTTTGTTTAATTTTATTCGTTACTAGATGTTAAAGTTTGAAATTAGATCTGCAAATATTGAAATTAGTTAATATTTGTCTAAAAATTTTTTTGTGTATTTTGCCTAATTTTTCTGGCGAGGCAAAAATTGATTGAATTTTTTTTTCCAAGTTGAATGTAAAGCGCAGTTCGTCAATTTTTGTTCAATTTTGTTCGTTAATAGATAAAAAAGTTTGTAATTAGATCTAGAAATACGAAAAATAATTGATATTTGTCTGAAAATTTTTTTGTGTATTTTGCCAAATTTTTCTGGCGAGGCAAAAATTGATTGAATTTTTATTTTTTGACAAGTTTAAAGTAACGCGCAGTCCTTTAATTTTTGTTCAATTTTGTTCGTTAGTAGATGAAAAAGTTTGAAATTAGATCTAAAAATATGAAAAATAAATGATATTTGTCTGAAAATTTTTTTGTGTATTTTGCAAAATTTTTCTGCGAGGAAAAATTGATTTAACTTTCATTTTTGACAAGTTGAAAGTAACGCGCAGTTCGTCAATTTTTGTTCAATTTTGTTCGTTAGTAGATAAAAAAGTTTGAAATTAGATCTAGAAATATGAAAAATAATTGATATTTGTCTGAAATTTTTTTTGTGTATTTTGCAAAATTTATCTGGCGAGGAAAAATTGATTTAATTTTTATTTTTTGACAAGTTGAAAGTAACGCGCAGTTCGTCAATTTTTGTTTAATTTTGTTTGTTAGTAGATAAAAAAGTTTGAAATTAGATCTAGAAATATGAAAAATAATTGATATTTGTCTGAAAATTTTTTTGTGTATTTTGCAAATTTTTTCTGGCGAGTAAAAAATTGATTGAATTTTTATTTTTTGACAAGTTGAAAGTAATGCGCAGTTCTTTAATTTTTGTTTAATTTTATTCGTTACTAGATGAAAAAGTTTAAAATTAGATCTAGAAGAATTGAAAATAGTTAATATTTGTCTAAAAATTTTTTTGTGTATTTTGCCTATTTTTTTCTGGCGAGGCAAAAATTGATTGAATTTTTTTTTCGAAGTTGAATGTAAATCGCAGTTCGTCAATTTTTGTTTAATTTTGTTCGTTAATAGATGAAATAGTTTGTAATTAGATCTAGAAATACGAAAAATAATTGATATTTGTCTGAAAATTTTTTTGTGTATTTTGCCAAATTTTTCTGGCGAGGCAAAAATTGATTGAATTTTCATTTTTTGACAAGTTTAAAGTAACGCGCAGTCCTTTAATTTTTGTTCAATTTTTTTCGTTAGTAGATGAAAAAGTTTGAAATTAGATCTTGAAATATGAAAAATAAATGATATTTGTCTGAAAATTTTTTTGTGTATTTTGCAAAATTTTTCTGGTGAGGAAAAATTGATTTAACTTTCATTTTTTGACAAGTTGAAAGTAACGCGCAGTTCGTCAATTTTTGTTCAATTTTGTTCGTTAGTAGATAAAAAAGTTTGAAATTAGATCTAGAAATATGGAAAATATATGATATTTGTCTGAAAATTTTTTTGTGTATTTTGCAAAATTTATCTGGCGAGGAAAAATTGATTTAATTTTTATTTTTTGACAAGTTGAAAGTAACGCGCAGTTCGTCAATTTTTGTTTTATTTTGTTTGTTAGTAGATAAAAAAGTTTGAAATTAGATCTAGAAATATGAAAAATAATTGATATTTGTCTGAAAATTTTTTTGTGTATTTTGCCAAATTTTTCTGGCGAGGCAAAAATTGATTTAATTTTCATTTTTTGACAAGTTTAAAGTAACGCGCAGTCCTTCAATTTTTGTTTAATTTTGTTCGTTAATAGATAAAAAAGTTTGAATTTAGATCTAGAAATATGGAAAATATATGATATTTTTCTGAAATTTTTTTGTGCATTTTGCAAATTTTTCTGGCGAGGAAAAAATTGATTGAATTTTTATTTGCATTAAACGGGTCTAACAAAAAAAAATTGACCCTTTTGTACTATAAAGTACTACAGTGAATAAAATACATTGAAAGTTTATTTAATAGCTGCACGCAGCTCGTAGATAAAGCGACCCAAAGTGATTCCCAAGAATGTGACTTTATTTTTTATTGTACTTGCGTACTTGCATACTCTGTTGAAAACCGAGTTTTCCGCATAATCAGTACGGTGTACCCTAAGGTTGAACAGGTTTTGGTGCCTAAGACTCCTTATAGGATCGCTCACGCAAACTCTATCACGAATCTGAGGACAGTTTATCAGGCCGTTCATCGATTTAAATAAGAAAATCATGTCTGCATAGATGAAGCGTGTGGAGATCTTGGTTATATTAAGTTTAGTACGTAAGTCCATATAATTATGAGAGAGTCTGTCGAAACTGATCCCCAAACGTGTCGCGGCAAAGCGTAAAAATTTATTTTGGACTCGCTCAAGACCAACGATATAGACCTCCTGATAGGGGGCCCAGATAACAGACGCAAACTCCAACTTCGATCTCACAAGAGCAAAATAGATGGCTTTAAGAGTAGACAAGTTTTTAAAACAACGGGAGTTTCTGATGACGAAGCCAAGGGATCGATTAGCTCCATTAATAACCTCGCGGATGTGGTCAGAAAAATCAAAATTAGAATTAAATATTACCCCCAGATCACGCACCCTAGACACTCTGTTTATTTCGAC
>JAZKLR010000767.1:0-141845 GCA_037103525.1 Ganaspis brasiliensis
ATAAATAATAAATAATAATATAATAATAAAATTAATAAAAAAATAAATAAATAAAACTGAAAAATAAATTTATGTAAATAAATAAATACATAAAATACATATTTATTACAAAATTTATAAAATTTTAGAATAAAAAAAAATTGCAAAAATATTTGAAATTAAACAAAATAATTGCAAATTTTGCAAATAAATTAAAAAAAATGAAAGCAGATAAAGATTAGGGAAAGAAATTTGAAAAATTGTTGAAATGTTTTAAAAATAAATAAATAGTTGCAATTGAAGAAAAATACCTACTTAAAAATCTTAAAAATAAATTGAAAAAAATTAAGTAATGCAAAATTAGAGAAAATAATTGAAAATTGTAAAGAAAAATGATTGAAAATTGAGAGAAATAATTTAAAATTAAAAAAATAATTATAATATGAGAATTGAAAAAATTACATGATATATTTTAAATTAAGGAAAGTTAAAGAAAATATAGGATAAATACTTAAAACTTTCAAAAGTTCATTGAAAAAAAAGTAAATAATTAAAAACTAGAGAAAATAAATGAAAAAAAGACAAATATCATTTAAAATTGAAGAGAATAATTTTTAATTACAGAGAAATAATTAAAAACTTTTTAGAAATTATGAAACAGAAAGAAAGTAATTGAAAATTGAAGAAAATAATATAAAAAAAAATATAAAAAATTAAAAATTGAATGACATAATTGAAACGTCAGATAAATAGTTTAAAATTTTTTAAATTATAAGAGAAATGAAAACAATTGAAAATTTAAGGAAATAAATTTTGGAAAATATTTAAAAATGATTCTAAAATTTGAAACTGGAAAAAAATAATTGAAATATGATACAAACAATGATAAATTGTAAAAAGTAAATGACAGTTGAGTGCAAAAATCGAAAAAATTACAGAATTTTTTTTAAATAAGAAAAATAATTGAAATTTTAGAAAAATACATGAAGATCTTTGAAATTAATTGAAAAAAATGAAAATAACTCAAAATTGGAGAAAAGAATTGAAAAAAGCTAAAAATACTTGAAATTTGCGATAATTACTAAAGAATTTTGAAAATTATTAACACAAATGAAAATAATTAAAAATTGAAGAAAATAATTGAAAAATTAGAGAACTACTTAAAAATCTTAGACAATGAGAATTATAGTTGACAACCGAGGAAAATAATTGAAAACTGATAAAAATAATTTAAATTTTAAAAAATAATTAAAATATGATGAGAATAAATAATTTAAATATGAAAGATTAAAATCAAAAAATAAAATTTGAGAGAAATAATTTTAAAAAATCATAGAATATATGCTTAAAAAATGAAAATAATTTAAAATTACTTAACAAACTTTAATCAAGAGATTAATTTTAAAAATGCAGAAATAATCGAAAATTGACGAAAATAATTGAAATTTCAGAGAAATAATTGAAAATTTTGAAAATTATGCCAAAATAATGAAAATAATTAGGAATTGAAGAAAATAATAGAAACTTGCCAAATTTATTTTGAAGCAAAAGAAAATAATTGAAAAATCGTTTAAAACATGGAAAATTGAGATAATAACTAAAAATTTAGGAAATTATGAAAATGAATGAAAATAATTAAAATTTTTAGAAAAATATCTACTTAAAAATCTTTGAAGAAGAGAATAATAATTGACAATCGAGGAAAATAATTAAAATATGAAAAAATTAATTTAAAAGTAAAAGAAATAATTGAAATATGCTGAAAGTAATTTAAGATTGAGAAAAATAATTGAACTATGATAAAAATAATTTAAATGTGAAAGATTTAAAAAAGTAATAACATTTGAGAGAAATAGTTAAAAAAATCACATAATATTTAAAAAAAAAAGAAAATAATTACAAAATTACTTAAAATTTTTTAATTGAATAGAATAATTTAAAATTGCAGAAAAATTCGAAAATTGATGAGAATAATTGAAATTTCAGAGAAATAATTGAAACTTTTGAAAATTATGCCAAAATAATGAAAATAATTAGGAATTGAAGAAAAATTGCTGTATTTATTTTAAAGCCTAAGAAAATAACTGAAAAATTGTTAGAACATTGAAAATTTGTGACAATAAATAATTTAAATTTGAGATAATAACTAAGAATTCAAGAAATTATGAAAACAACTGAAAAAAATTAAAAGTTGAAGAAAATAATTAAAATTTTCGAGAAATACTTGAAAAATCTTAGAAAATAATTTTAGAAAATGAGGATAATAATTAACAATCAAGGAAAATAATTGAAATATGCTGAAAATAATTTAAATATGAAAGAATGAAAACAATAAATAAAATTTGAGAGAAATAATTGAAAAAAATCATAGAATATAAGTTTAAAAAAGAAAATAATTACAGAATTACCTAAGAAAATTTAAAATAAAGAGAATAATTAAGAAATTGCACAAATAATCGAAAATTGATGAAAATAATTCAAATTTCAGGATAAATAATTGAAACTTTTGAAAATTATTTCATAATAATAAAAATAACTAAACATGGAAAATTGAGATAATAACTAAAAATTTAGGAAGTTATGTAAACGAATGAAAATAATTGAAATTTTTCGAAAAATACCTAACTTAAAAATCTTAAAAAAGCTCGGGAAAAAGAGAATAATAATTGAGACTCGAGGAGAATAATTTAAAAATGTTTTAATTAATTTAAAAGTAAAAGAAATAATTAAAATATGCTGAAAGTAATTTAAGATTGAGAAAAATAATTGAAATGTGAAAGATTAAAAATAGTAAATAAAATGTCAGAGAAATAGTTGAAAAAATCATAGAATATTTAAAAAACAAAAAATAATTACAAAATTGCTTAAAAATTTTTAATTGAATAGAATAATTACAAATTGCAGAAATAATCGAAAATTGATGAGAATAATTGAAATTTCAGAGAAATAATTGAAACTTTTGAAAATTAAGCCAAAATAATGAAAATAATAGAAAAATTGCTGAATTTATTTTTAAGCCTACACAATTAAAAATTTTGTGTATTTGTGTAAAAAACAGTCCTTGTTAAATTTTTTGTGTTAAAATTTAACATTTTTCGTGTGTTGATTTTACACATTCTTCAAATGTCATTTGATTCTTGAACATAACCTCAAATTTTTTAGTAGTAACACTGTAATTTATGTTTATTTTTTTGTTGCAAAAGTATAAATTCCTTATTGAAAATTCATTTTAACTTGCAAAAGATAAAAAACAATAGTAATTGCATAAAATATACACGCTTTAAATTATTATAATGCGTAAAATAAGAGGTTAAAATTTGTGTACAAAATTCAACATATTTTTTTGTGTTGAATTAACACAAAGTTTTGAGTGGACCGTTTGGGACATGTGAAAAATGTTAAATTTTACACAAAATTTTTTACTGTGATATGAAAATAATTGAAAAATCGTTTAAAACCTGGAAAATTGATGTCAACAATTTAAATTTGAGATAATAACTAAGAATTTAGGAAATTAATTGAAAAATAATGAAAATATTAAAAGCAGGAAAAAATAATTTGAAAATAATAAAAAGAAATGAAAATTGAACAAAATAATTGAAAATTGAGATATATATTTGAAAGCTCAGGAAATTAATTAAGAAATTATGAAAATGGTTAAAAATTGAAGATAATTGCTAAATGACAAAAATAATGGTAAATTACAAATAATCAAATTGATTTATTGTCGAGGGATAAATAATTAAAACTAAAAAAGTGATTGAAAGAACCAAACAAAATAATTAAAATTTGAGGAAGATAAATTTAAGATTAGGGACCGTCCATATATTACGTCACACTATTTTTCACCATTTTAGACCCCCCCCCCCCCCCTCCCCCATGTCACACACTGTTCCATACATTAGCGCCATTTTTTCTGCTTGTTGTCACAAATTGGTCGACCCCCCCCCTCCCCCTTAAAGTGTGACATAATATATGGATGACCCCTTAGGGAAACAATTTAAAAATAATTAAAAATACTATTTTTATCAATTTAAAAATAGTAGAAAATTGTTTAATGAAAATCATAATAGAAAAGAATTAGCAAAAATTAAAGAAATGTTTAAATCTAATCAAATTTAATATTTTTGAAATGTGGATTAATTGAACTTTAAATCAATGCAAGTGATGCAATTTAACATTAACTGAAATTTCAAGAAATTAAAATTGCTATAAATTTAAAAATTCTCAACACTTTTTGAAGGTGAAATATAATTAAAAATTGTAAACACAGTTAAAAATTTTGTGTATTTGTGTAACAATTGGTTCTTGTTAAACTTTTTGTGTTAAAATTTAACATTCTTCGTATGTTGATTTAATAACTGTCATTACATTCTTGAACATAACCTCAATTTCTTAGTAATAACACTGTAATTTACATTTAATTTTATGTTGTAAAACGTCAATTTTGTTTTGAAAACTCGACGCGATTATATTTTACTTCTGTCAAGCAGACGATAAAGAAAACAACACAAATCCCTATGTTAAAAATTAACACAAATTTTGACTAGGACCTTTTGGGACATGTGATTTATGTTAAATTTAACACAAAATTTTTAACTGTGAAAGAAAAAAAACATCTAGTGACAAATGTCAGGTGTGCACAGAATAAATGAATTAATTAAACTTGTAAATTATTATATATAATTAGGGTCCCATTTTCCTTTTTTGACCCAGGGTCGTTGCCCTCCCAGTTACGACACTGATTAATTGGTAATTATTTAACATCGATTAATATTTTTATTAAATTAACAATTTCTAATAAACATAACAGGCTGCGGTATAAACTGACCAATTGTCATTTTACACCTGTTTGAAAATTTGAGGCTCAGGTAATATGACAACAATATCTTGAACATTTCAGAAGTCTGAACTTTTATATTATAATGCCTCGGAGCTGAAAGTCAGCTTAATAGTTTTACGATCGTAATTTTATTTTCGGTACTATACTAATAAAGGTTAGCCCACGCCTTTACTGTTGAACGCATTTGCGGATTATCCTTTAAAGTGGAGTTAAATTTGGGATAACTAGTTAACCTGAGTGAATCCAGTTAACACCTGTCCATTAAAACAGACAGGTTTAGTTGACTATAATAATTTACCTGTGTTTAAAGGTTCACTTATCTCACTTCTTTTGAATTTTGCTAAGCATAATGTGGTCAGGCCAAAAGGGTTTAAAAGTTTATTATGTGAATACAACTTTCGGCAACCGGAAGATAAAAGATAAGGCACGATTCCTGCAAAGGGCATTATTATTCTTAAATCGTGTAAGAGATTAATTTTCACAATTCCTAATGATCTATTGTTTCATGTTAAAGATGCTCGTGAAAGGCTGGATTTTATTGATTTTTTTTTTATTTAAAACTAGGTATTTTATTCTTATTTTCTTCTCGCTGCTTTTCTAAAAAAAGAATTCGAGAAACAGGTTACTAAAATAATTTCAAACAAAAATGCTAAAAAACAAGTTTAAAAATTGAAATTTAAAATGAAAAAGTTTATAGATTGCAAATGTTTAAAAGACATTTGACAAATATAAATTATGCTTGTAATCAATATAATTATACAATTTATAACAGCGAAATATTATTGCACGTTTCTTCATAATGGACAGAAAAAAAAACTTTTTAGCAATAGGATTTTTCCATAAGAAAATTACCCGCACTTAATTCAGACCCGTTAAGTAGCTCATTGTCGTCGTAAAAAAACGAATGTTCATTAGACTTATAATGCACTTCGTAGCTGGCTATTCAAAATTGATATCTCTCATAAAGAAACACATACAATTGCGAGCAAAGAGTTTTGAATAATGCTTTCTATACTTGCCTGCTGTCACTCGTGAACTCCTGTAGAGTCATAAGATTTCATATATACATTTCTTCACTCTACTATAATTGTGCATCTTGATGATTTTATGCGCATTATTCCGTCAATTATTTATGATCCCAGATTTTTATTATTACTTTGTATTTATTCAAATTTTATTGGAATTTTTAAATTTTTATTTTTGAACGAAATTTTGAGGTAAAAATTGAAATAAATTTAAAGTCAGCATGGCCAAAATTGTGGGATGACTTACAAAAATAGGATTAAAAACATGATAGTCTTAAAATGTTGATAACTCTGTCAGATTTTATCGAAATGAAATTTTTCATAGACCGTTGGAAAGCTTATTAAATTTTCTGTTAAATGATCCTATTTTGAGGCCATTTTAATCAATAGAAACGGAGATTAAATGGGATAAAGACAGGTGAATTTTTCGTTTTTTTTTGTTGAATTTTTAATGTTCAAGTTGGGTGTGCTGCATTTTCTAGAAAAGTAATTGGAAAATTTTGAAATTGAGCTATCTTAAATCTTGAACTTTTATCTTTAGAATAAGCATAAGAAAACTTAAATATCTTGACTGGTTCTAAAGTTATAAGTAAATGTGTGATACGAGAAAACGCAACAATTCTAGTGCTCGCTTCAGTTTTATCTGCTGACATGGCGAATGGACCGAGAATGGAGGAAATAGAGGAAATGCTGCGTTTTTTGTATTGTACATATTTACTCATTACTTTAAAACCAGTCAAGATATTAAAGTTTTCTAAAGCTTATTTTGAAGATAAAAGTTCAAGGTTTAATATAGCTTAATTTCAAATTTTTCCAATTATTTTTCTAGAAAATGAAGCTCACCAAACTTGAACAATGAAAATTCACAACAAACGAAAAATTCACCTGTCTTTATCACATTGAATCTCCATTTATATTTATCGAAAGAGCTTTAAAATAGAATCATTTGACGGCAAATTTAATAAGCTTTCCAACGGTCTATGAAAAATTTCATTTCGATAAAATCTGACAGAGTCAGTGGCGTAAATTCCAAAAACCTTACTAATTGTCAGGCCCGTGCGCAGTATTTGCTTCTGGGGGGGGGGGGGGGGTTCAAAAAATAAATTGTGTAAACTTCGTTATTTATTAAAAATAATTTTTTAATCAGAAAGTTGAAAATTTTTAAAGCAAGTTCAGACCTCTCTGGGGGGGGTTTAAACCCCCAAAACCCCCCCTTGCGCACGGGCCTGCTAATTGTAGTATGTAATTTATAGTTTTAACATATTGTGTTATCAACATTTATAAATATTTTAAATATGATATTTAAAAATCAATTTATATAAATAAAATAAATATTTATTTAGGACAAAATTTATAATATTTTAGAATTAAAAAGAATAGCAAAAAATACTTAAAATTAAACAAAATAATTGCAAATTTTGCAAATTAATTGAATAAAATAATGAAATTAATTAAAAATTGGGAAAAGTGTTTTAAGCAATCATAGGATTGTTTTAAATATAAAGATAATAATTTAAATTTGAGAAAAATACTTCAAAATCTTAAAAGTAAATTGAAAAAAATTGAATTATGAAAATATATAGAAAAAAATTGAAAATTAAAAACAAAACGATTGAAAATTGAGATAAATAAATTAAAATTTAAGAAAATAATTGAAAAAATTAAAGAAAATATTTTAAATAAAGGAAAATTAAAGAAAATTTCAGAAATAAATAAATAATTAAAACTTTCAAAAGTTCATTCAAATAAAAGAAAATAATTAAAAATTAGAGAAATTAAATGAAAAAAAATAAACATAATTTAAAATTGAAGAGAACAAGTGTTAATTAAAGAGAATTAAGTAAAAACTTTTTAGAAATTATGAGAAAGAAAGTGAAAAAAAACGAAAGTAATTTAAAATTGAACAAAATAATATAAAAAGTAATATAAATAATTGAAAAATGGATGAAGTAATTGAAATGTTAGATAAAAAGTTTAAAATTTTGGATCTTTTAGGAAAATAATTGAAAAATGATTTTTAATTTCGAAACATTAAGAAAATATTGAATTATGATATAAACAATGATAAGTTGTAAAAAATAAATGACATTTAAGTGAGATAACTGAAAAAGTTACAGAATTTTTTTTAAATAAAGAAAAAAATTTGAAATTTGACAAAAATACATGAAGATCTTAGAAATTAATTGAAAAAAAAATAACTAAAAATTGTAGAAAACAATTAAACAAAGCTAAAAATAATTGCAATTTACAATAAATAATACATTTTTTTTTTTGAAATTATGAAAACAAATGAAAATAATTAAAAATTGAAGAAAATAATTGAAATTTTAGAGAAATACTAGAAAATCTTAGAAAATAGTTTTAGAATATGAGAATAATAATTAACAATCGAGGAAAATAATTGAAATATTCTAAAAATAATTAAGGATTAAGAGAAATAATTGAAATATGATAAAAATAATTTAAGAATGAGAAAAAAAATTAAAATATAAAAGTAATTTAAATTGATAAAACTGAAAAAAGTAAATAAAATTTAAAAGAAATAATTAAAAAAAAATTATAGGATACATGTTTAAAATAACTAATTACAAAATTACTTAAAAATTTAAATTAAAGAGAATAATTATTAAGAAATTGCAGAAATAATCGAAAATTGATGAAAAAATTGAAATTTCAGAATAAATAATTGAAACTTTTGAAAATTATGCCAAAATAATGAAAATAACTAAAAATTGAAGAAAATAATAGAAAAATTACAGAATTTATTTTTAAGCTAAATAAAATAATTGAAAAGTCGTTTAAAACATGGACTCTTGAGATAATAACTTAAAATTTAGGAAATTATGAAAATAAATGAAAATAATTAGAAATTGAAGAAAATAATTGAAATTTTAGAGATTTACTAAAAAATCTTTGAAAATAATTTTAGAAAATGAGAATAATAATTAACAATCGAGGAAAATAAATGTAATAAGCTGAAAATAATTTAAGATTGAGAAAAATAATTGAAATATAGTAAAAAAAATTTAAATATGAGAGATTGAAAACAATAAATAAAATTCGAGAAAAATAATTGAAAAAAACATAGGATACATGTAAAAAAAAAAATAATTACAAAATTACTTAAAAATTTTTAATCAAAGAGAATAATTAAAAAATCGCAGAAATAACGAAAATTGATAATATAGATAATTGAAGTTTTAGATAAATAATTTATACTTTTAAAAATAATGCCACAATGAATGAAAATAATTATAAATTGAAGAAAATAATAGAAAAATTGCCAAATTTATTTTTAAGCAAAAGAAAATAATTGAAAAATTGTTTAAAACATGGAATATTTATGACAATAATTTAAATTTGAGATAATAACTAAATTAAAATATGAAAATAATTTAAATATGAAAAATTGAAAACAGTAAATAAAATTTAAAAGAACTAATTGAAAAAATCATAGGATACATATTAAAAAAAAATATTAAAAAATCGCAGAAATAACGAGAATTGATAAAGATAATTGAAGTTTTAGATAAATAATTTATACTTTTAAAAATAATGCCACAATGAATGAAAATAATTATAAATTGAAGAAAATAATAGAAAAATTGCCAAATTTATTTTTAAGCAAAAGAAAATAATTAAAAAATTGTTTAAAACATGGAATATTTATGACAATAATTTAAATTTGAGATAATAACTAAATTAAAAGATGAAAATAATTTAAATATGAAAAATTGAAAACAGTAAATAAAATTTAAAAGAACTAATTGAAAAAATCATAGGATACATATTAAAAAAAAAATGAAAAAATCGCAGAAATAACGAAAATTGATGAAAATAATTGAAATTTCAGATAAATAATTTAAATTTTTAAAAATAATACCAAAATAATGAAAATAATTGTAAATTGAAGAAAATAATAGAAAAATTGCAGAATTTATTTTTAAGCAAAAGAAAATAATTAAAAAATCGTTATATTATGTCAAATTGATGACAATAATCTAAATTTGATATAATAACTGAAAATTTCGGAAATTAATTGAAAAAATAATAAAAATAATAAAAGATGGAGAAAATAATACCAAATAAGAAAGGAAATAAAAATTGAAGAAAATAATTGAAATTTGAGATTTATATTTGAAAGTTCAGAACAATAATTAAGACATTATGAAAGTGATTAAAAATTGAACATAATAATTGGAAAATTACAAAAATAATGGTAAATTAACAAAATTAATTTAAATTCTCGATTAATAATATAAAATTACGAATAAATAATTAAATTGATTGAATGTCAAGGGAAAAATATTTAAAATTAAAAAAAATGATTGAAAAATTTAAACAAAGTGATTGAAATTTGAAGAAAGTAAATTTGAAATGTAGGGAAACAATTTATAAATAATTAGAAATTGCAGAAATAATTAAAAAATTATAATAAATAGTACAAAATTGCAGATTAAGTAATTGAAATCTGAATAGAAAAAAAATATTAAATATTGAGGAAATTTTTAAATCACTTTAAATTTAGTATATTTGAAAGATTAATTGAACTTTTAATCAATGCAAGTTTACATTAACTGAAATTTGAAGAAATTAAAATTGCTATAAATTTAAAATTTTAGATTATTTTAAAAATTTTAGATTGGAGACCCATTTAATTTTTTGCCCCAGGGCCGTTGCCCTCCCAGTTATGCCACTGCACAGAGTTATCAACATTTTAAGACGGTCATGTTTTTAATCACATTTTTGTAAGTGGTCACACAATTTTGTCCGGAATTGTATTTTATTTGAATTTTAACCTTCTTTTAAAACAATATTGAACGGAATATTCAGTTTTTTTTGAACCGTTATTTAAGCATACTTAAAATCGAATTTTGAGTGAAAATGGAACCCAAAATTGAACTACTTTTTAACCGAATTTTTAGGATATTTTAAATCAAATAGTGTCTGACTTTGAATGGAATTTAAAGATAATTTTGAACCAAAAATTTCACTTAAATTTTAATAGTATTTCAATCGAATATTCTTTTTGAATCAATTTCTAAGGCAGTTTAAAAAAAAAATTTTAGCAAACTAAAAATGAAAATTTAACTACTTTTTAATCAAGTTTTAAGAAAACATTAAATCTATTTTTCAGCTGATTTCGATTTTCAATTTAACTTAATTTCGAGCCAGAATTTTCATCCCAGTTTCAATGGTGTGAATGGATTATTTAGATACTTTTGAACCGATTTTTAAGGCTAATTTTTAACCAACTTTCAAGTAAGAATTGAATAGCAAAATTAGCTTCTTTTTAACTCAATGCCTTAGCTAATTTATAAAAAAAATATTGACTGATTTTTATTGGAATTTTGAGCAATACAGTTTTTAATAAAATATCTCAGGTAACTTTTATTACTCTGAACCGAATATTTAGATATTTTTGAAGCAACACTTAAGTTAAGATTGAACTCTAATTAGGTAGTTTTAAACCAAATATTTTAACCATGTTTTAATTTTCTGAACCGACTTTTAAGCCAACTTTAAAACAACTTTCCTCGCAACTTTCGAATAAAAATTAAATTTCAAATTTAGCTACTTTTGAACTCAATTAATTTTTAACTATAATTTTAATCAAATATTGGCTGAACTTGATTAGAATTTTAAGATAGTTTTGACCCAAATATTTTATTTAAGTTTCAATATTTTTATCCGAATATTTTGCTCATTTGAACATTTGAACCGATTTTAAGCTAATTTTGAAACAACTTTCAAGTTCTCAATGAACCCAATATTTATCTTTACTTTTGAACTGAACTGTTAGTCACGTTTGAATCGAATATCCGTTAATTTTGAATCCAACTTTTAGCTTACTCTGAATCTTCAGCTAAATTTAAATAATTTTAACCAAATGAAAAAAAACACCCAATAATTTTTTTAAAAAATAACTTTTAACCCTCATAAAGTGGATAAATACGTTCAGGAAAGGATTACACAGATCGTGTGACGGGGGGTATCCATTTTATATCCACGAGTCATTGTCTTAGTTTGGTCATCGCTCACTGGCAGTGTGGTCATTACATTTAATTAATCATTAGTCTGAATGGCTCGATTTATTGCGTCCGCAAAGCCAGCCAATGGTTTAAGCAAGGGAATCGAAATCACGAAAGGAGCTTGGAATAGCAAACCTGTTTAATTTCTTGTTTTATTCGCATATATATCATTTAGAAAATAGTACCAATGCTAAATTATATTTATTACTTTTATTTTTAATTTAATTATATTTCAGTCTCCCCTGTCATTGCTTACATTACATTTAACCTGTCAAATATTTTGCATGAATAACGAGAAACTCAATGTGAATTATCGCTTTAAGGAAGCAGTAGCCGCACTTTCTTAATCAATTTCCAAAAAAGAATTTCGTTTTCTTTTTTTAGTTTCTAAATCTGATTTAGTCAATTTCTGACAAATTTAATTATAACAGTTGAGTATTTGACTAATGAATTTGTAACTTATTGTTATTCAACTAATTCAGATGATTTTTATTGAATAATTGTTACTAATTCAATTAATAACAAAAAAAACTATTATTAATTCCTATTTTTTTTTATTATATAGGTAATAGTGATATTTTTACAATGAGTGCATAATGAGTAAATTTTAATATTTTTACATTTTAAAAGGTCTTGGACCCTTTTAGATGACAAATTCATAAAGTTAAAAAAAATCAATGTTAGAAGTGTTAAAACCCTAGTTTTGAGAAAAACGAGTTTAAAGTTCAAGATTAACCATTAAAAAAATTAAAAATAAGATTATTTTGTATTTTTAATTACGATAAAGTTATGATAAATGCATGATGCAACGTGGGACATTGCATAGTCTGTTTTTCAACAATAAAAAAAATGTTGAAAATCTGAACCTCTTTTAGAAAAAATATATTTGACGTGATTTAAAAATATCTGAAATTTTTAATCATTTTTTTCTCTTATGATTTCAATTACTTAAACTACAGTTTTCAACTATTTTCATCATTTTCCAATTATTTATTGCAAATTTTAATTATTTTTAATGCTTTTCACATTTTCCCCTAAATCTTAAATCTACCTTCGGCAAATTTCAATTATTTTTTAAAATTTTTTTCAATCAGTCTTTTTTTTTATTATTTTCTCTTTGACAATAAAACAATTTCATTATTTATTCCTAAATTTCATATTATTTATCGCAGAATGAAATTAATTTTTTTAATTCACCATTATTGTTTTTACTTTGCAATTAGTATATTCAACATTTAATCATTTTCATTATTTCTGAATTAATATCCTGAACTTTAAAATTTATATATCGCAATTTCCAATTATTTTGTTCAATATTCATTTCTTTTTATCATTTTGTAATTATTTTCTCCATCTTTTAATTATTTTTCAATTAATTTCCTACATTTTCAGTCATTATATCAAATATAGAAATATATAATTGGGTTCAATTTTTAACTTTTTAAACGATTTTTCAATTATTTACTTTTGCCTAAAAATAAATTATGAAATTTTTCTATTAGTTCCTCCAATTTCTAATTATTTTCACTCTTTTTGCATAACTTTCAAAATTTTCAACTATTTTTTTCAATTTTAAATTATTTTTATCATTTTTTAAATTATTTCCCTAAATTCTTAATTGTTCTAATTTTGTAAAATTATTTTTCAAGATTCTTAAGTATTTTTCTCAAATTTTAATTATCCTCTACATTTTTCAATTATTTTAATTTGTTTTCGTAATTTATAAAATTTTTTTATTAATTATCTTGAGTTTCAATTATTTTTAGCCTTCTTCAATGCGTTTTTTCTCATATTTCAATTTTTTTTTTTTTTTAATTATTTATTTTTATTTATTTCATAACATTATTAATTAGGTTGCACGCATCATAAATTTGAGCGTTGAAACATACAAACGAATTTTTTAAAACTTTTGAAAAAATTCTACAATTTTTTCAATTATTCATTTCAAATTTCATTATTTTTTTTCAACTTATTATTATTTTTATCATACTTCAATAAATTGTTTTTTTTTCAAGTTTCAAATTCAATTCAATTCTTCAATTTAAAAATCATTTTTCAATTATTTTCTCCATTTTTTAATTATTCTTATTTTTTAAATTATTTTCTTCCATTTTTAATCATTTTCAATTCTTTTCATAATTTTAAAATATTTATCTAATATTTCAATAAATTAAATCTAAAATTTTCATTATTTTATTCAAATTTGAATTATATCAACGGTTTTCTTGTAATTTATGCAATATTCTGTATTTTTTGCAATTATTTCTCTGAAATAAAAAATTGATCTTTTCAATTCTAAATTATATATTTGACTTTTTTTCTAAATTTTAATAATTTTCTTTTTTTTTTGCAATGAACTTCTAAAAGTTTCAAGTATTTTGATGTAATCTTCACAATTATTATATCAAACTTTAATTAATTTAATTATTTTTCAATTAATTTCCTACATTTTCAGTTATTATATCAAATATAGATTATTTATGTCTTCAATTTTAAACTTCGCGAACGATTTTTCAATTTTTTTTTTTTTTTGCTTAAAAATCAATTCTGTAAGTTTTCTATTATTTTCTCCAATTTCTAATTATTTTCATTCTTTTTGCATAATTTTCAAAAATTTCAATTATTTATCTGAATTTTTATTTGTTTCCATCATATTTCAATTATTTTTTTAAAATTTTTAATTTTTTAATTATTTTTATCATATTTCAATTATTTTTTTCAAATTTCAATTATTTGTATCATTTTTTAAATTATTCTCTTATATTCTTAATTATTATTCTCATTTTGTAAAATTGTTTTTAAAGATTTTTAAGTATTTTTCTTAAATTTCAATTATTTTTATTTGTTTTCGTAATTTACAGATTTTTTTATTAATTATCTTGAGTTTCAATTATTTTTAGCCTTCTTCATTTATTTTAATATTAGCCTTCTTGCTTTTCTTCACTTTTTAATCATTCTTATTTTTTTTAATTAATGTCTCAGATTTTCAAGTAGGTATATTTTTCTCAAATTTCAATTTTTTTCTATTTTAATTATTTATTTTTATTTAAAAGCATAACATTGTATTAATCATTGTTTTTATCATATTTTAATTGTTTTCTTCAAGTTTCAAATTTTCAAATAATTTTTAAATTATTTTCCCCAATTTTTAATTATTTTTATTTTTTAAAAGATTTTCTAAATTTTTTAAATATTTTTCTTAAAGTTCCCATTATTTTCTTCCATTTTTAATTACTTTTAATTCTTTTCATAATTTTCAAACTTTAAAGTAGTAATCTGATATTTCAATTATTTAAATCTGAAATTTTCATTATTTTATTCAATTTTCAATTATATCAACGATTTTCTTGTATTTTATACATGTATACCTATATTCTGTATTTTTTGCAATTATTTCCCTTAAATTAAAAATTGTTCTTTCAATTTTAAAATTATATATTTCATTTACTTTCTCTAAATTTTAATGATTTTCTTTTTTGCAATGAACTACTAAAAGTTTCAAGTATTTTTCTGAAATTTTCCTTTATTTATGTAATTTTTTCAATTATTTTCCCAAATTTTAATTATTTTCTTAAATTTTGAATCATTTCCATCATTTCCATCATATTATAACCTAAATATTTAATAATAATTTTTACACTTCATTGACTTATAGTTAATTTGTAATGATAATTATTTTGTTATTTATCAATTTTATTTTAATAAATTATTTGTGTTTAAAAATAATGAAACTAATTCAAACATAAAAAATTCTCGTAAATTCTCCAGAAGGAGATATTCTCGGTTATATTCTCGAGAATGTAACCGGATTTTAAATTACCGAGAATTTTCAACTCTTAATACAAAAACAATTTTGAATAACAGATGATTTTTCTGGTTACATATTTTTCCGTCGTAGCACTCCAATCGCAAACCAAATTGAATTAGTCGAAATTGACTATGAATTAGTCATTTTTCTAGTCATTTTTAACTAATTCATATTTAGAGAGTGTATATAAACATTTTTTAGCCTGTTTTGTAAATCAGAGAATTTTGAGATCGCTCCCCTGTTGAAAAATCGGACATCAGAAATTATAACAGAAATTATATCAGAAATGACATCGGAACTGATATCAGAAATGACATCTGATTTTGGGACTAGAAATGATATAATTTCTGATGTCATTTCTGATATCATTTCTAATATCATTTCCGACGTTATTTCTTATATCATTGCTGATGTCATTTTTATTTATTTATTTATTTACACACATTATTGCATTTACGAAATTGACATTTTTCAGTTTCTTCTTTTGGATAAATTGATCGGAAATGTTATAGGAATGGATGTCATTTCTAATATCATTTTCGATGTCATTTTTTATGTTATTTCTGATGTCATTTCCAGGCATCACAGTATCTTTTATCTTCAAAAAAGGTGAAAAGGTGAATTTTTTCAATCGAAAAGGTGACAGAAAGGTGACAAAAAATATAATAAACAACAAACTGTAAAAAAGGACGAAAATAATGAACAATTGAAAACAAAATTCAAAAAATAGCTAGACTAATACACAGACGAACAAAAAAATTGAAAAAATCCAAGAATAATTATAAAATTTTAAGAAAATAACTGAAAATTGAAAAAAATTGCAGAAAATAATTGAAAAATTTCGGAAAACAATTGAAAATCGAAAAAAAATTAATAATTGTAAAAAATAATAGAAAACTGAGGAGAATAATTGAAAAATTGAAGAAAATATTTGAAAACTGAACAACTGGATTGAAAATAAAAAGAAATTGAAAAATTAAAATTTAAAGAAAATAATAAAAAAAATTAAGAAATAAATTGGAAATTAAAGAATTAAATTCAAATTTGAAAAAAATAATTGAAAATTGAAGAATGGAATTTCAAATTAAAAATAATAAATTGAGAGAAAAACATAATTAAGAATTGAAGAAACATATTAAAGATTAAGAAATTAAATTAAAATTTTAATAAAGTAATTGACAATTGAGAAAAAATTAGAAAACTGTCGAGAATAATTGTCAACAGAACAAAATTTTAAAGAATAATTATAAGCTTCAAGAATAGTTGTAAATTAAAAAATTTGTAGAAAATAATTGAAAATTGTGGAAAAAATTAATAATTGAAAGAAATAATTGAAAAATGACGAGAATTGAAAAATTGAAGAAAATATCTGAAATATGACAAAAATAATAGACAATTTGAAACAATATTCGAAAATGGTTAGATTAATAGACAGCAAAACAAAAAATTGAAAAAAAGGAATAATTATAAAATTTTAAGAGAATAATTGAAAAAATTGCAGTAAATAATTGTAAATTGTGGAAAATAATTGATTGAAAGAAATAATTGAAAAATGACAAGAATTATAATTGAAGAAAGTATTAAAAATTGAAGAAATAAATTGAAGATTAAAGAATTAAATTAAATTTGTAAAAAAATAATTGATAATTAAAAAAATTACTAAAATAATTAAATATTAAGAAAAATACTTGAAAATTGAAAAAAAAGTGAAAAAAATTTAAAAGCTGTCGAGAATAATCGACAACAGAACAAAATAATTAAAAAAAAGTTTAAAGGATAATTAGGTACAAAATTGATAAAGAATATTAAGTTGTCAATTAAAAACTGAAGAAAATTATAGTAAAAATTTTAGGAAATAAATGAAAATTTATGAAATTAATTGAAAATTGTAGAAGACAATTAAAGAATTATATTGAAAGTTTAAAAAAATAATTGACAATTGAAAAAAGACGAGGATTATTGAACATTGAATAAAATAATTGGAAATTGAAGAAAATAATTGAGAAATGAAGAAAATAATTAAGGGGCCATCCATAAACCACGTGGACAGTTTTGGGGGGGGGCGGGGGGGTCCATCAAAAGTCCACGATTGTCCACGAGGGGGGAGGGGGAGTTGGAGCAAATGTCCACGTGGACATGCATTTAAGCATGTACATAAAGATTTCTAGCATGTCAAATTCTTGACTTATGTTTGATCAAAAATGATCAAAACCAGGGCTTTCTGAGTTTCTGAGCCCTGTTTTTCAGAATCTTGACCTCATGGACCAGTTTTGGTCATGGTCAGATTCGTGTTTAGTAATAAAAAATCTACAAGAAAAACTTAGTCCGATGCTTAAATAAAAAAAAGTCATTTTTGTCGACCAGGGTAATTTATAATGTTAACAATTTAGGAATTCATGTTATTTTCCGTAATCAGTACTTAATAAATTATAAGATGTTCAATAGAGTGGTCCAAAAATTTTTTTAGATTTTTTTATGCTCTTACCCCCTAGGATTTTTTATCGAAAAAAATACCCCTATGATATTTTGTTAAAATTATATAGTAATGAGAGATAGCTCAAAGCTGATGAAGTTTCCCACGTATTTTTGATAAAATAAAGCTATAAACTTTTAATACAGCTTTAACTTTATAAGGTTTACAACCTTTTATGTTTGAAATAATTAAAAATAAACTATAACATTAAAATTTATTTATAAAAATGTTTAAACAATTTATTTTTGTTATTTATCAGCTCAAAAAAAATTAGAAGAGCATTTTTTAATGAAGTTTTCAACTTTTTATATTTTACATAACTCAAAATATATAGCAACTTTAAAATTTATTTACAACAATTGTTGAAGAAAATTATTAAAGCATTGTTAATTATCATCTTTTGATAAAATAAAGATAGTAACTTGCAATTTTTTCTTATGTACTATGAATTTGTAAGATAAAGTTATAATTTTAGTCATTGTTTAAGTTATTAAATAATTTTAACTTGATAATATTTTCAGACTGAAGCTAATAGAGTGGTTTAGTTTTTTTTCTAAATTTATCAACTTTAGATATAATAAAGCATTAGAATTGTAGTTTTACTAGAAAATAAATTTTAAAAGAAGATTATCTTCAATTTGTACTTCTAGATCTCACAATAACAGTGTCCTTTCATTAATTTTAATTCAAAATTTAAAAACATTATTAATAAACTTTAATAGATAACTTACTGGACATTTTAAATGTCTAGAGCTATTATTTTATCCTTCATATTCATAATAAATAATTTATTCTGTTTCTGTAATAGTTGCAATACCGTCCCAAGCATAAAAGTTGTAATATTGAGAAAAAATGGCAAGTCTCTAGCTTCATTGTATCATAAGACGATAAATAACAACAATAAATTGTTTAAACAATTGTTAAAAATAAAATCTGGTATTACTGTTTACTTTCAGATACTTGAAACATAAAAAGTTGCAATGTTGAGAAAAAATTGCAAGTCGTTATATTTATTTTATCAAAAGTTCATAAATAACAACAATAATTTCTTTAAACAACTGTTAAGAATAAATTTTCAAATTATTGTTAATTGTTAGTTACTTCAAACGAAAAAAACTGCAAATTTCAGAAAAAATTGTAAGTCTCTATAGCTTTATTTTATCGAAAGTTGATAAATAACAACAATAATTTGTTTAAACAATAATTGTCATAAATAAAAATTTTAATTATTCATTACTTTTAATTACATATCACACATAAAAGTTGCAAAAATTAAAAAAATTGCAAGTGTTAAGCTTTATTTTATCAAAAGTTAGTAAATAACAACAATAAGTTTAAACAAATTAACAATTACGTGAATTAAATAGTAAAAGCTTATAAGTTATTTTTGTAAAATATTGCAAAAAACTCCCAATAAAATAGTAAAAGTTATTTTTTAACGTTTTCTCCATAATTTTACAATTTTAGGGAAGGTTTTACGACCCTGTACAAAATATTAAACCTCAAAAAATTTTTAATAAATTTTTGGATGTTATTTTTTGAACGTTTCTAAGAAGATGCAGAGTTGTCCGATTAAAAAATATTGATTTTCGTAAATTCTATACTAAATCTACGAATAAGTATTTTTTCCTGATGCAAAATTCATTTATAAAACTTCATCGGCTTTTAGCTACTACGTCTAAAATTTAGAGTCTAAATATTATTTAACTTAAAAAAAATAGAGGTATTTTTTTCGATAAATAAGAAAAATCCTAGTGGGTGAGAGCATGAAAAATTAAAAAATTTGTTTACAATGCGTTTTTGGACCACCTCAATGGCAAAAGTTATTTTTTAAGATCTATAAAGATTGTTTAAAAATGTATTTGCTAGTAGTGAAAATTGTCTTTAAAAAGAGGATAGTGATTTTCTTATTGTTACAAACCACTTCTTAGGTTTACGATATCTTATAGTATATTTATGCGTATATTTTAATTTTCCTTTTAAGAATAATGTAAATTGTGTTTATTTATTATTTTTTCATAAACTTCTTTATTCCAGCAGTTTTTTTTGAAAAATATTCAGAATTAAGCTTTATAATTATATTAACTTATTGGTTTATAATATACAAAGAATTTTTTTGCAATGTCCACGTGGACAATTTTGTAAGGGGGGGGGGGGTTTGTAAAATGTCCACGATTGTCCACGAGGGGGGGCGGGAAGGTCAAAAATCAGCAAAAACATGTCCACGTGGTTTATGGATGGCCCCTAATGTAATTTCTGATATCACTTCGTTTATTATTTCCGATGTCATTTCTGATATCATTTCCGACGTCATTTCTGACATCATTTCTGATGTCATTTCTAATGTCACTTCTGATATCATTTCTAGTATTATTTCTGATGTCATTTCTGATATCATTTCTAATATAATTTCTGAGGTCATTTCTGATATAATTTCTGACGTGATTTCTGATGTTCAATTTTTTAACAGGATGAGACTGAATTACAATTTTCAAAATTAATTTGCAAATTTGAAAGAAGAAAATTAATTTTGTTTTTTTGCTTTATATCCAAATGACTAATGAGAAAGAATATTACCTTTGTGAAAAAGAGGGTATATTGAAGTGAGGGAACATACACGGAAGGAGAAAAGTAATGTCGGGTCGTTACTCTCTGTGAATCGCGATTACTCATCGGAAGTGGTTTTAATTTGTAAACGACGACATTTTATTCATTTACCGCGCATCACGGGAGACGCGTTTATTGCGTGACCGATGGCCACACTATGGAGCTCATCATATAGGTAATGCAGGCTCATATTATGAGTGCTATATGCTCCCTCCTTCGAACAATGCACCCCCGTTGATTTCCACTGTCCTTTCTACCAATCCTCAACAGGAATGAACCTACTTACCGATAGAATTATTACTCCGCAAATCATAGATCTCATTCAAGTTTATCCTGTGGTGTTGCGATTCACCCATTACGTGATTATATTTTTATCATTATTGGTCCAAAGATATCACACCCTTTTTCTTAGCAATGATTTTCATTTAGATTATAATATGTCGTATTAGAGAGAGATTTTTTTACAAATTAACAAAAACGCAGTATGATGAGAATTTAGTTTACTTATTAATAAATTATTAATTAACTAGCAAAATATAACGCGCGCGATTAGTTTCCCCACCATTTTAGAAATTAAACCATAATAATAAATAAAACAAATCGATAAATAATATTTATCCAATAAGCAGGGCTGAGAATCGACTTGCTGATTGAAAATAGTAAAAAAAAGGACTTTTTAATTTAAAAAACTGAGTAAACAATTAGTTTTTAAGTAAAAAAAAAACAAATTAAAAAAAGTGAGTGAAAAGGAATAATAAGTTTGATATTACTGATATTAAATTTGGGTGCGCCACCAGGAAAAGTCATTCAAATTTAAAAAAAATAATTCGTAAATCTTAAAAATAATTGAAATATAAAGAAAATAATTGAATAATAATAAAAACTAGGTGAGAATTGTCCAGTTCATGGACATTTCGCTTCCAAGTAAGCAAAATAATTTGCTTCCTCATAGAGGAAGCAAGAAATTAATAATATATAAGTTAATTGGGGAAGTTGTTAAAAAAAAATTTTGTAATGTAAAAATATGAATTATTTTAAGAATTATTGATCAATTATAAAAGTTACATAGGTCAATCGATTCGTTTTGAGATAAGAAATATGATTTTTGTTTTTCTTCAAGTTGTATTTTTAGCTTGAAAAAAAGTTTTGGCAAAAAACGATTTTTTTCGATGAATTACTTAGGAATGAAAATTTTCGCTTTTTAGATGAAAATAAGCGGATTTAGACTATTTTTGGAAAATCGAATAATTTCAGTTTGAAAAAAAGTTGTAACTGACAAAACTAATTGAAAAATTGATTAAAAATCAAAAAAATGAAGACAAAGATTAAAACGAAATAATTGGAATTTGAAGTAAATAATTGAAGTTACAAGAAAATAATTGAAGAATAACAAAAATAATTAAAATTTGAAACAAAAGTTTGAAACTGGTGTAAAAAATTTAAATTTTGCGCACAATAATTAAGATATTGATGAAATAATTAAAATGTAAAAAAACTAATTGAATTATAACATAAATAATTAAAAGCTGTCGTAAAAGTTACACTTATTAGACAATAATAGAAAAATTAAAAATTGAAAATATAATAGAAGTTTCAAGAAAATAATTAAAACTTGAAAAAAATAATTTACAAATATCAAAAAAATGTTTATATGTAGAAAACAGTTAAAAAATGACAAAAATAACTGAAATTTAGAGAAAAATTATTAGAAAATGAGAAATATATACAAAAATGAGGTAAAAAAAAATTTAATACATTAATATTAAAAAATTGTATAAAATAATTCAAAAATAATCAATGTGTTTTATTGACAAAAATAATTGTAATTTGTAAAAATAATTGATAATTGATTTAAAAAATTAAAAATTTAAAGACAAATACTTTAAAACTTGATGAAACAATTAAAATATTAAGAAAATAATTGAATAATGACAGAAATAATTAAAAACTGGTATAAAAAAAAATTTTAGAGACAATAATTGCAAATTTGATAAAAATATTAGAAGTTTGAGGAAAATAATTGAAATTTGAAGAGAATAATTCAAAAATGGCAAACAAATTTGAATATGAAAAAAGTAATTAAGGTTTGAAGAAAATAATTGAAAA
The DNA here is from genome assembly GCA_037103525.1 of Ganaspis brasiliensis. NCBI lineage: Eukaryota > Metazoa > Arthropoda > Insecta > Hymenoptera > Figitidae > Ganaspis > Ganaspis brasiliensis. Next base: position 22,874 of record JAZKLR010000767.1, read on the forward strand.
ATAATTTAAAAATTCGTGACAATAATAAAAATAATTATGAAAATAATTAAAAACACGTGTAAGAAATTTAAAAATTCATGACAATAAAAAAAATTGAATAAAACAATTAAAACTTGTAAAAAATAATTTTAAAATGGCAAAAATAACAAAAATATGAAGAAAATAATTGGAAAATGACAAAAATAATTGAAAAATAAAAATTTTAAGACAATACTTGAAAAATTGATCAAACAATTAAAATTTTAAGAAACTAATTAAATAATGACATAAATTATTGAAAGCAGGTTTATAAATAAAAAATTTGTACAGAATAATTGAAGTTTGAAGAAAATAATTGAAATTTGTTGAAAATAATTGAAAAAGATGTGCAAAATTAATAAACTCATAATAATAATAAAAATAATAAAAAAAAATGATTAGAATTTGTAGAAAATAATTGAAAACTAAAATATTAATTTTAAAAATTCATGGTAATAAAAAAAATTGAATTTATTTATGTATTTATTTATTTACGGGTGAAAGCCGATTACAGTATAAAATTTAAAAATTTATTTCAAGTAACAATAAAATTAAAATTTGATATAACAATTTACTATATTAATAAATAGGTTGCAAATAATAGGTTGCATTCAATAATTTGAATGAAATAATAATTGAAATTTGTAGAAAATGAATCTAAAATGGCAAAAATAATTGAAATATGAAGAAAATAATCGTAAAATTACAAAAATACTTGAGTAATGGCAAAAGTAACTAAAATTTAAAGAAAATTATTAAAAATTAACAAAAGAAGAATAGAAACTTGTGTTAAAAATTTGAATATTCCTGGCAATAATTTAAAGACAGAAAAAAATTGAAATGTTAAGAAAATAATTGAAAAATGACAGAAGTAAATGAAAACTTGAGTAATAAATCTAAGTATTTATGACAATAATTTAAAGACTGAAGAGAATTATTAGAATTTGAAAAAATTAAATTCAAAATCGCAAAAATATTTGAAAATTGACAAAAATACTTTAGGGTTGACAAAAGTACTTTAAAAATGACAAAAATAACTGAAATGAGGTGTTAAGTCTGCTGAAACTTTGCCGCATCTTTTCCGTAAGTTTGCAGCAAACTTGATGAAAGTTTCGGAATTCCAGAAATGGTTAAAAAAGTTACAGAATAATTTAAATTGTATTTAATTTTTTTACTTTTTCCAATAAATTAAAATAAAGTAATTTGAATTTTTAAGAAATCCGACTATTTGACACTTTAAATTAGTCTAAATTATTATTAAAATTCATATAATTGTGTAATATATAAATTAGTATTATTTATAATTAATATCTCGTCATTAAGGCTACCTCATCTGCATATTTTTTCTGGAAACCAAAAAAATTTTTAAATTTTCTGATAAAGAGAATCAAAATAATATAAAAAAAACAGGAATTAACTCACTCTGGATTTTAAAACGTGGACAGAAAAAGATGAATAAATATAAATACTAACCAACTTTACTTCAAATTTTAAAACGTGGACAGAAAAAGATGAATAAATATAAATACAATAACTAACTTCAGGAGTTTACGGTGATTATTATTATTTAATTGATAACATATTAATTTCTAATAAGTAATTAAACTGCCAATTCATAAAACATTTTTTAAGTACAAGTGGTTTTAAATACACGAGTTCTAAATGTTTTAAAGCTCAAAACAGTTTGAAATTGTTCTTAAAATTTCCAAAATAATTTAAACTGTCTTGAAATTGTTATTAACAGTTTTAAATAATTTTTAATACACTTAAAATATTTTTTAAACTAATACGAAACGTTTATAAATTAATTCTAAACAGTTCAGAAACAGTACTAATTAGTCTGAATCACTATACAAACTAGTTATAAACAAGTTTTAAACTTTTTAAAAAATTATTACATTTCAAAGTGGTTTTAAATAGTTTTTCCCATTAATTAAAAAAAAATTCCGCTTTACAAAATATTTGCAAAATTTTCCACTTAAACAAGATCAAGTTTGGACTCGTAAAAGAAATAAACCAAGCATATAATTAACGCCTCTAACTAAAGTCCATAATTAATGTCCACAATTATCGCCTATAATCGTAAACAAAAATAATTACTAACAAATTACTCCAATTAATTTCCAATTAATAAAACCAAGTATAATAAAAATTGGTAAATTTATTATACTCAAAACATTTTTCATATAAATACTGGGGACATTTTTTCCTCTGTTTATATTCTTAATTAAAAACTCAACGAAAAAAGAAACTAATTCATTAAACTTTGCTTATATACCATTTATCAAAATATTGATTCACATACAAAAAGCAGAAATATAATTGACAAAAATCTAATTTAAATGGAGTTGTTTACCCTTAACTTGTCAAGATACTTTTTCTCTACTTCCCCCTTTCAAATGTCAGAAATCCAGCGGAGTCTTAATTGCTGCGTCGAAATTGCGCATCGACTATCATTTATCAAAGTATCGCATATCAGATCCCGACCTATTGATAATCCACTAGCGTGAAATTCGTAGCAATCGTTATTAATTTCCTCTCAATGTAACGTTTCTAGTATTATTTATATTTATTGTCGTCACCTGAGCACAAATACTCGCGCCTGCTTTCAAGTCCAATCAATTTCAACAATATTCTTGTCTGAATTCAAATTCTCGCTTTGATGATTTAAATTAATATACGACTTGTTGAAAAAGAGAATTAATAATGCAGACCGAAATGAATATTTCATTTGAATTTGTAATTAATTATATATGTATTTACGATTATGCTCTCGATCGAGCAATTTATTTCTTGAATAAACGAAATTCTTTCTCAAAATTCAATCAAATAAATAATTCAAGCCGAGTTAATAAAAAATTTATATTTCTCGCTAAAGTTTATAAATTGCGTAAAATCTATGTGATTGCGTTTGTTGCTGAGAAAAAAAAGTCAAGAAATGATACATACATGGAATGAATTTTGAATTCCCTTAAGCTAAATTATTCACATATAGATCGGAACTTGAAATTTTTGTATAAAATTCAGATAAAATTTATAATTATTGGTTTTTGACAATTCATTCAATAAATATAAATAAAGTGTTTAAACGGGTAAAAAATAAATAAGAAAGTGCAAGTACGTATGTCATTGAGCTTATTGATAAGATTTTAAGATTAGATTAGAATTTTATAATTTGAAAGTAACTTTTAATGTAAATAAAATATCATTTATTGATTAAAATAATTTTTGAGAATCAATATTAAATAAGTTTATAAAGAAAAAACATTCAAATGTTTAAAAAAAACCTCAGGATGGCCACTTAACCGGGAAACTGGAAAAACCGGGCATTAAAAAATTGACCGGGAAAACGGAAAATGAATGGGAAATTTGTTACTAAACAGGGAATTCGTGGATCCAAAAGTTAAGACAAATTTTTTCGAAAATAATTTTTTTTTCGTATATCACAAATCCATAGTAATAATAATAATAATAATAATAATAATAATCTGCAAGTTCTTTCATTTCCTTCATTCATTTTTTGTCTGTTCACACACAGAGTTTAACACATATAGATATTAATTGTTCTGAATTAGATACTTTTTAAAAAATGCATTTAAATTGATTAAAATCTAAATTTATAAATATCAGTTCAAATAAATTCGATTTCGTTAATAAATAAATCTATATTTTTTTCTATAATATTCTACAGTTTTCAATATATGATTATTTTTTTTAAATTTTATAATTATTCATAAATTTTTTAAAATTATTTTGTTCAATTCACGATTATTCTTGACAGTTTTCGAATTTTTCTTTCGATTGTCAATTATTTTTTTTACATATTTTAATTATTTCAGTCATTTTGAAATTTTTCTTTCAATCATCAACTATTTTTTTGGAGTTCCAATTTCATTCTTTAATCTTTAATTTATTTATTTAATTTGTAATTATATTCTTCAATTTTCAATTAATTTTTTCATTTTTTAATGGCATTCGTCGTTTTTCAATTATTTGATTCATTATTCAATAATTATCGCATTTTCTCAATTATAAATTATTTTCTTCAAATTTCAAAACAATTCTTCAATCTTCATTTATTTTCTACAATTTTTTTCATAATTTTCATCAGTTTTCTGATGACAAATTTATTCTCATCTTTTAATTTTATTATTATAAATTAATTTAAAAACTTTTTTTGTTTGACTGACGATTATACTTACGATTTTTCGAATTTTTTTTTAATTCTTAATTTCTTTTTTTTTAATAGTTAATTACGCTTTTCAATATTTAATTAATTTCGTCGTTTTGTAATTCTTCTTTTAATTATCAATTATTTTCTTCAAGTTTCTATTGAATTCTTTAATTTCATGTTTTCTTTAATTTTCAATTATTTTTATCGATTTTCAATTAATTCCTCAGTATTCAATAATTCTTGGATTTTCTCAAATATTTTTTTCGCTCGAGAAAATTTATTTAAAATTTCAGTTCAATTACTCAATTCTAAGAGTATTCTCTTTAATTCTCGGTTATTTTCATCATATTTGAACTCCACTTTTCAATTTTCAAAATTATTTTCTTAAATATTAAAATATTATCGCCTCTTTTCAATTATTATTCAATTATTTTCTTTAATGTTTAATTCCATATTTCAATTTTTTTCTATTCTTCAGTTTTCAATTGTTTTCTTTTATATTCATTAATGCTGAGCTTTTTCAATTACTTTTTTCTCAGTTATTAAGTAGATTCTTTAAATATCAATTCCATTCTTTAATTTCGAATTTCTTTCTACAATTTTCAATTATTTTTATAAATTTTCAATCCAGTTATTAAATGAACAATTATTTTCAACAATTATTCCAATAATTTTATGAATTTTTCTATTTGCTATTATTTTTTTTTAAAGTAAGATTTCTTGTTTAAGGTTTTATTTTTATCTTTTTTTAGTTGTCTATTGATCTAATCATTTTTTAAATTTTTTTTTTGAATTATCAATTATTTTCGTCTTTTTTAATGAGATTATTAATTTTTTTTCTTTTTTTTTTTTAATTATTCTCGTCATTTTTTAAATGTTTCCTCAAATTATTATTAATTAATTCCTACAATTTTATTTTCAGTGTTTAATTATTATCTTAAAAATTTATTACATTTCTTTAATTTTTAAAATTATTTTGTTAGGTGATATATTAATCTAGCTATTTTTTAAATTTTGTTTTCATTGTCAATAATTTTCGGATTTTTCCAAATATTTTGTCACTCAAGAAAATTTTTTTAAAATTCATTTTAATTTTTCAATTCTAAAAGTTTTTTCTTCAATTCTTGGTTATTTTCTACATATTTAAATTCCACTTTTCAATTTTTAAAATGAATTTCTTTAATATTAAAAAATTATCGCCTTTTTTCAATTATTGTTCAATTATTTTTTTTAATGTTCAATTCCATTCTTCATTTTTTTCCATTCTTCTGTTTTCAATTGTTTTCTTCTATATTCATTAATTCCCGCAATTTTTAATTACTTTTCTCTAAATATCAATTTCATTCTTCATTTTTTAATTTATTTCTTTAATTTTTAATTATTCTTTTCAATTTTAATTATTTCTATCGATTTTCAATCCAATTGTTAAATGAGCAATTATTTGCAACAATTATTCCTATAATTTTCTTAATTTTTCTATTAGCAATTATTTTCTTTGAATTTAAAATTTCTTGTATATTGTTTGTATTTATTAATTTTAGTGGTCTATTAATCTAATCATTTTTAAAAATTTTTTTCAATTAGCAATTATTTTCATCTTTTTTCACATGTTTTCTTTTATTTTCAATTATTTTCTTCATTTTTCAATAGCATTCTTCGTTTTTCAATTATTTTATTAAATATTCAATAATTGTCGCATTTTTTCAATTATCAATTACTTTCTTGAAATTTCAATAGAATTCTTCAATTATCATTTATTTTTTACAATTTTTTCCATAATCTTCATCAGTTTTCTAATGACAATTTATTATTCTCTTTTAATTTTATGATTATAAATTAATTTTAAAAATTTTTCCGTTTGACTGACGATTATTCTTACCATTTTTCAATTTTTTTTTCAATTGTTAACTATTTTTTTTAATAGTTATTATGTTATTCAATATTTAATTATTTTTGACGTATTGTAATTTTTCTTTTAATTATCAATTATTTTCTTGAAATTTCTATTAAATTCTTTAATTTTCAATTTATATCTTCAATTTTTAATTATTCTCTTCAATTCTCAAATGTTTTCTTTAATTTTCAATTATTTTGATCGATTTTCAATTAATTCCTCATTATTCAATAATTCTTGGATTTTTCAACTATTTTTTTCACTTATGAAAATTGATTTACAATTTCAGTTCAATTATTCAATTCTAAAAGTATTCTTTTTAATTTTTGGTTATTTTCTTCATATTTAAACTCTACTTTTCAATTTTCAAAATTATTTTCTTTAATATTAAAATATTATCGCCTCTTTTCAATTATTATTCAATTATTTTCTTTAATATTTAATTCCATTCTTCTATTTTTTCCCATTCTTCAGTTTGCAATTGTTTTCTTCTATATTAATTAATGCTCAGCTTTTTCAAATAATATCAATTCCATTCTTTAATTTTTAATTTCTTTTTTCAATTTTCAATTATTTTTTTCAATTTTAATTTTTATCTATATTTTTTTTAATATGTTTACCGACTTTTAATTCAGTTGTTAAATGGGCAATTATTTCCAACAATTATTCCTATAATTTTCCTAATTTTTCTATTTAAAATTATTTTTTGTAAATTTAAAATGTGTTGTTTTTATTTTTTTTCAGTTATCTATTAATCTAGTCATTGTTTGAATTTTGTTTTCAATTAACAATTATTTTTGTCTTTTCTCACATGTTTTCTTTAATTTTCAATTATTCTCGTCATTTTTCAACTGTTTCCTTCAATTATTCAATCCAACAATTTTTTTTTTTAATTTTTAATTATTATCTTTAAATTTTCCAAAAACTGTTTGATTTTTTAAATTATTTTGTTAGGTTGTATATTAATCTAGCTATTTTTTAAATTTTCTTTTCAATTGTCAATTATTTTTCTTAATTTGTAATTTTTTTTTTCCAATTATCAATTATTTTCTCAAATTTTAATTTCATTCTTAAGTTTACAATTTATTTCCTCAATGTTTAACTATTTTCTTCAATTTCAATTAATTTTTTTCGATTTTCAATCCAGTTGTTCAATTTGCAATTATTTCCAATAGTAATTCTTATTATTTTTCAACATTTTTATTTAAATTTAAGTAATACAATAAAAAATTGTTGGTTATAGTGTTTTCCCGGATGTATTGGATTCCCGTCTATATCGGATATTTGTCCGGGTCCCTTTAAATTCGATATATGTGGGTTTTACTCTATAGGATATAGTATTATGTCAAGCGGGAAAAAGCCAAAAGAAACCGCTGCTTGTGACTAACACGCAAAACAGTGTAGATTCCAGATCGAAAGAAAAAGAATACCTGACGTTAATTCCACTCCGAGATCTTTGTCTCGGAGTCATTAGAGAAATGACAATCTGTGTCAGCCAACTGCTGGGGAGATTTCTCATTTATTTCTTCCTAATCTCTTCTTCGGCTCCTCTTCGTGTTTATAGTAAATATCCCCCTGTCATGTTTGTCATGTTATAATATTGGACGTTTTATCTTCAGCGTAACTTTAAACTGCTCGAGGTTTAAGGACATTTGCAAATTTAGAAATAATTACTTTTTGCGATTTTAGTTATTTTTATTTTAGATTCTTACTTTTTTGTGTTCACTGTTTTTTAAATGATTAATTCAAATAGGATTTGATGTATTTTTCCTGTAATCTATAAGTAAAAATAAACTAAAGTAGAGAATTTCAGGTTTTTAAGTCAAATAATCTGGACCTTATTTGCATCGTATTTATTTGGTTTTTTTAAAACTGTTCCATCTTGAACCAAATTCAGGCTTATTTCAAATTTATTTTTTTTCGTGATTCACATACGAGTATAATAAAAATTTTCTAAATCTCCATTTCTTATTCAAAATTTTATGTTGTTTTATAACATTTGGTCAAGAAAACAAGAAACCGACTTTCCAGAAGTATTTATCCAAAATTCAAATTCTAATCTAAATATTTATGAATAAAATATAACTCGTGTAATATTTATGGGTGATATTTATTTTTGTCCATTCAAAATGCAAGTTACAATTACCCGAGTCGAAATTTTGAGGCTACTTTAACGCTACATAGTCCAAAATTTTTAGAAAATAGAGGTTTAAAGTAGAAGCAAATTCAATACAATTTAGCTTCTACTTTGGTGCTATTATTGGAAGAAATTTCCTGTTTCCGCGATGAGAGCGTTAAAGTAGAAGCTAATATTTAACTATATTAAGGCCTCTTTTAACGCTCAAGACCCCCTTTTTACTGATCTTCTAAAGTCTAAACAAAGAAAGAATCTGTTTTTGCGAATAAAACTGAAATTAATATGAATGAAATTATAAAAAAAAATATAAAATAAATATTCAAAATTCATGCGCTTTTAGAATTCGTCACACTTAATACACACAAGCTGGAAATAGTCTAAACTTACTAAATAAATTATTATAACGCAAGTGGGGATTCGAACCCACGACATAACGACCTACGCACTTATAATCTAACGCACTAACCACTACGCTACCGACGCTTATGAACTTTATATTTAATTTTCTCAGTGTCCTTATGATACAAATTACGAATAGTTTTTTTAGGACTTTTCAACAAAATTGTTACATATCGCCAATTTCTGAATGTTTACGGAGATTTTTATGTATTTTTCATTTGTTTAAACAATTTATTATTTTCAACTTACAGGCTGATATTGATTTAAATCATTGAAGCATTTGCATTAAAATCATGATTGAAATAAAAAAAAAACTTTACAATTCTCCGGATGTCTAATACTGCATGTAAAAAATCACAAACCATAAAAAAAACCACAAATTTGTGGATAAATCTTAAAAATTTCAATTTTAATATTTTAATCTTTATAAAATTTAAATAATTGGGCTAATATAGATAATCAAAATACCTACGATTTACAAATTTTTGGTATGAAGATAACAAAAAATAATATCAAATTTTTATATCTTTAGGTCATTATAATTTAAATAAATTCCAAACGTGAATAAACTCATATTCCAATTTTTTCAAACTTTTAAATGTCAATTAATTCAAATTTAAAGACACATTAGTTAATGCAAAATAATTAAATAATATTAATTATTTTTCATATTCACAATAATCCTTTTTTTAAGTCTTACAATATTTGTAATTCTTCTTTAGTTTCTAATTCAGTTTCTTTTTCGAAACTGTTTAAATTTTATCTTATAATTTCTTATTTTTACAAAATTTAAAGATTTTTTTTCTTTTTACTAATGGTATTTTTTGTTGTTGTATTTGTCATTTTATTTTATTAATAAATAAATTATAAATAATAAATAATAATTATTATTTATTATTATTTCGTTGAGTTTCATAAGTTTTTTCATATTTTTAAAAATAAATACGCTTATTTTTTTATTAATGCACCTATTCAATTTGTTTTTAAATGTTGGATAGTTTTTGCGAGGTTTTTTGCAAACTTAGTACTTATTCTTTTATAGAATTTTTAGATTTTCTTTATTTTTCTAAATTTATTGTTGGACTTGCTTTCAGTGTAATATTATAAAAATGTTTTTGGTTTAATTTGCCCAAACTTTTTTTTTCTGAAGGATTTTTACTTTTCTTTTCTGGACTTTTTATATACATTTTTTTAATTTTATTTTCATCAATTTTAATTTTTTAAACAAATTATTGCTAGTAATTACTAATTCTTTACAAATACACCTAGGAAGATACAAATTTTTCCTAATTTTACAAATAAATTACTGGGCTCTGGTTAGAAAAATAAAAATTATTGACCATAAATTATTATTTTTATATTTTAAAACAATTTATTATTGTTAATTTATAACATTTAAAAACACCTAGCAAGTAGTAGTTTTTTAATTTGTTTACTTTTTATATTGAAAAAATAAGATATTTATCAAAATTAACAACAATCACCACTCAAAATTGTTTAAACAAATTATTGTTAATAACTGTTATTTTTTTACAAGTGCATCTAGAAAGATACACATTTTCCCTAATTTTACAAATTATTGGGTTTTGGTTATAGATTAAAATTTTTTCCTCTTAAGGGCTAATCAGAGGAACAATAATTGAAGAAAAAGTTAGTTTAACTCCCGTTTTTCTTATATGTTAAATAAAAAAGTATATTTCAATGGAAAAAATGACTGAGTTTCACTTGCAGGTTTAAAGTAGAATAAAAATGTTCATTTCTTTATAACTGGGAATGTGGAGCTTTAAAAGAGCTGCTAATTTTAATGATTGGAAAAATGAAACATGTGTATAGACGTAAAGTAGAAGGAAATATTATTATTAGAAGTAAAGAAGAGGCTAAAAATTAAGAAGTCGTTAAGTAGAAGCTAAAGTTCCTCATGAGCTTCAAAGTAGCTTCAAAATTTCGACTCGGGTAAGGAAGAATAATAAAGGCTACTGAGGATTTAGAATTCCAGTTAGATAGGATTATAATATACAGATCAAATTTGAGATAAAAGTGATGTTATCTTTAGAAAGATGCCGAAAAAAGTTAGAACACGTGCAACCAAAGGTACAGTCACATTTTCATTTTGATAAATCCATGAAATATGATAATGATAATTTTCAATCATTCCTGACATTTCTTCAACTTAAGCAAAAGAGAGGGTAGTTATAGGCGTTCTTGATTAATCTTATCCATAAAATAAGACACATTTTTCATCGAAATATTCAATCCTAAAGATTTTTTTTTTTTTTTTGAAGACCGCGTCCGTAAATTATTCGTGTTATTTTTTTAATTGCAATTTATTTAGACAGGTATTTAAATTTTAAAGTCTGGACATGCAAAATATTCTAAAACAAACTTTTACCTTGGTTCGTCTTCATTCGCCGTATTTTTCGCTGACAAGCGTCTACTAACCAAATGATTTATGACTTCGTCAGCAAAAAGAACGAGAAAAACGAAAAGAAAACCCTTTCTGGAAGCATTAATATTTATCGTTTCGCATGGGACGCCCAGTATAATTTTACGACAGGATTTACAGCTGTGTCTGTTGTCACTCCTTTCGATTTACGGGAGTATTAGTCAATTAAAACAAACAAAAACTTTTCATGAGCTCAATTTTAAACCACAACTCTCTTAACATCAAATTAATTTATGAAAATGTTTATTTAGGAATCAGGATGGAAAAAAGTCAGAGTTTTATCAGTAGATTAGTCAGGGTTGGCGACTAGCAAATTTTTTCCATTTGCATACTTAATATTGACCGGAGGGGGTAGCGGGGGGGGGGGGAGAAAAATAAAACAATATTAAATTAAAGAGTTTCTTAATTAGCGTACCTAATAAAATTATTGTAACCCAAAAGTTGCCAATTTATTTGATTTCGAGTAAATTTTCTGAATTAATAAACAAATAATCAAACTAATATAAAATTTGTGACAATCATTACAAATTAAAAAAAAATTAATTTAATTAATTAATTTTAGGATATTAATTGAAAAATAATTAATATATCTAATTAAAAGGTGGAGAAAATAATTGCAAAGAGATAAAAGAAAATTAAATTTGAAAAAAAATAATTGAAAAATGACAATTGTGGGATTTGAGAAAAATAATAAACAAAAGTTAAAAAATTTATTAAAAAATAATTGAAAATGACAAAAACTATTTGAAAAATAATAGAAATAATTAAAAATTGAAGAATTTAATAAAAATTTTTAAAAAAAATAATTGGAAATTGAAGTTAATTATGGAAATTTAAGAAAAAAATTGAGAAAATTACAGAATTTATTTGATAAAAAAGAAAGTGATTGAAAATAGAAGAACATTATTTAAATATTTGGAAAATACACTAAAATATTAAATTTGATGAGTCATGTTCTTCCATTATTTGACGTTACAAATTGACATTAATAATTTGATATTGAAGAAAAAAATTACAATTAAAAAAAAAATCATATTTTGTAAAAATAATTAAGAAATGACAAAAGAAATGAAAGTTAATCAATACATAATGAAACTAAATAAGGAAATAATTTAAACTGAAAATGTTTAATTTGAAAAAATTATTTACAGATTCCTTTATAGACAGACAGACAGACAGACAGACAGACAGACAGACCGATAGACAGGCAGACAGACAGACGGACAGACAGACGAACAGACAGACAGACAGACCGATAGACAGGCAGACAGACAGACAGACGAACAGACAAACAAACATGCATACAGACACAGACAGACAGATATACAGACAGACATGCAGACGCACAGACAGATCTACCAGGGACCATATTTTGCAAAAATAATTGAAAAATGACAAAAGAAATCGAAAATTAATTAATAAATAATGAAACTAATTTGATATTGAAAGAAATAATTAAAAATGAAAAAGTTTTAATTGAAAAAATAAAAGAAAATAATTGAAACTTGCAGAAATTTAATTTGAAAATTAGGAGAAAAATTGAAAAATAACGAGAATCATTAAAGAAAAATTTTTGAAAAATAATAAAAATAGTTGATTTTGTAGATATTAATTGCAATTTTAGAAAAATAATTTAAAAAAAGACAGAATATTTGTGAAGTAAAAAAAACAGCACCTTATTACAAAATGATTTCAAGAATTTTAAATTCAAGAAAATAATTACAACATTTTAGAAAATAATCGAAAATTTATTAAAGGAAATAATGGAAATTTGAGATAAATAATTGAAGTTTTTGGAATTAATCAACAAATATTCAAAATAATATAAAATTTGTGAAAATCATTGCAAATTAAAAAAAAATAACTAAAGATTGACGAAAGTATTTGAAATTTGAGAAAAATAATTAAAGAATGATTAAAACATTGAAAAGTGGATACATTAACATTGTTTTGAGATGATAAATAAAAATTTAAGAAATAATTTAAGAATAATTAATATATCCAATTAAAAGGCGGAGAAAATAATTGCAGAAAGATAAATAAAAATGAAAATTGAAAAAAATAATTGAAAATTTAGGATTTTAAAATTTTTAATTGACGAATGAAGTTTCAGATTATTTAAAAATGGAAAAAATTGATTGCAAAATGATAACAAAAATAATTGAAAATTGAAGAAAAGTATTAAAATTTGAGAAAAATATTTTACAATCTAGGAAATTAATTGAAAAATAATGAAAGTACTAAGAAATCCAAGAATATATTTGTAGAGCAATAAAAATAATTAAAAATTGAAGAAAATAATTTTAGTTTGTTAAAAACAATTGAAAAAATTACAATATATATTTGTAATAAAAGAAAATAATTGTAGTATGATGAAAATAATTATAAACTCAAAAAATAACTGGAATTTGAGAAAATAATAAAAAAATTAGTAAATTAATCAAAAAATAATTGAAAGATTAATTGTAAATTAATTGAAAAATACATTTAATAAAAAAATAATTGATATAAATAATTGTTAATTGAAGAAAATAATAAAAATTTGTAAAAAATAATTGAAAGAATTACAGAATATATTTGGAATAACAAGACTAAAATTACAATTATATATTATAATTCTTCGAACTTCAATTAATTTGAAATCTCATTGATTAAAAATTTAATTAATCTACACTGAAAATAATAATTTTATAAATATTTTAAAATTTCTAAATTTATAACAATACTTTTCTATTACGATTTCAATTATTTGCTACAATTTTCATCTATTTTTATCATTTTTCAAAAATTTTCTTCAATTTCTAATTACTTGCATTATTTTTCAATTTTTCGCCTTATTTTCAAATTAAATTTCTGCAAGTTTCAATTATTTTTTTTTATTTTTTCAATTAAAACTTTTTTATTTTTTTAATTAATTCCTTCAATATCAAATTAGTTTAAATTATTTATTAATTCATTTTCAATTTCTTTAGTTATTTTTCAATTATTTTTGCAAACTATGAGAATTGATTTTTAAATTTTAATTTTTTTCTTCGAATTTTAAGCTCATTTATCCACATTCTTACTAAGAAATTTATTATTTTTCTGAAATTTTGCCATATGGAATTCTACAGGGCTATTTTTTTGCTCTAGGAAATTTGCAGACGTACAAGATGCCGCCATTTGTTTGTGTGTCTGTATGTCTGTCTGCCTGTCTGTATCTGTATATCTGCCTGTATGTCTGTCTGTGTGACTGTCTGTATATCTGTTTGTCTGCCTGTCTGTCTGTCTGTGTGTTTGTCTGTGTGTCTGTCTGTCTGTATACCTGTCTGTATGTCTGTATGTATGTCTGTCTGTGTGGTTGCCTGTCTGTCTGTATATCTGTCTGTCTGTCTGTCTGTTTGTCTGTCTTTTAACGCACAATACAAAAAATTTGTTTAAGCTGATTTTTAACAGAGTTATCAACATTTAAAAACGTTCATCTTTTTATTACGTTTTTTGTAAGTGGTCCCACAATTTTGGCCGGTATTGTATGTCTGACTGTATGTCTGTCTGTCTATCTGTCTGTCACAAAACTTTGAATATCAATCAGATTTAAGCGACTAAACCGATTTAAGGATGCTTATACCCTCAAGCGGTGCTCATTCTATCGGACCATGATAGTTAATATTTTTTTAATTTTATTTCTTCTTATAATTTGTTTTCTAAATAGTATTTTGTAGTTAAAATCATTACACAAACAAATTTTATTAAAAAAAAAAAATTTTTCATTGAAAATTTCAAGCTATTAAAATTTGTTCTTCCTAATTATTATAAAAAATGGAAGAATTACTACCCTTAAATAACATTTTCTTAACAACGGTACGGTAAATTAATTAAATATTGTTGGAAAAGTTGTATTATATTACAGTTTAAAATATATTAGTTTTTTTAAAAAATGTGTAGAACCGTGGTTTTTTGATTAATTAAAATTTAGTCATTTTGCGCGTTTTGTTACTGTTTCTATGTAAAAGTCCCAACTTTATAAATTTATATCCCAAAAACAGAACGGTAAAATTCAATAAAATTGTAACAGTACATGTAAAGTAATGCATTTAATATGTTATTAAAATTTTATAAGAATCTGTAGAAATTGGTTTTTTGGATAAACCTCCTTAAACGAAATTTAATGGTACATTAGCTACTTACCAAAATTTGATTTTCAAACTAAAAGAGTTTACATTTTTTTTATTTAGAACGGGTGACATGACAATTTTTTAAAAATTCCCAAAATAAAAAATATCCGAATTATTAATTTTTTGTAGTTTGCTGTTAAACTTTCTTTTATACATTCGAAAAAATGTAAATAATAATATCCCAGTTCGCACTTTTGGGCCTGAAATATAAAGATTTGTTCTTATGAGTTTCAAGTGAAAATTAAATTTGACACAATTATTATATTCACAAAATCCAAAAACTCCATTGAGAGCTATTTTTCGAAAGTTTAAAATTTCAGGGGGTACTTTCCGTGGAATTTTTCTACGTGGGAATGTGACCTGTGACCTTGTATTTCCCAATAAGTTTATCGATCTCAGCTTTGTCGAACAAAACAGTTCATTAGTTGAATCACCCCCAGAAATGTAGATTTACCCCTAAAATGATCGTTCACCCCCCGCCGTGTAGCAGATGTAACTTTTCCAGCATTGCTTCTGTATATTAAAACTTTTTTATCTGATTATCAATTGTAGATGTGGGTGTGTGAAACATTCTCCCTGATAATTTAATTTTTTTTTTCTAATACCGATTATTTCTAGGTACGAACCACCTTGTCACTTCTCATCAATATCGACAATATATTTATTTCTTAATAGTTGTCTTCTCACTTTTATAATATTATAATAATCATCTTTTCTTCTAATTAGAAAATAATTTCATTTTCCCTCTATTCTTCCTCTTAGACGATTTTTAATTCCACTTGAAAAAATTACATGCAAAATACAATTCCCCCCTTTTTTTTTTAAATTTTACATCTTAAAATAGAAATTTTATTGGAAATTTTTTTTCGTAAAATTTAAGTGGAATTCAATTTTTGTAAATTTTCTTGGCTTGTGATTACAGAATTTAATAGAAACTACAGCCAAAAATAATAACTTGACGTCAGTAAATTAAAACTTATAATAATCGAATATTAATTTCAAGCTAAATACTAATTCATCATTTTTTTATTATTTAATTAATAAAGATAAAAGTTTCTGTTATAAGCTGATTAAAGTTTCTGATCAAACTTTAAAATTGACAGTACCCATATAAAAATAATAAATAAATTAATATCTACTTACAAATAGATGACAGTTTAGAAATCGACAATTAAAAATAATTTATTTTCCATAAAAGAAGCACGCGTGTGGACACTATCCAAATTACAGAATATACCAAGTCATTTTCCACCCGCATATACAAGTATTTAACCTGTGGTGGCTATTAATAAAATTTATCCTTGCATCAGACCTAGATACCTGATGAGTATTTTTTCTGGCATATTTGGAGAGGTCAGAAATCTCAACAAAAAAAAAAAAAAAATTATCATAATTACTGTGACCCGTATAGACACAGAGAACTAAAAACTAGTCAGTAATAAAACAAAAGGATGGATCGTAACTCATTGGTCCACCACGCCCTCTCAACATTTTCGACATCTTGGTCACGTCTCTCTGGTAAATTGTACGCCCTTGTCGTCGCTCAGGAATTCCAGTTATTAGATATTTAAAATTTCTGACAAGAGCTGCTCAAAACCAAACTTCTCAGTATTTTCAATTAAATTGAAACAAGTGGGAGGAGAATCTTTCATTTTACCCATTTTATGCTAGGTACCTTGAAATTTTCTAACACCTCTCTAAATCTTCAACAATTAATTTTCATGAAAGATATATTCCTATTTAGATAACAAATGATTTAGTAACCGTTACTACTACTTTTTCGGTAATAGCGACATATTATTTATGGGAGAGGTGATAAATGACTTGTTTCTCATACCGACATTTTTTACCTAAACAGAAAAATAAGACAGCCAATAAAAATATTTTAAAAGGTTATTTTTAAAAACCTTTGTGTATTATATTAGTTTACAATACCTAAGAGTAACATACCAAATTTTATTAAAATTTGTTGAACTGTTTTTGAGTTATCATGTTTTCAAAAAAGCGCGAAACTCACACATACACAGACACACACACAAAATGTGTAAATAAAATAATTCTCCGATCATGAATTTTTCCAGGAAAAGGTGATTTCTATTGTAAAATTTTCTATATATAAGAAATCAGTCAGCTATAGGCCTGTTACGCTTTTAGCTGTTACGCTGTTCGTCCGTTAAGGTATAGAGAGACAAGCTGTTTGTAAAATTGTTTAACGGTGACGCGCTTAGCCAAAAAAATGTAATGAGAAACTTAGTGAAGAAAAGAATTGGGAGTTTTAACAAAAGGCGACCAGTAATAATAATTTTCATAAGACGAAGCAAGATAATAAAAATGCTATTGGAAGATAAGTGGCACGCGTTGTTTCATTAGATGCGGGTCAACATAATTCCTTCTCCCTTTGAGAAATCGAATTTTTCGATGCTGAAGAGCCGGATCTCTTCACTGTATAAAGAAGCGAAAGGGGGACTAATTTTCTTAAGAACAATCTCATTGAGCTACCGGAAACACTGCTAATGAGAGAACAGAAAGGGTGCACGGTCGATGGCAGATGAAAATGAATTGAGTGAATAGAGTGAAGTGCTTTGAGCGGCGGGAAGTGAGCAACTTGCTTCACGTTGTTCAAATTACTGGGTAACTATTTCGTTAACTACCTGAATACCACTCAGTTGCAATTCTTTCATTATCCGCTAAAATAGAACAATTCCAGCACTCATCAAATCTTCTCATTCTACATTGGTCTTTCATGAAAATTAGTCTTAATACTTTTGACCCCAATTTTTGCAAAAAAATATTATTTTAAATTCTGTAACATTTTTCAAACATGGAATCATAGAAAGCGTTTGTTTACATTGTAGATAGTGACAAGTCAACCAAAATTTGCACTTAAATAAAACAAGTTTAACGCCACCGGATATTCAAAAAAAGTTATTTTATAAGAAACCTGGAAAATATAAGGCGACGCATAAAATAAATAAAACATGTTTACCGCCACTGAATATTTAGAAAAAGATATTTGATTAGAAACCTGGAAAATATAAGGTGACTCTCCCAAGATCATTTATTCTCTATATGGATAAAAAAATTGAAGGAAAAAATTTGCCCTTAAGAAACAATACTTCTCCTATGAGGAAGCAATTAATAAAAAGCCACTAAATAGTTAAAAAAAAAAATTTTGTTAGAAACCTGGAAACTTCAATCAGTGAGTTATATGAGCCAAGGTTCTAATAAAATATACAATTTTTAATACTGAGCTTTCTGGAAATTTAAAAAATGTACTTATTGGTTTAATTGTTTCTTTATATTTTCCAGGTTTATGATAAAAAAGGTTTTTTTTTAAATATTTGGTGGTTGTAAACGTGTTTTTATTTTATTTAAGTCGCTTTTTATTTTCCAGGTTTCTAATAAAATAACTTTTTTTAAATACTCGATTGCTTGAAAGTTCCACAAAAATTTACTCGTTACTTCTAGAGTCGAAGAGAGAGTCGCCTTTTATTTTCCAGGTTTCTAATAAAATAACTTTTTTTTAATACTCGATTGCTTGAAAGTTCCACAAAAATTTACTCGTTACTTCTAGAGTCGACGAGAGAGTCGCCTTTTATTTTCCAGGTTTCTAATAAAATAACTTTTTTTAAATACTCGATTGCTTGAAAGTTCCACAAAAATTTACTTATTACTTCTATATAGTCTTTGAGATAGTCGCCTTATATTTTCCAGGTTTCTTATAAATTTTTTTTAATACATTCGGTGTCGTTAAACATATTTAATTTATTTTATTTGTCACCTTATATTTTCCAGATTTCTAATAAAATATCTTTTTTAAATGCTATAACGTCCAAAGCGCGCTACGCACGCAAAATTATGCTCTTCCCATTTCTTTATTTTCTAATTGTCCAATTCTATACTTTGCCAATTTCTTTAATTTGACAATTTCCTAATAAAAAATTTCCAATTTTTCTATTTTGATAATTTTCCAATTTACCTATTTAAAATTTTTCAAGTTTTTATTAACCACTTTTTCAATTCTCTAATTTTACAATTTTTCAATAACCAAATCTCCAATGTCTTAAATTACCAGCTTACAAATTTTTCCAATTTTCTTATTTTCTAATTTATCATTGTTTTTACAATTTTCCCATAACAATGTACTTTTTTTTAATATTTTCCAGTAACCCCTTTTCTACTTTTGGAAAAAAATACCAACTAAATTTAAATCTTAAGCTACCTGTTATCGCGCACTATACCTATCTTATCATTATCCATATAACCAAAATTATAATACTGTATGATATAAATCTTTTTCTAAATTAATATGCTGTTTATTAAGGAAAATAATTTTTTGGTTAAGTATGAGGTAAAAAATATTTAAAAATCTTCCTTTAGGAGTTATTGAAAAAAAATTAGTAAGCGTCTAATATGGGAAAATCCGGAAAATTAAATTGTTTTCACAAATATAAATTGTTTAAACAATCAAAAGATATTTAAAATTGCAGACGGAAAATTCATGATATTTTTTTTAATGAAGAAAGTCCAAAGCAAAATTCTTCTAAGAGAATTTAATAAAAAATTTTTTTTAAACAATTTAGATTGTTTAATAAAATATATATTTTTAAATACTCGATTGCTTGACAGTTCCACTAAAATTTACTTTTTACTTCTATAGTCGCCGAGAGAGTAGCCTTACATTTCCCAGGTTTCTAATAAAATATGTTTTTTGAAATATTCAGTGTCAGTAAAATTATTTTATTTATTTTAACTCTCGCCTTTTATTTTCCAGGTTTCTTATAAAATAACTTTTTTTAAATACTCGATTGCTTGAAAGTTTTCCAAAAATTTACTTATTACTTCTATAGTCGCCGAGGGAATCGCCTTACATTTCCCAGGTTTCTAATAAAATATGTTTTTTGAAATATTCAGTGTCAGTTAAATTATTTTATTTATTTTAACTCTCGCCTTTTATTTTCCAGGTTTCTTATAAAATAACTTTTTTTAAATACTCGATTGCTTGAAAGTTTTCCAAAAATTTACTTATTACTTCTATAGTCGCCGAGGGAATCGCCTTACATTTCCCAGGTTTCTAATAAAATATGTTTTTTGAAATATTCAGTGTCAGTTAAATTATTTTATTTATTTTAACTCTCGCCTTTTATTTTCCAGGTTTCTTATAAAATAACTTTTTTTAAATACTAGATTGCTTGAAAGTTCCACAAAAATTAACTTGTTACTTCTATTGTCGCCGAGAGAGTCGCTTTATAGTTTCCAGGTTTCTCATAAAATATATCTTTTTAAATATTCGATTACTTGACAGTTCCACAAAAATTTACTTATTACTTCTATAGTCGCCGAGAGAGTAGCCTTATATTTTCCAAGTTTCTAATACAATATATTTTTTGAAATATTCGGTGTCGGTTAAAAGGTTGTATTTATTTGAATTGTCGTCTTATATTTTCCAGGTTTCTAATAAAATATCTTTTTTTTAAATACTCGATTGCTTGAAAGTTTCACAAAAATTTACTTCTTTCTTTAATAGTCGCCGGAATAGTCGCCCTTTTTTATTCTAGGTTTCTAATAAAATATCTGTTTTTTATATTGCGTAGCAATTAACATGTTTTATATATTTTATTTGTCACCTTCTATTTTCCAGGTTTCTAATTGAAAAACTTTTTCTTGATACTCGATTACCGAAAACTTCAAGAAAAATGTACTTACCTTGCTTATGTCTCCTACAGTACATTTCCCAAGTTTCTAATAAAATATTCACTCTTCCTTCCCAATATTCTAATCCATCGATGTAAACAAACCCATTCATCTCTCGCAGATAATTAATGAAACTACCTTGAGTCTCTTTTGTTATCAACTTGAATTCACAAGTCATTAAAATTTAAAGACATTCTTTCGCTTGAAGTAAAATGCTCCATCCCCATTGCGCATTTTTTAGTTTCTTTTTATTTTAGCTCCCTTTATAGAAGTGAATCGACCACTGTCTTTTATAGAAGAGAACGCGATTAATTATCATGTCCTTTGGCAATAACGAATCGCTTTGTCTAGACTGGATCATCGACTATAATCGATATTGGATATCCTGAGGTCTTTGAAACTAAATGAAAGTTTAAACGTGCGCGGTAATGACAAAATGATTGCGTCTTTGGTGAACAAGGGCGGTCTTCAGAGAGACTCTGGCCAATATTTTATAATAAATGCGTCGCTAAATCTCAACTCGTGATTGTATGAGTACGCGCACACTTTGGAATCGATTTGTATCGATATTTGACTGGTTCGAAAGGCGAGATGGATGAACCGCGTCTCAAAATCTATTAGTCATCACCCACATGCAATCAGGACCTCTCATACGTCCGTGGTGTGGACAGGTATACACATATCGCTCGCATTGTATCTAACTTTCTCGATGCATTATTTACGTGCTCGGAATGTTAATGTGTTCATTGCTAATGCATGTCATTAACTGATATTCCGATACTAATGATACTGGCTTCGATCTCCATTCCTGTATTATTCTTCTCTCGCTGATCCCATCTCAACATTCTCAATGCACTTGTGCAATTATACAGTTTAATTTGAATCTTTTATTCGCGAGAATCCTGTTATTAGGGTGATATATTATTCTGTTGGAGTGCAATACCTTTCTAGAAGCTATTAGTATAGGTTAAAATATCAGCTGCACTGGAAAACATATACAATGTAATTCAAATATCATACCTAACCAATTATTAGCAAAAAAATTACCACCGCGGGAAGTGAGGCGCCACTTGTTCAAAACAAATATGGCCGCTGACAGAGAGTTCATTCAAAGACAGTCAGTGTTTCACAAACACTTTAAAATTTTGTTTTTAAAATAAACGAGATCGACCTGCGCGCCGCGGCGCGCTTGTTATTTTTTTCTTAATGAAAGTTAGTAACGATTAACACATGAATTCGAATAGAAACAAACATTATAACCTTAAATTACTCATATAATAAGAATTTAAAAGAATTAATCAAATATTATTTTCAATACAATAATAAATAATTCAATATATTAATTAAAAGTAATAAATTGTTGTTAGTTTTAATTTCATAAATAAAAAATGTAAATAATAAAAAACACAATTGTTTCAAATGTAAATAAATTAGAAATTTAGAAACAAAAGAAATGTAAAAAAGTTATTATTATTCACTATACTTACAATTATTTTATGATTATCTTTATTATAACTATACTCATTTTATAAATTTAAAATAATTATTTAATAAACTAATGTTTTAAGTAAACTTAATACAATGAATTACTTGTCAAAAAACTTCAATGATAATTATCACATAATGTAATTATTAAATTACAATATAAACAAACATCCTAACCGCAAATGACATTTATCAATATGATACTTTAATGAAGAACATACAACTATTGAATTAATGTAATATGAAAAAAGATGAATAAATTAAAAGCTTACAATAAAATAAAATTATTGAAAATTATTATTATTACTTACTTGTCACTAACCATTACTACGTAACTGGAGAATGATAACAAAAAACATAACCTTAAACATGGAAGTATAATATTTTTATTTTACAGAAACTTAAAAAGTTAATGATTTATAAACATACAATAAAACAAAATAAAGAACTAAAAATTATTATAACTTACCAGTTTCACAATTTCCAGGTGACCGAAAAGATATCCGATGACACATCACCACGTGCATTAGAATAAAAAAAAATATCAAAACCTTAAATGACATAAATAATAAAATAATCATAATAAATAATAAAATAAATTTTAGGAAAAAAAAACATTTAATAATAGAACTAAAAAACAGATAAATAAGTTACAAATAAAATAAAAAGAAATAAACGATTATTAATATTATTATGATTACTCACCTGTCAGAAACGAATGCCAATGTAAACAAAACATTATTTCACTCAAAACACTATAACCTTAACAACTTCACTAAAATCACTGTCAATTTTTAAACTATCACTCCTTAATTATCAGAATTTAATTTATTTTTAATCCATTATTATTTAATAAAATGCAATTATTTATTAAACGAAGATTTTAAATAAATTGAAAAATACTCCAAATAAACGTCTAAAATGTGATGTTATTGTTGACAAAAAATATCGAAAATCTGCTAGCCAATTAGAAGCCCGATAAAACGTGTTACACCTCTGAAGTTGGTCAAAAGGGTTCTCGTATAGGGAAGTCAAGGTCAAAGCTAATTTTTATGTATTAACTATTTTAATAAAATTTTTTGTTATTTTAGATTGCTAACATTATAAAAAATTTTATAAAATAAACTTGAAGTTAGAATATTTAATTAAATGATTTTAATTTGTCTCCAAAACAAAAAATCGAAACTGAAAACTATCGATATTGAGGTTTGATATGTACTGACCAATGGGAGACTCGGAAATGGCGTTACACGTCTGAAGTTAACCACAACGTCTGTTTTTTTTTTAGAATAGGAATATCGAATTTTTATGTACTGAATACTTCAATTTTCTCTCTGTCGGCGGCCATATTGGATAGTTCCTAAAGTATCCGATAGGGGCGTTTTGTAAATTTAAACTACCAATAATTAATTGTTAACTTCATGTTCATAAAAACCTACATTTATTTTTACCATTTAATTTTAAATCTAAACTAATTCTTGTACTTTTTCTATAAATTTACTGAAAAGGGTATTGAATTAAATTAAATCAAAAACCTTAAATTAGTGAATCTGTTAATTAACCTAAATTTTTAATTTTTGCAGTTAATATTTTTATCAATATAAAAACTTATTTAGAAATAAAAATTAAATTAAAATAAAAAGAAGAACCAGAGGAAATAATTCTAATTATTTATTTTTTATTTTGAGCTTGTACAATCAAAAACTGAAATTTTAATTTGCAGCAAAACTAATTTAATTTAAAAAAATTACATTTATTTAAATTTATTTTTTATTTAATCTTGCACTATATTGCTTGTAGTTTGAAAAAAATAATTGAGAAATGACAAAAATAATTGATAACTGATGTAAGGAATTGAAAATTTATAGACAATAATTATTGAAAAAAATATTAAAAGTTTGAGGAAAATAATTAAAACTTGAAGATATTAATTGACGTTTGAAGAAAATAATTGAAATTTAAAGATAACAATTAAAAAATGTCAAAAAAAAATTAAATATGAGAAAAGGAATTGAAATTTGTAGAAAATAATTGAAAAAAGTGTAAAAAATTATAAATTTGAAGACAATACTTGAAAAATTGTCGAAACAATTGAAATATTAAGAAACTAATTAAATAATGAGATAAATAATTGAAATCTGGTTTAAAAATTAAAAATTTATAGACAATAATTGCACAATTGAAAAAAATATTGGAAGTTGGAGGAAATTAATTGAAAGTTTAAGAAATTAATTGAAGTTTGAACAAAATAATTGAAATTTGAAGAGAATAATTCAAAAATGTCATAAATTTTAAATATAAGGAAAGTAATTGAAATTTGTAGAAATAATTGAAAACATAATTGAAAAAATAATTGAAAAAGTTGTAAAAAATTAATAAATTCATGAGAATAATAAAACGGATGAAGAAAATGATTGACATTTCAAGAAATTTATTTAAAACTGGTGTCAAATTTTTTTAATTTCTTGACAATAATCAAAATTGAATAAAATAATTGAAATTTGTTAAAAATAATTTTAAAATGTCAAAAATAATAAAAATATGAAGAAAATAATTGGAAAATGACAAATAAATGAATAATGTCAAAAGGAATTGAAATTTGAAGAAAATAATTAAAAAATAACAAAACTAAATTGAAATTTGTGTAGAAAATTTAAATATTTCTGACGATAAAATAAGGATTAAAAACATAATTAAAATTTTAAGATAATACTTGAAATATTACAAAAATAAATGAAAATTTGTGTAATAAATTTAAAGATTTGTGGCAATAATTTAAAGTTTAAAGAAAATATTTGAAATTTAATAGACTAATTAAAAAACGTCAAAAAATTAAAATATGAAGAAAGTAATTAAAATTTCTAGAAAATAATTGAAATGTGTAGAAAATAATTGAAAAAGTTGTAAAAAATTAATAAATTCGTGACAATAATAAAAAGAATGAAGAAAATTTTTTAAATTTTAAGAAAATAAATTAAAACTGGTGTAAAAATTTAAAATTTAAGGCCAAAAAAAATTTAATATAATAATTGAAATTTGTAGAAAATAATTAAAAAATGACAAAAGTAAATTGAAACTTGTGTATAAAATTTAAATATTCTTGGCAATAATTTATAGATTTAGAATATAATTGAAATTTTAAGAAAATAATTTAAAAATGACAGAAATAAATGGAAACTTGTGTAATAAATTTAAATATTCCTGACAATAATTTAAAGACTGAAGAAAATAATTGATATTCGAAAAAATGAAATTCAAAATCTTAGAAATACTTGAAAATTGACAAAAGTGCTTTAAAAATGAAATTAGAAAAAGGGGAAATAGGGGGAAAATGGTGAATAGGGGACAACCTGTGATCCCTGTTCAATTATTTATTTGAAATTTTAATTATTTTCATAATAATATTCCAATTTTTTTTTTTTTTTTTTGAAGTTTAAATTACTTTTATCAATTTCCAATTATTTCCCTAAACTCTTAATTATTATTTTCATTTGATAAAATTATTTTCTAAGATTTACAAATATTTTTCTCAATTTCAATTAATTTCTTTAATTTTTAATTATTTTCATTCGTTTTCATTCGTTAATTTCCAAAAATTTGTATTTATTATCTTAAGTTTAAATTATTTTAGCCTTCATCAATTCTTATCTTCAATTTTTAATTATTCTCGTTTTTTTTCAATTAATTTCTCAGATTTTCAAGTATTTTTCTCAAATTTCAATTTTTTTTTTATTTTATTTATTTATTCATTTCTATGTGATCTTTTAAAATTTTTTAAAAAATTCTGCAGATTTTTCAATTATTTATTTTAAATTTCATTAGTTTTTTCAACTTATCATAGTTTTTATCATTCTTCAAGTTTCAAATTTTAAAATCATTTTTCAATTACTATTTTTAACAATTTTTAACATTTTTTCTCAAATTTCCAAATATTTTCTTTATTTTTATTCATTTTCAATTCTTTTCATAATTAAAAATTTTAAACTATTTATCTAATATTTCAATTGTTTAATTCAATTTTCAATTATTTATATTATTTGATTATTATTTTCTTCAATTTTCAATCACTTACGTTCTTTTTCAAAATTTCTAAAAAGTTTTTAGTTATTTCTCTTAAATTAAAGATTATTATTTTTAGTTTTATTTATGTTTATATTTTTTCACTTATTTTCTCTAATTTCTAATTATTATTTTTTTGCAATGAACTTATGAAGGTTTTAAGTCTTTTTCTGATATTTTCTTCAACCTTTCTTTATTTAAAATACAATATGTAATTTTTTCAATTATTTTCTCAAATTTTAATTATTTTCTTCAATTTTAAACTTTCTATATTATTTTTTCTTTATGTTCTTAAATTTTTAATCATTTCTGACTTAATTTTCTGAATTTATATTTTTTTTTACTATTTTCTAAGATTTTGAAGTATTTTTCTCAAATTTAAATGATTTCCTTTAATTTTAAAACATTTCTATGATTTTTTAAATTACTTTTGACAATTTTAATCATTTTCATTCTTTTTTTTTCAATTAATTTACAAAATTTGCTATTATTTTTTTCTCCAATTATTTTCTTTATTTTTATTCATTTTCAATTTTTTTCATAATTTAAAATTTTAAACTATTTATCTGATATTTTCAATTATATATTTATATTATTTGATTATAATTTTCTTCAATTTTCAATTACTTACGTTCTTTTTCAAAATTTCTAAAAAGTTTTTAATTATTTCTCTTAAATTAAAGATTATTATTTTTAGTTTTATTTATGTTTATATTTTTTCACTTATTTTCTCTAATTTTTAATTATTATTTTTTTGCAATGAACATATGAAGGTTTTAAGTATTTTTCTGATATTTTCTTCAACTTTCTTTTATTTAAAATATAATATGTAATTTTTTTAATTATTTTCTCAAATTTTAATTATTATCTTCAATTTTAAACTTTCTATTTCATTTTCTTAAATTTTTAATCATTTTAATCATTTCTGAATTAATTTTCTAAATTTCTAAGATTTTGAAATATTTTTCTCAAATTCAAATGATTTCCTTTAATTTTAAAACATTTCAATGCTTTTTTAAATTACTTTTGACAATTTTAATCATTTAAATTATTTTTTTTTAATTAATTTACAAAATTTGTAATTATTTTTTTTAAATATTACACTTTAAATATTTACAATTGTTGAAAACATAAGGTTACATCATTCTTGTAATGAGAATTATTTTTTAAATTTATCTATTTTTATTTCAATAAATTGTTTGTGTTTCAAAATAGTGGAGCTCATTCAAACACATAAAATTCTCATAAGAAAGAAATTTCTCAGTAAGAAATAAATCTCAGAAATTTCCAATTTCACAAAATGCAAGAAATAACTATTTTTGACTTGTTAAACAAAATATGTACAAGTTACTCCAAGAGAAAATCGTGGCGAAAATGAATTTGCAAAAATTCGGTTAAGTATATGGAAGAGATGAAGTGAGTATCATGAGAAAAGGTTTATTAAAAGAGATGAACGTTATTTACGTGAAGTTAAGCCGTTAAGTGATTATCATCGACGGTGTCCCATGGCAACGTGGCGCCACTCGTAGCCAATTAGGCAAAGCAATTAAAGAATTACACAACTATACGTCCTGATATCGTGTGAAATGTTCTAATACTACACATTCCTAACGTCCAGTTTCAAGGCAAGCTGATCACCAACGAAGGACGCACTTCTCCTCCGAATCGGACGACCAAGAAGAAAGCGAATGAATTCCCACATTCGTAAAATCGGTCCTTTATGATTCAACCGGATCGTAATCTTCTGGATATCTCCATATGTTGTCAGAAAGTCATCGACATCAAAATAAACGACTTATAAGCATCTTGTCTTTTCTCGCAGATGAACGAAATCACTTCTAATAGAGACCATAATATATTCCTCATTTAGTCCTTAAACTTTGAAATATTGTCTGATTATAATTTTTACTAGACAATTGTGAAAGTATTAAAAAAATTGCAAAAATAATGTCAAACATTTTTGCGAGACTTTTTTTGTTATAAATTTCACGTTGTCAAATTCTTGTGTGATAAAATCGAGGATAAAATTGTCACGATGAGTTTATAACAAAAGAGAAGTACTTTTTCCAGGTTTTCTAATTAAATATACTTTTTTTTCTGCAACACACACTTGTAAAGTTGAATTTCACGCACATTAAACTATACGTGAAGTATCAAGAGATTTTTAGGTTAAACTCGGGTTTAGTAGCTTACTGAAGTTGGCTGTAGGAGATGTCACGTGACCATGGAGCGCCAACATAATAAGACGCGCGAAAATTCAATTATGTAATTTAGAACTTATTATTTTACTTGTTATTATGTATTATATTGATAGACGTTTTAAAATCTAAAAGAATCCTCCGTTATTGTGTAACAATTGTATTGTATTATACAACAGGTTTTTATCTATGGACATATTTTTATTGAAACAGGATTCTAATTAGTTTAAAACGTTTTTTTTACGGTGTTGCTAAAAAAATTATAACGAAGAAAAATCACTTTTCAGAGGTTAACATAACCTAGATATTTGACATTTCAGAAATTCCTCACGGACACTCAACAAAAATTTTAAAAAATAATTAATAAATTAACTAATAATTAATGAAATAATTGCAAAAAATACGGAATACAGGTACCATGAAATACAAAAAAATAAAATTGAAAATCGAATAAAATAATGAAAATTTCAGATACTTAATTAAAACCTTTTTGGAAATTATAAAAAAGAACGTAATTGAAAAATGAAGAAAATAATTAAAAAATAATATTAAATAATTTATATTACCACCTTATATTTTCCAGGTTTCTAGTAAAATATCTTTTTTTAAATACTCCGTTTCTTTAAACGGTAAAGATAAGGGTCGGATAAAAAATAACCCTATTAGACGCAACTTACGAAAAGCAGAGTTTGGAATTTATGATGTTACGCAACGACCGTTGTAGAAATCTTGCATTTTTTCCATTTTGAAGAAAATTGTTGAGAAAGGACCGCGAAGAAAGTGGAGGATCGTTTTGAAATATGGCAAGTTGTAAATATTTTTCGCTGGCAATATTTTGTCACTTTTACTACTCGGGAGCTTTGTTTGATCATAAATTCGGTGGCAACTTGCAACATTAGAAGCAGGTACTTGCTCATTGAGCCATTATTCCATTCGATCAAGTATTGTACATCAGGTCAGCGCTAACCGTGACTGAATGCGAAACCTTGATTTGCAGTCACGGTAAGTTAATGATTTCTCCGTCGGTAGTTTACAACTTTCCTTTATCCGTCTAATATTCACTCTCCCGATTTTTTCTTCCTTCTGGTACAATATACTTCCGGCATTTAATAAAAACGATCAATAAGTAAACTTCAAAGTTAGCCGCAATCAATTTTTAGTTCTCGGAAGGGTTGCAGAGTTTTTGACGTAATTTACGTTAAATGCGTAATATACGTAAGAACGCAATACGGAAAATATAATAAAAACTAGGCTTTTTTATTACAGAGACAACTTGACAGGAAACTATTTTATAAGGTTATGTTGTAATTCTAATTCTTGGCCGCCATTTTTAAAAGGTATATTACTATTTGTAGAAAAGTAGAAAATTGAGATAAAATTTATCATCAGTTTTTGACAATTTATTCAATAAATATAAATAAAGTGTTTAAACAAGTAAAAAATAAATAAAAAGTGCAAGTATGTATGTTATTGAGTGTATTGATAAGATTTTAAGATTAAATTAAAATTTTATAATTTATAAGTAACTGTTTATATAAGTAAAATATCGTTTATTAATTAAAATAACTTTTGAGAATAAATTTCAAATAACTTTATAAAAAACAAACATTAAAATGTTTTAAAAAAAACATCAGGATGGCCATTTGAACGGGAAACCGGAAAAACCGGACATTAAAAAATTGACCGAGAAAACAGGAAAATTTGTTACTAAACCGGAAATTTCGTGGAGCTAAAAGTTCAGAGAAAATTTTTCCGAAAATCAATTTTTTCCATACATCACAAATCTATAATAATAATAATAATAATAATTTGCAAGTTTTTTCATTCCTTCATTCATTTTTTGTCTGCTCAAACATGAAGTTTATAACACATAGATATTTTTTGTTTTAAATTCGATACTTTTTAAAAAATGCATTTAAATTGATTAAAATGTAAATTTATCAATATCAGTTTAAATAATTCTAATTTTATTCATAAATAAATTTATAATCTTTTCTATAATTTTCAACAGTTTTCAATATACAATTATTCATTTTAAATTTTATAATTATTCTTAAATGTTTTAAAATTATTTTGTTCCGTTGTAAATTATTCTTGCCAGTTATCGAATTTTTCTTTCGATTGTCAATTATTTTCCTCATTTCTCAATTATTTTCTTTAGTATTTAATTATTTCAGTCATTTTATAATTTTTCTTTCAATTATAAACTTAAAATTCCGATTTCATTATTTAATCTTCAATTAAGTTATTTAATTTTTAATTATTTTCTTCATTTTTAAATGGCATTCTTCGTTTTTCTATTATTTTATTCAATATTCAAAAAATTCTCGTATTTTCTCAATTATCAATTAATTTCTTGGAATTTTAATACAATTCTTCAAGTTTCATTTATTTTCTTAGATTTTTAACATAATTTTCATCAGTTTTCTAATGTCAATTTATTATTCTCTTTTAATTTTATGATTATAAATTATTTTAAAAAAATTTTTTGTTTGACTGACAATAATTATTCTTATTATTTTCCAATTTTTTTCAATTGTTAATTATATTTTTTAAAAGTTAATTATGTTTTTCAATATTTAATTATTTTCGTCGTTTTGTAATTTTTCTTTTAATTATCAATTATTTTCTTGAAATTTCTATTGAATTCTTTAATTTCCAATTTAGTTTTTCAATTTTTAATTATTTTCTTCAATTCTCAAATGTTTTCTTTAATTTTCAATCATTTTTATAGATTTTCAATTAATTCCCCATTATTCAATAATTACAGGATTTTTTCGTCTATTTTTATGACTCAAAAAAATTTATTTAAAATTTTAGTTCAATTGTTCAATTCTAAAAGTATTCTTTTCAATTCTCGGTTATTTTCTTTATATTTAAACTCCACTTTTCAATTTTCAACTCGATTTTCAAAATTATTTTCTAGATATTAAAATATTATCTCCTCTTTTCAATTATAGTTCAATTATTTTTTTTAATGTTTAATTCCATTCTTCAATTTTTTTCCATTCTTCAGTTTTTAATAGTTTTCTTCTATATTCAATAATTCTAGACTTTTTTAATCACTTTTTTTCAGTTATTAAGTAGATTTTTTTTAAATATCACTTCCATTCGTCAATTTTTAATTTCTTTCTTTAATTTTCAATTATTTTTTTTCAATTTTAATTATTTTTATCGATTTCCAATCCAGTTGTTAAATTAGCAATTTTTTCTAACAATTATTCCTATAATTTTTTTAATTTCTATATTTACAGTTATTTTTTTTAATTTAAAATTTCCTGTTTATTATTTTTATTTTTTTTCAGTTTTCTATTAATCTTGTCATTTTTTGAAATTTTTTTTCCAATTAACAATTTTTTTCGTCTTTTTTCACATGTTTTATTTAATTTTCACATATTCTCTTCATTTTTCAACTGTTTCCTTCAATTATTAATTATTAATAATTTCCTACAATTTTTTTTCAGTTTTCAATTATTGTCTTAAAATTTTAAAAAAATTCTCCGATTCGTTAAATTATTTTGTTACGTTGCGTATTAATCTAGCTATTTTTTCATACTTCGTTTTTCAACTATTTTATTCAATATTCAATAATTGTTGCATTTTTTCAATTATCAATTACTTTCTTGAAATTTCAATAGAATTTTTCAATTCTCAGTTATTTTCTACTATTTTTTCCATAATTTTCTTCAGTTTTCTAATGACAATTTATTATTCTCTTTTAAATTTATGATTATAAATTAATTTTACAAATTTTTTTTGTTTGACTGCCTTTTTATTTTTACCATTTTTCGAATTTTTTTTTCAATTCATAATTATTCTTTTTAATAGTTAATTATGTTCTTCAATATTCAATTATTTTCGTCGTATTGTAATTTTTCTTTCAATTATCAATTATTTTTTTGAAATTTCTATTGAATTCTTTAATTTCCAATTAATTTCTTTAATTTTTAATTATTTTCTATAATTCTCAAATGGTATCTTTAATTTTCAATTATTTTTATCGATTTTCAATGAATTCCTCAATATTAAAGAATTCTCGGATTCCTTCATTTATTTTTTCACTCAAGAAAATTTATTTACAATTTCAGTTCAATTATTCAGTTTTAAAAGTATTCTCTTCAATTCTCGGTTATTTTCTTTATGTATAATTAAACTCCCCGTTAAACTCCACTTTTCAATTTTCAAACTTATTTTCTTTAATATTACAATATTATCGACTTTTTTTCAATTTTTGTTCAATTATTTTTTTTAATGTTTAATTCCGTTCTTCATTTTTTTCCATTCTTTAGTTCTCAATTGTTTTCTTCTATATTCATTAATTCTCGCCTTCTTCAATTACTCTTTTTTCAGTTATTAAGTAGATTCTTTAAATATCAATTCCATTCTTCAATTTTAAATTATTTTTTTCAATTTTAATTAATTTTATCTATTTTCAATCCAGTTGTTAAATGAACAATTATTTTCAACAATTATTCCTATAATTTTCTTAATTTTTCTATTTGTAATTTTTTTCTTTGAATTTAAAATTCTTGTTTATTGCTTTTATTTCCTTTTCAGTTGTCTATATTCATCTAGTCATTTTTTGAATTTTGTTTTCAATTAACAATTATTTTCGTCATTTTTCACATGTTTTCTTTAATTTTCAATTATTCTCGACATTTTTCAACTATTTCCTTCAATTATCATTAATGATTTCCTACAATTTTTTCCAGTTTTTAATTATTATCTTTTAATTTTCTAAAAACTCTTTGATCTTTTAAATTATTTTGTTAGGTTGTATATTAATCTAGCTATTTTTTAATTTTGTTTTCAATTGTCAATTATTTTTGTTATTTTGTAATTTTTTTCCAAATATCAATTATTTTCTCAAATTTTAATTTCATTCTTAAATTTTCAATTTATTTCCTCAATGTTCAATTATTGTCTTCAATTTAAATTATTTTTTTTTCGATTTTCAATCCAGTTGTTCAATTTGCAATTATTTCCAACAGTTGTTCCTAGAATTTTTCAACTATTTTGTTTAAATTTATTTTACTAAAAATTAGTTATTTTTAACTAATTGCTGAAATAAAAAGTCAGGCACAATTTGACTAATTATTAGTTATTTTCGAGGTTATTTTTAACTAATTCAGATTTAGAGAGAATGAACATTTTTTGGTTATAGTTTTTTCCCGGATGTATCAGATATTTTTCCCGATCCCTTCAAATCCGATACTTGTGGGTTTTACTGTACTTCAAATTATATATTTAATGACAATAATTAATTATGGTTTGGTGGTAATTTTTTGCCCAATGTCGAGGTGAATTAAAATATCGCTTTTTTACTGGTTCCTGTGACTTTGTCGATAAAGTGAAATTATTTTAATAATGTGGTCATTAATGTGATCATGAAGGTATAAGGGAGTTTTAAAATAGATTTGTTGGAGGGTTTGTGTAGGAGGAAGGTCCGAACTCATGCCGAGTGGGAGTGGCGTGGGTGTGTCTAACTTGCTCACACGATATAGTACATATATAAACGTACGTGGTATAAACAGCAGAAGTCCTGCTCACAGGAGTTCAAGGGTTTCAAAAACCAGAACCTCAAACCAGAGTCGCGTGCGCAAACACACAGAAAACATTTTCTTCATTCATCAGAACTGTTCCTTTGTTAAAAACTAGTTCTGTGAAAAGAAGTCATAGAGGATCTTTTTAGACACAAATTTATATACGCTTTTTATACTCATAGAGCGTGTATTTAAGATGAATTTTGTCATTGAAAAGTGTACCTAAAAAGTTTTTTTTTTAAAATGATTGTCATCTAAATCATTTTGTATTTTAAATATAATATCTGCCCTTCATATTGGATTCGCCATTCTGATTTTTGATAATTGACTTTGGATCTTGGTCGGCCATCTTGGTTTTTTAAATTTTATCCATTTTATCATACAGGAGAAAAAACCGAAGAGACGTAACATGTGAACGATCCCTACTTATTATTATTAATAATAAATAAATAATATAAAAAATATTTTTCATCCTGTAAAATTCTTTTACTCAAAAACTCATTAAACTTCTTTAAAAATCCATAAAATTTTTTACAGTTTTCTCTGTATCGATATATAGGTATTTTTTTCCTCGTGCTTTTTTAGATTTTTATTTCCCGGGTGTATTTTGCTCCAGTCAGGATACTTTTATTACCTTTTTATAGGCGCAATAGCTTTTAAGATTTTACAATCAAACTTTGGTGGTCAAAGTGTTAACTCGTTTACAAGTGTTCTTTCACTCGAAAAACATAACAACGCCATAAATGTTTAGTGTCATTTTGAAATCAGAAGAAGATCAAGAATTGTCTAATATATTTTTAATTTAAGCTCTTCCTTTAATTTATTGCCATTATCACAAACGAAAATCAGAAACGTTTTGATTAATTTCATTAAGATTTTTAAAAAGTCGTATAAAGTAATAAGAGTTTTTTTCCACAGCCCAACTTTACAAATTTCAACATTGAAGGTAAAAATCTTTGTCTTCGATATTTTTCCCCGAAAATTCTCTCAACTTTTTTAACTTTTCTTTTTTAAATTTAGGATTCTAATGTTTTGAGAAGTTTTTTACCTTTACCCTTTTATTATATTCGATATACTAAATTTTTAAAATGTCCAAATATTCTTGACCCTGAATCCTTTTTTATTGTCAGATTTTCGAAACTTATGGCCAAACAATCTTGACCTTGACGCAACTGTGCTGAACATCTTTGAAACGGAAAATGTGGTATATTGCTGGCATTTGTACACATTTTTTTTTTTTAGAGATTTAGGACGGCCTCGCATTTTTCGAGGATCTTGTATTATTCAATTCCAAATGGGTTTAGAAGTTTTAAGTATTTTTTTTTAGAATTTATGCTCCACGATCTTCTTGTTTAGCTTTTGGACTTTTTGTACATTGTGTGCTACTTCCGCCATATGCCTTCAACTTGGAAAAATAGAAAACGATTTTTCATCCCGAAAAAGTATTGTGACTTACTGACATCATAGAATTACGAAGTGACAAAAAATTAATAGTTCGTTTCCTCATCCGGACTTTAATTATTTCGTGTATGATTGATTTTGGCGTATTTATATTTTATTCAATACAATTTTCATTTAATAAAACTTATATTTTAATATAAACATAAAAGGGATTTTCTATTAATTTTTTAATAATAATAGGTAATAAATAATAATGATACATTTTCAAAAAATACAATTTATAGATGTTTGACAGACACTTTATTTGTAGAACTTTTATTTACATCTCGATTTGCACAAATTGAGATTTAATGAAATTCTTACTTAAAATACCGAATTCTCATTCAAGACAAGTTTCATTTGTCAGAACCGAGCCCAGAACAAATATCCGACTAAAACATTGCATAACTACTTAATTTGAAAATTTAAAAATTATGAGAACGGAATTGAATTTGGAGATTTAAAACTCATTTTAAATGATTTATTCAAATGAAAGTTCGAAAAAATAAAGATTTGGTTTAAAAGAAATTATACCAATTAAAAATTAATTTGTTGCAAATTATCAAGAAGTTTTCTTCTATGTAAATTCTGTTAAGTATATACATCTAAATTTCTGTAAATGGAAATTCTGTTTGAGTTATATTAGTTCCTGTTATAGTAGTATAATAATTTTTATTGTAGAGTATTCTAGCTGTAATTGTGTAATTGTTGTACAAAATTCTTGGAGTATTGGTTTTTGTTGTTGCAGTAATATTGTTGCAACAACTTATTGTAGAATTTTAGTTGTTGTCATTGTAGAATTTTTGTCATTGTTTTTGTCATTTCTTTTGTAGTAGTATATTGTTGCAGTAGTCAAAGATGTTGCTTTTCAGTTTGTAGTTCTTGTTTATAGAAATTATTGTTATAATAGTTGATGTTTTATGTTTATTGTTGTAGTATTGTTGCAGTAGTTACAAACTTTTCTGTTATCTTTGCTCATTTTTCTGTGTCGCAAACGGCTTTTTTTGTAGAATTTAGTTTTTGTTGTCGTTGTTGTATAGAACTCTTGTCATTGTTTTGTCATTTGTGTTGTACTTAAACATGTGTCTATTGAGTTTGTAGTTCTTGTTATTTCAAACTATTATTATAAATGTAGTTATTTTGTGGTTGTTGTTGTTGTTGTTGCAGTAATATTGTTGCAGTGGTTGTAAACTTTTATGTCGTCTTTGCATAGTTTTCTGTGTTGCAACAGCTTTTTTGTAATATTTTAGCTTTTGTAGAATTCTTGTCATTGTTTTTGTCATTTTTGTTGTAGTTGTATATTGTTTCAGTAGTCAAAAATGTTGCTATTGAATTTGTAGTTCTTGTTATTTATAATTATTGTTATATAAGTTCTTATTTTGTATTTGTTGTTGTTGTTGTTGTTGTTGTTGTATTGTTGTAGCAGTTGTAAACTTTGCTGTTGTCTTTGCTTAGTTTTCTGTGTCGCAACAGCTTTTTTTGTAGCATTTAGTTTTTGTTGTCGGTGTTGTAGAATTCTTGTCATTGTCTTGTCAATTGTGTTGTAGTCAAACATGTATCTATTGAGTTTGTAGTTCTTAGTATTTCAAATAATTATTGTTTTAAAATAATAAAATTAATAAAATAAAAATAATAAAATAATCATTATTATAGTTGTTATTTTGTGGTTGTTGTTGCTGTTATTGTAATATTGTTGCAGCAGTTGTAAACTTTGCTGTTGTCTTTACTTTGTTTTCTGTGTTGCAACAGCTTTTTTTGTAATATTTTATTCTTTTCTGTCGTTGTTGTAGAATTGTTGTCATTGTTTTGTCATTTGTGTTGTACTCAAAGATGTGTCTATTGAGTTTGTAGTTCTTGTCATTTCAAACTATTATTATAACAGTTGTTATTTTGTTGTTGACTTTTTGATGTTTTTAATGTTGTTGTTGTTGCAGTAATTTTGTTGCAGTAGTTTTAAACTTTGCTATTGTATGTGCATAGTTTTCTGCGAGGTTTTCTGTGTTGCAACAGCTTTTTTTGTAGAATTTTAGTTATTGTTTAAGAATTCTAGTCATTGTTTTTATTATTTTTGTTGTAGTAGTATATTGTTGCAGTCGAGGTTGCAGTAGTCATAGATGTTGCTATTGAATAAATTTGTAGTTCCTGTTATTTGAAATTATTGTTATAATAGTTGTTATTTTTTGGTTGTTGTTGTTGTTGTTGTTGTTGATGTAATATTGTTGCAGTAGTTACAAACTTTTCTGTTATCTTTGCTCATTTTTCTGTGTCGCAAACGACTTTTTTTGTAGATTTGTATTGACTTTGTATTTCTTGTTATTTCAAATTATTGTTATAATCGTTGTTATTTTTTGGTTGTTGTTGTTGTAATATTGTTGCAGTAGTTGTAAACTTTGCTGTTGTCTTTGCTTAGTTTTCTGTGTTGCAACAGCTTTTTTTGCAGGGTTTTAGTTTTTTCTGTAGTTGTTGTAGAATTCTTGTCATTGTTTTTGTTATTTCTGTTGTAGGAGTATATTGTTGCAGTAGTCAAAGATGTTG
This sequence comes from Ganaspis brasiliensis, assembly GCA_037103525.1. Taxonomy (NCBI): domain Eukaryota; kingdom Metazoa; phylum Arthropoda; class Insecta; order Hymenoptera; family Figitidae; genus Ganaspis; species Ganaspis brasiliensis. The sequence continues at coordinate 61,047 of JAZKLR010000767.1, forward strand.
CTATTGAGTTTGTAGTTGATATTATTTTGAAATTATTATTATAATAGTTGTTATTTTGTGGTTGCTTTTGTTGTTGTAGTATTGTTGCAGTACTTGTAAACTTTGTTGTTGTATTTTTGTATTATTCTTGTAATTTTTATCACTTTTATTGTAGTATTGTTGCAGTAGGCAGCGGTGTTGCTGTTGTATTTGTTGTTCTTGTAACTTAAAAGTTAAAATTATTGTTATCATTGCATTAATATTGTTGTTATTTTGTTGTTGTAATAATTACATTGTAAAAGTTTCAGATGTGATTGTTGAATTTTGATTGTAATTTTAACCTTTGCTGTAGTTGTAGAAGTTTGTTGTTCTAATGTTGCTAATGTTGTCTAATGTTGCTCTAATTGTTGTTAATGATGTAAAATTGTTGTAATTGTTATTATTATAGAACATTGGTGTTTGTTCTAATGAAGCAGCAGTAATAATAGTTTCTGTTGATTCTGTTGTTGTTGCTGTTGTTGCTGAGATTATTGTTATTTGTGTCGAGTTGTGTGGTTAATAAAGTTCCTGTTTTTTTTAATAATTGTTGTTGTAGCTCATTTAGTCGTTCTAAAATTGTTGTCTTCTGTGCAGATTTTTAGTTAAAAAGTTGTTGGTGAAAATCTATCAGTTTCTGTTATGTAGAGTTATTATTAATGTTATTGTTGTTATTATTGTTAAATTATTATTGTTGTAGAAACAGAGTTCTTGTTGTCGTTGTAATTCTAAATTCTTGTTGTTGACTTTTCTCAGTGCAGTATTTAATGTTGTTGTAGAAATGGCATTGTAATCGTTGTAGTATTGTAGAATTCTTATTGTATAGAAGTTGTTGTGGTTATTATTGTAAAATTCTCTTTGTATAGATGTTTTTGTTGCTTTGGAATTATTGTCGTAGTTATTGACATTATTGTTGTTTTGAAGTTTTATTGTAGTTGTAGCTGTTTGTTGTAGAATTCTTGTCATAGTTGTGATACTTGTTTGTTGTTGTTTCCAGTTGTATTAGTACAGTGCTTTTTTTTAGTATATAATTGTCGTCATTATTACACATTAGTAAATTATTTAATTATGCAGTAGAGTACAAGTTTAGTTTTTGTTTCGTTGTAATTTTTGTTTTTACTGATGCTAATGTTAATGAAAACTTTTTGTCTTAGTTTCTATCATTGTTGTTGTTATAGTTATATTTGTTGTTGTTGTTGTTGTTGCTGCTAATGTTAATGAAAACTTTTTGTCACAGTTTCTATCATTGTTGTTGTTATAGTTATATTTGTTGTTGTTGTACAAATCCCATTGTATTTGTAGTTCTTGTTACGTAAAATTATTGTTATAATTTTAACTCTTGTTGTTGCAGTTGCTATTTTTATTATAGAGCATTATTTCCTGCTGTTATAGTAAAGTTTTGTAGTGATTGTTCTTGTTGGTTTTGTTTGTTTATTGTTATAGACAATGTTGTAGCTGTAGTTGTTGTTTCTGTCATAGAAGTTCTGTTGTATAATTAAATTTCTTTTATTTTTATCGTGTTTTTTGTAGTCGTCGTACCCAAGAAAATGTTGTTTATTTATGAATTTAATTGTTTGTAATTATTGTTAAAGTTGTAGTTGAACTCGTGGAGTTGCATTTTTTTGTTACTGTTAAATTAATAATAATAGTAGTAGTAGTAGTAGTAGTAATAGTTGTTGTTGTAAAATTGTTGTTGCCATTGTACTTCTTACAGAATAATAACCAAATTTCAAATTACAGTCAAATCTCTAAAACTCTAAACAATACCCTCATCTTTTCATATTTCCACATTTTTCTCAATTATAACAAATCATTTACTTGCAGTCAAAAACTGACCCTTGGAGAGAAAAAAAAATGAAAATGTCTTTGTTCAAAAGTCAAGTACTTGAAAAATCGACCTTCAAATGACAAAGTTACCTCCTGGCATACTTCGACTTTGACATATTGACACAGCACAATATGGAAGTGATATCCGGAACTTTCCCTCCAAGTAATTAGTAAACTGGAGAGAGGCGACTTATTCGACTTTTGGCTTAAATTCTTATACATATAGACGCAGACAACGAGGAGTTCTCCTGACCCGAAACCGAGGGCGAGTAAAGTCTGCCGAAAAAGCGTAGCGAATTTCTGTCGACCTAAACGAATCCGTCAAAATCTACAGGGGGCCTCAGGCCCAATGTCACTCCGGAAGGTCGTTCTATATATGGGCGTTTGCAGTACCAACAACTATCGAGCACTTTTGTTGCAAAATACCAACTCATTTCAAAGCACGTTCCCAGTGTCCCAAAAGTAACAAACTCAAATTTCTTCGAAAAAAAAAACCATTCGAAATTTCTTTAAAAAAAAAAAAATATGAATTATTTATTGGTACTTGGAAATATTTTAACATTTCTTCAACCCTTATTTCAAAAACTATCATTTTAACAATGGAACATTTGTGTAATTATTTATTGCTTTTAATTAAAAGATTTTACAACGGAAAACAAAACATTGTTTATTATTAACATTCTATTTTAATTCATATTTCTACTACCGAGTGATAAATTCAAAAGATTCAACAATAATTAATTACTGTCCTTTATTCACAGTGGTTAGGCTTGAATAGAACTCACATTGTTTCATTGGTTTAACTTGATTTAAAGGCATTTTATGGTTTTAAAAGGACACCATATAGAGCACAGTTGGACAGAGGAATAGGCGTCGAATTGGAGGAAACAAGCGGATAGAAGAGACCACCGCATCGGCGTACGCCAGCAAGGGTTCCGGTCTAAATGGCCATAAATGGCAAACAAATAGCAACGTGGGTTCCGGTTTGACAATAGTAGAGATGTCACACGCGGACAAGGATCGTCCCTGTTTCTTGTCGGTTAAAGATTTTTCCATTTTTACGCGACGATTCCTTTATAATAGTTCTTGATCCCCGTCACCATCTGCAACTCAAGTTTCCCTCTTATTCATCAAAGGGATTCTTTCAGGCTCAGTTTTTCGAAACCGAGAGATAAATCCTACCATCCTTCTGTCAGAGTATCGATTGATCATCTCTGCATGACAAGTGTTTTATGGCTCTGTCTTTTACCAACTGACACAATAAACCGCTAATTCTAAATTCTCAGAAGAAGGTACAAAATAATAAATATATAGGTGTGTTCAGGTTTTTTTAATATGTTCACACTGACCAAACAGTTTGTATTTGAATCAAATATAGAAATTTTTGATAAACGGTTAACCCACACGGAAAAAACAGAATTTTTGTGAATGATAAAAAGAATTATAAAGTTAAATACTAATTCTATGAAAAGTTGTGAAAATTACTGTGTAGCATAGCTAAATTATTATATTGTTTTAAAAAATAGGACATAATTGCATATAGATAACAAAAACTAGTTGAAATTATGCTAAATGTACATTACTTACATAGTAATTTTTGTAATTTAATGATTAAAAGAGGAATAAATTATAAAGAAGGTATTTAAACATCTTAAAAAATATTTGAAAACAGTGCTCGCTTTTTTCTAATTATATCATGATATTTCATTCTTTATTCTTATTCTACAAATTATAAATATTATACAAATTTAGATTTCTAATTTTATTTAATAATTATTAATATAATAATTATAAATTAATATTATAATTAATTATTATTATAAATAATATATTATTTATATTATAAATATATAATATATTATATTATATTATATATTTATTATATTATTGTTCTTTATTTTTGTTATTATTATAATAATATTATTATATTATTATAATATTATTATATATTATTATAATAATAAATATAATATAATATATGACTTATGTTCCAGTTGTTTGCGATACGTCCTGTTCTCTATATATAATATATATAATTAATAAATAAAACGTTATTAATAATATTAATATATATCTAATTATATCATGATATTTCATTCTTTATTCTTATTATACAAATTATAAATATTATACAAATTTAGATTTCTAATTTTATTTATTTAATTATTGATTCTCCTGAATCTAAATTTTAAATCAATTGACAAATTTATATAGTTTATTTTCAATAATAATAATGTATTACAATACAAACGTGTCTTATTTAAAGCTACTGTACAGATTTTAATAAAGATTCAAAAAATTTTAAACTTAATATGGAAATTAATGAATATTTTATGTTATAATTTATAATAATATATGAATAATTTTCATAATAATATATCGTTTTTTAATTACTTCTAAAAAAGACAATATAAATAAGAATAAAGAATGAAATATCATGATATAATTAGAAAAAAGCGAGCACTGTTTTCAAATATTTTTTAAGATGTTTAAATACCTTCTTTATAATTTATTCCTCTTTTAATCATTTTTTTTAATTTGAAATCTTCTTCTCTATTTTAAATAAAAATAAGTACAAAATTAAATTTCTCCAAATAAATGTTGTATTTTTATCTCAAAATGCTTATTTTTTATTGGTGAATTATTAAAGTTATTTAATTTCTAATTTTATTATAGCTTTCAAATTAGGATCAATTATAATTTTAATCAGTTCAATTGTAAAAACAAAAAATAAGATTGACTGAAATATAGTTTTTACTATATTATAGATTTGCCAAGCCCGTCAGGCTAAAAATTCATTAAAATCAAGATCAAGATCCCAAAATTTTCACAAAAAAGCGCTGATCACAAAAATCAAGTACTTAAAACTAATTTCATAAAAGTAAAGAAAAGTAACTATTTATTAATAGAAGTTTGAATTAATAAAAGAATTTAGAATTGATAAATTGAAATATTAATTGATTTCAATTATATTAAAGTTTGGATCGATTTAAAATTGCCAAATTTCTTTAAATTCTTATAATTATATGGGTTTAAGTTTGAACATCTAAAATATAAATTGTGAGAATTTGAAAATATTTGAAGTTCATAATAATTCTAGCATGAATTAATCAAATTCGTACAAATAAAAGTTTTAAGTAATTTAAGTTTAATATTACTAAAATTTTTAAAATTCATACTTCTTATACTAATTATTAAAGTTTAAAGCAATTAAAATTCGTATTAATAAAATCAAGTTTAAAAATTTTTAATTTAATTTAATTTGTAAAGGTGAAAGATTGGAAAAATTGTTCCCATGGATTAAATTAAAAATGAGTTATAAATTTTAAAACATTAGTTATATTTCAATTTTGATTAATTCAAGTTTGAAATATTTTCAATTTGAATTGATAAAAGTTGGGAATTTTTTAATTTGGAAGAATGAAAAAATATAAAATATTGATCAAAATTTTAAAGAATGGTTTGTTATTAATTGAATTGCGTAAAAAAAATTAAAAATAAGGAATTCTTATTATCAAAAGATGTTTGGAATAAATTAAGTTTGCATAAAAGTTTAAATATATTTTGCTCACAACACTATTGAAAGAGAAATATTCTTACTTTTTGTAACATACAATAATTTTTTTTTTATTTTTAACTGGGGAAGAAAATTTAATTACTATTTTAAAATTTTTTTCTATTTATTAATTTGTAACAAATTTTAATAAATCAAAATTAATTCACAAAATTTAATCTGATAATATATAATTAATTTTATCTAAATAAGTTTATAGTTTATTTTTCGCATTTAAACTATATACTAGCCAATAAAATACGCGCGTTTTTTTTTTTTGCTTAGTAATAATAATAATCGCAAACTTTATTAAAATATAAATGCGTGTTTTACTTTAATATACTTTACAGTTTTTAATAAAGATTGAAAACACTTTAAACATAATATAAAAATTAATGAAAAAATATGTAGATATAAATAATTTAAATTAATTTAATGTTTCCAATATATTCGACGATTTAATTATAATTTTATTGAATACAACATAAATAAGAATAGAAATGAATATTATAAAATTAAATTGAAGAAAGCGAGCACAGTTTTTCAATATTTTTTAGGGCTTTTAAATGCCGTCTTTATAATTTATTGCTTTTTTTTGGTAGACTTACATTTGTTAAACTAAATATATTTTCGGTTGATATAAAATTCCTGAAAATTTTAAGCGTAGAAGTTTAAATTGAATGATATTTAAATTTTTGGAAATTAAGATTTTAAATTGTTTCAAATAATTCTTAGGAAAAGAAGTCTGCATCAATAAAATGCAGACTTAAGTAGTGGAAATTGTAATCATAAAGTTTAGATTAATTTAAGTTTTAATATTATAATACACATTTTTTATAATTTGAAGATTTTAATATTGGCTGAAGTTTGAAATTCCTAATTTAAATACGCATTGTTAAAATTAAAAAATATTTATAGGTCTATAATAATTTCAACATGAATTGATTGAAGCTTGAACCGTTAAAAGTTTTAAATAATAATTGAAGTTTATTATTATTCAAATTTGAATAATTCATACTTACATATCTTATTTTAATACACTTTTTGCGCCTCAGATACAATAAAAATACCATAATATCAAAGTTTAAGACACTCTCGAGACACTTGTTTTTAGAGTAAACTAATTAAAATTTGAAACAAATTGCATTCATATTAATAAAATCAAGTTTAAAATTTTTAATATAATTTAATTTGTAAAAGTTAAAGATGGAAATACAATAAAATAAACTCATTTCTATTTTAATTTCTAAAAAACACTAATTATTTCAATCTTTCACTTTTACAAATTTGAATTAAATTAAAAATCTTAAACTTGATTTATAAATCTTAAAACTTTGGTTACCTATATCACAATGAATTTTGATTATAATTGAAGTTTGAAATAATTTAAATTAATAGAAGTTGAGAATTTTTTAATTTGGAAAAATTAAAATTTATATCGATAGAAATTTTTGAGAATGGTTTGTTACTAATCGAATTTCGTATTGTTTAAAGAAACTTCAAAAATAAAGATATCATATCAATAGAAGTTTGGAATAAAATAAATTTGCATAGAAAATTGTATTAATAAAAAATATTTTGTTCAAAAAACTATTTTAAAAAATATTCTAATTTTTTGTAACGTACAATGAAAACTTTTTAATTTTAAGTTAGGAAGAAAATCGGAGTTATTCTCTAAAATTTCTTTGTGTTTGTTAATTTATAGCACATTTTAATAAATAAAAAATAATTGACAAAATTTAATTTAATAGTATAATTAATTTAATCTAAATAAGTTCAGTTTATTTTTGTATTGAAACCATTGAAAAATGTAATTCTCGCGAGCTTTAGCGCGCGTATTTTTGGCTAGTTATTAAACAAAATTATAGAGTATTATTTCATGCGAGAAAATGAGGATAATTTTCATTCCAATGAAAATTATTTTAGATCAAAATAATGCAAAATGCCTTTTCAGAATAGCTTACACGGACGGACGGTGGATTTTTCCATGATAAATATAATAAACTGAAAAAATAACTACATTACGGTTAAAGTACGAGGAAAAAGGTTAATGAGAGATTGAAAGCTTGTTTTCTTGAAGTGTTTTTTGAAATAGTGACCTGGTAATCGAATCAAGTGTGGACATAAGCGAACGGTAAAGGCGTTTATGTCCACATTCTCAATATGTGGTCTGAAAACAGTTTTCGTGTTCCCCAGTGGGGTTCTCTTCAAACTACTCTATCCGATATACTTCTGCTTTGAAGCAAAAGTGATTTTCTATAGAATTATATCGCGATAACATCAGAGTAATGCTATTCACTTGTTTGCCAGAAGAAGTCGATAAGCATCTTTATAGAGTTCATTTTACTATTATAAGGGTATAATGCGTTTGCTTTTTTCAACGGCATTTCCGGCGAAAGTACGTAATGACCCTTTATTGTATTCCAACTAAAAGAAATTGTATCGATAATAAATCAAGCGACAATTCAAATTGATTATGAAAAAAATGATAAAATTGCAATTTTGTTGTTTGATGAAAAAAAAAACTTGATTGAGCTTAGCTACTTTTGTGGAATATTTCAATATAATAGAGAGTTCAATATTGTACGTAATGAAAAATTAAATATTCATATCTTAGGCTTTTCAAATTTTTAAAGAAATTTAATTTAATTTAAGAAAATAATTATCAGAATCGAGGTGATCTTTACGCATCGATTCATTCGCTTGCATGCAACTTCCAGGATGATTTCTTCGAACTCATTGAATACCGGTTGACTTATGTTCCAGTTGTTTGCGATACGTCCTGTTCTCTATGTTAATATAAAAACTGAATTAGAAAAGAGAAAAATGTTTGAATACCGGTTAATTGCACGCCAAAAATAATGAATTTTGCTCTGCATTTGTATTAAATTATATGTACAGGTTCGGGTGTATAATTTAAAATAAATTATGGATTATTTTATTGTTGAAAAAGGTCTGGAATTATTAAAAAGTAAACATAATATTATATCCATTCACGTGATGTCAGAATTGAATTGAGATCGATTTATTTTAAACTTCCTGATCATAAAATAATTAAAGTATCATAAAAGATCAATGTAATTTTTAAACTATTATATATATTACAGTTTAAAGCAATTAAAAGTTGTTTCACACCTATTTAAAAAAATTAAGAACAATTTAAAAATACTAGAAAATACTTGGAACTTTTATAAAAGTTTTAAAACTGTTTGTAACTCGTTTAAACCGAGGGGGGAGGGGGGAGAAGATATAATTAATATATCTAATTGAAAGATGGACAAAATAATTGAAAAATGAGATAAATAATTGAAAATTTAGGAATTTAATTCGGGAATAGTAAAAATATTTAAAAATTGAAAAAATTGATTGCAAATGATAACAATAATAATTGAAAATTGAAGAAATTTACTGAAATTTGAGACAAATATTTTAAAATCTAGTAAATGAATTAAAGAATATTGAAAATAGTTAAAAATTGGAGAAATTATTTACAAAGTAATAAAAATAAGAAAAATTGAAGAACATAATTTTAATTTGTGAGAAATAATTTAAAAAATTACAACATATATTTGTAGAAAAAGAAAATTATTGCAGAATGATAAAAATAATTGTAAATTGAAAATATAACTGGAATTTGAGATAAATAATACAAAAACTAGAGAATTTATTAAAAAATAATTGAAAATGACAAAAAGTAATTGAAATATAATAGAAATAATTGAAAATTGTAGAAAATAATAAAAATTTGTAAAAAAAAATTGAAAAAATTAGAGAATATATTTGAGATAAACAAGGCTACTTGACAATGGATAAAAATAATTGGAAATTAAAGTTAATTATGAAAATTTAAGAACAAATTTGAGAAAATTACAGAATTTATTTGATATAAAAGAAACTGATTGAAAATCGAAGAACATTATTTAAATACTTGAAAAATACAACTAAAATATAAAAATTCAATAAAAATTGATGGAGCATAAATCAGTTTTTTCATATTGAAAATTATTTTGAGAATGATTATGGAAAATGATAAAAATAGTGAATCTGATAAGTAAATTAACAAATTCGATAAGTTATGCCCTTCGATTATTTGACATTACAAATTGATAATAATAATTTGATATTGAAGAAATTAATTGTAGTTTGAAGAAAAAAATTTAAATTTAAGAAACAAAAATCGTATTTTTTAAAAATAGTTGGAAAATCATGAAAAAAGTTGAAAGTTAAATAATAAATAATGAAAGTAATTTGATATTAATATTTGATATTTTAAAAAAAAAGTAAATAATTGAAATTTGCTGTAATTTTGAATTAAAAATTTAGGGAAAAAATTGAAAAATAATGAAAATCATTAAAGAAAAATTTTAAAAAATGATAAAAATAGTTAAAATTTGTAGATATTAATTGCAATTTTAGAAAAATAGTTTTAAAAAAATACAGGATATTTATAAAGTAAAAGAAAGTGCTTTATTACAAAATTATTTCAAGAATTTTAAATTCAGGAAAATAATTACAACATTATAGAAATAATCGAAAATTTCTTGAAGAAAATAATGAAAATTTGAGATAAATTATTAAAATTTTCGGAGCTAATAAAAAAATATACAAAATAATATAAAAACTGTGAAAATCATTACAAATAAAAAACAATAATTAAAAATTGACGAAGTAATTGAAATTTGAGAAAAACAATTGAAAAATGATTAAAACATTAAATAGTGGAAGCAATAACTTAGATGTGAGATAAGAAATGAAAATTTAGGAAATTAATTGAAAAATATTTAATATATCTAAATAAAAGGTGGAGAAAATAATTGCAAAAAGATAAAACAAAACGAAAATTAAATAAAATAATTAAAAAATGTGATGAATAATTAAAATTTTAGGAATTTAATTGAGGAATAAAGTTTTAGGGAAATTAAAAATTAAAGAAATTTATTTTCAAAATGATAACAATATTAATTTCAAAATTGAAGAAAATTATTAAAATTTGAGAAAAATATTTAAAAATGTAGAAAATTAATTAAAGAATTATGAAAGTCATAAAAAATTCGAGAAAATATTTGCAATGTTATAAAATAATAAAAATTGAAGAAAATAATTTTAATTTGTGAAAAATTATTGAGAAACTTACAACATAAATTTGGAATAAAAGAAAATTATTGCAGAATGATAAAAAAGATTTTGAATTGAAAAAATAACTGGAATTACAGATAATATTAAAAAAAATTAGAAATTGGATTAAAAAAATAGCTGAAAATGACAAAACGTAATTAAAAAATGATAGAAATAATTGAAAATTGAATAAAGTACTGGAAATTTGAGATAAATAATTGAACTTTTTGGAATTAATCAATTTCAAAATAATATAAAATTTGAGAAAAATAATTAAAGAATGATCAAAACATTGAAAAGTGGATACAAATTTAGAAAATTACTTCAAAAATAATTAATATATATATATCTAATTAAAAGGTGGAGAAAATAATTGCAAAAAGATAAAAGAAAATGAAAATTGAAATAATTGAAAAATGAGATAAAAAATTAAAAATTTAGAAATTTAATTGAGGAATAAAGTTGTAGGATAATTAAAAATTGAAGAAATTGATTTTCAAAATGATAACAATATTAATTGAAAATTGAAGAAAATTATTAAAATTTGAGAAAAATATTTTAAAAACTAGGAAATTAATTAAAGAATAATGAAAGTAATAAAAAATTCGAGAAAATATTTACAAAGTAATCAAAATAATTATAAATTTAAGAAAATAATTTTAGTTTGGTAAATATAATTGCAAAAATTAGAAAATTAATCAAAAAATAATTGAAAATGACAAAAAGTAATTGAAAATTAATTGAAAAAAAATTAATAAAAAAATAATTGATATAAATAATTGTAAATTAAAGAAAAAAAAATTGTAATAAATAATTGAAAAAATCTCATAATGTGGTTGAGAAAAAACAAGACTACAATAATTACAATTATATACTATTATAATTCTTTAAACTTTAATTAATTTGAAATTTCGTTGATTGAAAATTTAATCAGTTACGCTTTAAAAATAATAATTTTAAAAATATTTAAAAATTTCTATAATTTTTAACAATTCTTTTCTATTATGATTTCAATTATTTGCTACAATTTTCATCTATTTTTATCATTCTTTAAAACTTTTCTTTAATTTCTAATGATTTTTATTATTTTTGAATTTTTCCCTTAAATTTTAAATTCAAAATTACCGCAAGTTTTAATTATTTTCTTTAATTTTTTCAAATAAAACTTTTTAATTTTTTCCCTTTAATATCAAATTAGTTTCATTATTTATTAATTAATTTTCAATTTCTTTCGTCATTTTTCAATTATTTTTGCAAAATATGATTTTTTTGCCATATGGCATTTCACAGGGCGACTTTTTTGCTCTATGGAATTTGCAGATGTACCATACAAAAGTCGCCACCCCTGCTAAAAACATAAGTAAAAAAACCTTAGTATTTGATTAAAACTTCTAAGAAACTGAGAACCCATTAAAAATTCACAAAAATTGTTTGGAACATGTTTAATATTATTTTGTAACCCTTAAAAATTTATTATAACTGGTTTAAAACTGTTTTAAACTTGCTAAAAACTATTTTGAACTTGTTTAAAAATCTTGATAACTGGTTCGATTTTATTTAAAACTGAATATAAATAGAGGTATTTAAAACTGTTAAAAATTTGTCTTTAACTTTTTAGAACTTGTTTTTAAAATGTTTAGAACGAGAAAAAACTGTTTAGAATATAATAGTGCGCTCCAAACTACTTTAAAGCTTGTTAAAACTTGTTTAAAAACGTTTAGAATTTCAAAATTGTTTATGAATACTTCAAAACTGATTAAGAATGTTTTGAACTTATTTAAATTGCTTAGAATTTGCTTTACATCCATTAATTAATTATCCAAAAAATGTTTATGAAAATTAATTAGTTATTCAAATAACTTGTATATATCTAAATTATTTATATTATTTTACCAATATTTTCTCATGATTCAATAGTAAGGGTTGGAAAATCCACCAAAACTGTTGATACGCAAAAACTTATTCATCCTCTCCATCTGATTGCTTCATTAGACATCATTCACATTTTCGTTATCACAAGATCGTTATTCGCTATTATATCTGGAACCGACAATAAATGAGATAGTCTGAAATTTTGAGACAAAATAAACAAAAGTATGAAAACACAATTTTTCTAAATTTCTAAAAATCATTTCCTAAATAAATCAAAATTTGTTTATTTAGAAAAATTACATTAATCCAAACAATTATGAAACGACGAATATGTCTTGTTAATAGTCTCTAATAAAAATAAATATATTATTTAAAAATTCTACAAGAAAAAATATACAAAATACAAAGGAAAATTAACAAGTCGAGAAGTAATAAAGAAATTTAGAAAATTGGACGCCTAAATATGGGTCACCTGCATTTCTTCCAAAATCAAATTCACCGAATTTGCAAGTGCCCAAATTTAATTGTCCGAATTTATAACTTTTCGAATTTGCAATAGTCAGAACTTCCAAATATCCGAACTTGCATTTGACCGAACTTTTATATCACCGAACTTGCATTTGTTCGAACTTTGAAGTCTCAGCACTTGCATTTGACCGAAATTTAAAATCGCCGAACTTGCATTTGACCGAACTTTAAAATCGCGGAACTTGCATTTTTCCGAACTTGCACTTGTTCGAACTTTGAGATACCAGAACTTATATTTATTCGAACTTTAAAGTCACCGAACTTGCATTTGTCCGAACTTTAAGATTCCAGAACTTGTATTTGCACAAACATTAAATTCACTGAACTTTCATTTGTCCGAATTTTGAAATCACCGAACTTGCATTTGACCGAAATTTAAAATCGACGAACTTTCATTTGACCGAAATTTAAAATCGCCGAACTTGCATTTGTCCGAATTTTAAAATTGCTGAACTCGCTATTGACAGAACATCTAAAACTCCCAAATTCAATTTGTCCGAACTTTAAAATCGCCGAAGTTGCATTTGCCCGAACTTTAATATCCCAGAACTTGCATTTGTCCGAACTTGCACTTGCTCGAACTTTGAGATACCAGAACTTATATTTATTGAAACTTTAAAGTCACCGAACTTGCATTTGTCCGAACTTTGAAGTCACCGAACTTGCATTTGTCAGAACTTTGAAATCCCACAACTTGCATTTCTCCGAACTTTAAAATCGCCAAACTTGCCTTTTTCCGAACTTTGAGATTCCAGAATTTGTATTTGTGCGAACATTAAATTCACTGTACTTTCATTTGTCCAAATTTTGAAATCACCGAATTTGCATTTGACCGAAATTTAAAATCGCCGAACTTGCATTTGTCCGAATTTTAAAATTCCCGAACTCGCTATTGACAGAACATCTAAAACTCCCAACTAGAATTTGTCCGAACTTTAATATCCCAGAACTTGCGTTTATCTGAACTTGCACTTGTTCGAACTTTGAAATACCAGAAGTTGTATTTATCCGAACTTTTAAGTCACCCAACTTCTATTTTTTCGTACTTTGAAGACACCGAACTTGCATTTGTCCGAACTTTGAAGTCACCGAACTTGCATTTGTCAGAACTTTGAAATCCCACAACTTGCATTTCTCCGAACTTTAAAATCGCCAAACTTGCCTTTTTCCGAACTTTGAGATTCCAGAATTTGTATTTGTGCGAACATTAAATTCACTGTACTTTCATTTGTCCAAATTTTGAAATCACAGAATTTGCATTTGACCGAAATTTAAAATCGCCGAACTTGCATTTGACCGAAATTTAAAATCGCCGAACTTGCATTTGTCCGAATTTTAAAATTCCCGAACTCGCTATTGACAGAACATCTAAAACTCCCAACTAGAATTTGTCCGAACTTTAATATCCCAGAACTTGCGTTTATCTGAACTTGCACTTGTTCGAACTTTGAAATACCAGAAGTTGTATTTATCCGAACTTTTAAGTCACCCAACTTCTATTTTTTCGTACTTTGAAGACACCGAACTTGCATTTGTCCGAACTTTGAAATCCCAGTACTTGCATTTCTCCGAACTTTAAAATCGCCAAACTTGCATTTGTCCGAACTTTGAGATTCCAGAACTTGTATTTGTGCGAACATTAAAATCGCCGAACTTGCATTTGTTCGAACTATGGAATCACCAAACTTGCATTTTTTGGAGCTTGCAATTATCTAATCCTCAGAATGTAGAATTTCTAAAAGAGCCTTCTGATTGGTTGATAAATTTCCCGAAAATTATAACCAACCAATCAGAAGGATTCTTTAAAAACTCTAAACTTCGATGGTCCGGCAAATACAAGTTAAACAATTACAAATTTCGCACAAATGGAATTTTGCTGATTTTAAAGTTCGGACAAATGCAATATTGAAGAGTTACAATTTCGGATAATTAAATTTCGGTCAATTTGATGTTCCAGGAAATTGAAAAGACAAAATTATTCCATTTCTATTTTTAATCCTGGAGGGTTTGACGATCAGAGAGAATGAATGATTTAAATCGATATATAGCTCTTTATTTGTGATTCTCATGGGACGAGTGAGATGAGTCGCAGATGCCCGCCGGGTCCGAGAATCTAGAGATTATTTTCCATCGAGTTTAACAGATTATAAAGATGTCCTGGAATAAATATATTACACCTGTATCGAGCTATTTTCCCATACACCCTCGCGGGCAACGTGTCCCCCTTCGGTCACCTTGAGGGCGTGACTCTAAAAACCACCAGCATCCAAACACCATAGAATGGCTTCTATAGCGGGGGTCCGCGAAGTTCCCGTGCACGGAATGAATCTACCTGACTTATGGGGCTCAACATTCGGCATTATTTATGGCCCAGTGGGCCTCAATGCACAAAGATCTTTGACTCTCGTTTCGTCTTTCTCTTCTTCAACCAATATCTAGGTCCGTAAGTAGTCTATTCCCCTTTCAAGTTTTTCTCAAGTTGGCCTGCAATGTCACTTTTTCATTTGGTATTTGCTGAAATTGACCTAAAGAGCTGCGTGACCAATTTTTCAAAATAACCTTTCGTTCCACTTGGAAGTATTTTGCTGGGACAAAATAACCCTGGGGAGAGAGGATGAACTCATGGGTTTGACGGTATTTAACGTTAATCAAAGTAGTTTGCGCTCCTGGGTGGAGTTAATGTGACCAGCGTTACGGAAAAGTTTGGAAATGACTCTTTTTGGTTTTAAGAAATAATACGGTACATAAAAAATTTTAGTGCGTCAGTTTGACTCAAGCTTTTTTGTAGTTAGATAATTGCACACATTTGTCGTTTAATTTGATAAAAGTAAAAAAATATAAGTGCGTCACTTTGCCCCGTATAGTGGGTCGATTTAAAGTTTTAGTTGTCGGAAAATTAGCAATAATTATTATTTATTTTGTTTTATTTCTTTCGTTACCTTGTTAATAAAATATAGGTAATAAGAATTAGTAAATGTTTATGCGTCACTGTGCCCCATATAATGTGTCGATTTTTCCCAAGATCTTAAATAGTCGAAAAATTGACCATACATTTTTGTCGTTTAGGGTCATAATAAAGTTAATAAAAGTAAAAATGTTAGTGCGTCATTTTGCCCCGTATAGTGCGTCGATTTATTCCAAAGTTGTAGTAGTTAGAAAATTATCAATAATTTTTTATTATTTTTTTTTTTTTTTTACCTTTTTAATAAAAGATAGGTAATAAGAATTAGTAAATGCTTATGCGTCATTTTGACCCTAGATTTAAGGTGTTGGCAAATTGAACACTTTTTATCGTCTACGCGCACGATAAACAGTAGTTTCTTAAGTTTGTTCTATGATCTCAATATTCATAAAATAGACCCTAAATTGTCGTTTTGTCGCACAATCAAAGTTAAGGAAAATATAAAATGTTGGTGCGTCACTTTGCCCCATATAGTGCCGTCGATTTGTCCTAAGATCTTAATAGTCGAAAAATTAATCATAAATTTTTGTCGTTTAGCGCCATAATAAAGTTAATAAAAGTAACAAATATTAATGCGTCATTTTGCCCCAAGATTTATGGAGTTGTCAAATTGGACACTTTTTATCGTCTACACGCACAATAAACGGTAGTTATTGTTATAAAATAATAATTTAAAGTTATAATAATTATTATAATTTAAAAATGTTAGTGCGTCATTTTGCCCCATATAGTGCATTGTTTCGACCCAAGATTTTAAGAATCGAAAAATTGACTTCTTTGCCGTTTAGCGCCACAATAAAGTTAATAAAAGTAAAAAATGTTAGTGCGTCATTTTGCCCCGATATTTAAGGAATTGTCCAATTAGCCACTTTTTATCGTCTACTCTCTCAATAAAAGAAAGTTAATAAAAATTTAAAAATCCTAGTGCGTCACTTTGCCCCGCATAGTGCCAAGCTTTTAATAGCCAGAAAATTGAAAAATAATTTCAGATGATGTGGAAAATGAAAAGCAGAATGTAGAAAAAGAAATTGTGAATCTTAATAAAAAATATCAATTAAATATTAATACATTAACAGAAACAAAAATTATTTTAAAAAAATATAAATTGAACAAAAGAGAGCACTTTTACAAAAGAAGGTTAATTTATAATTGTTTGGTCCTGCCTTTTTTCACACCTTCGAGTGTAGAATACGAAATGCAGTCGTTACGCAACGCCAAGAAAGGAAAAAGGCATATTTTATTAACGATTCAGAAGACATTCGGCGAACTAAAATCCTAACTAAGTGGTTTCAAGGTGCAGAGAATCCGAAAACTGATGTGTTTAGTTTCGACTTTGGGCGAGGGGAGACTATTTTTTCTATTGTAAAAATAGTCCAGCTCAGGCTCAGGTATGTTTATAACGATCTTTGGTCTCATCTTCGTCAGAATATTAACTGTTTCTGGGAACTGAGAGTCGTATATCTCCCAGAAGTACAATGCCCAACTGGACCAGAATCATTCACCTACTTAACCATTTTTTATTCACGATCCTCTAACAATAATCGTTTCAAAAAAGCGGAAACGCATCATTATCACTGGACACATAATCTGCACATTTTTATGTTTCCGCAAAGTGAGTCACAAATTTCTTATATGCATATATATCTATAAATGAGGCTGTTTCCAAGTAATTCAATTAAAAGTCCTAATTATTTTTAAATTTATTTCCAATTTCATATGTAAGATTTCAAATAAATTTAAAAATTGTGTTTTAATTAAAAATTGAAAAATGAGGGTCACTTTTTGAATCAAAGCAAAATTAGTCATTTACAGGAAATTATTTAGGAGGCGCATGAATATTCCATAAAACCCATTTAGCCTAAATCCCCTTTAACCTAAAACCATTTAACCTAAAATGGATTTAGCCTAAACTGCATTCAACCTAAACCCCATTCAACCTAAAATGCATTCAGCCTAAATTTCATTTAACATAAATTCCATTTAACCTAAATCCAGTTTAATCCGAGATTTAACCTAAATCCCATGTTACCTACAATGCGTTCAGCCTAAATTTCATTTAACCTAAAATCCATTTAACCTAAATCCCATTGAGTCTAAAAATGATTCAGCCTAAAACCATTTATCCTAAATCCCATTTCACCTAAAATATAATGTAAAATTTAGGTTAAAATAGAATTTAGGATAAATGATTATCCTAAATCCCATTTCACCTAAAATACAATGTAAAATTTAAGTAAAATAGAATTTAGGATAAATGGTTTTAGACTAAATGTATTTTAGGTAAAGTGGAATTTATGCTGAATGCATTTTAGGTTAAATGGGATTTAGGCTATATAGTTTTAGCCTAAATGGGATTTAGGTTAAATTGAATCCAGACTAAATGCATTTTACGTTCAATGGGATTGAGGTTAAATGGGTTTTATGCATTTTAGGTTAAATGTGATTTAGGTTAAATGGTATTTAGGTAAAATGGGATTAAGGTTGAATGACATTTAGGCTGAATGCATTAAAGGTTAAATTAAATTTAGGCTAAATGCATTTTACGTTAAATTAAGTTTAGGCTAAATGCATTTTAGGTTAAATGAGATTTAGGTTAAATGGGATTTAGGTTAAATGGGATTAAGGTTAAATGGAATTTAGGTTAAAAGGGATATAGGTTAAATGAAATATAGGCTGAATGCATTTTAGGTTAAATGAGATTTCGGTTAAATGGTATTGAGGTTAAATGGAATTTAAGCTGAATGCATTTTAGGTCTAATGGGATTTTGGGCTAAATGAAATTTAGGTTAAATGGTATTTAGGTAAAATGGGATTTAGGTTCAATGGCATATAGGCTGAATGCATTTTAGGTTAAATTAAATTTAGGCTGAATGGTTTATAGGCTGAATGCATTTCAGGTTAAATTAAATTTAGGCTAAATTCATTTTAGGTTAAATTAAATTTAGGCTTAATGCATTTTAGATAAAATGGAATTTAGGCTTAATGCATTTAAGGTTTAATAAAATTTAGGCTAAATGCAATTTAGGTAAAATGGAATTCAGGTTAAATGAGATGTAGGTTAAATGGGATTAAGGTTAAATGGAATATAGGTTAAATGAAATTTAGGCTGAATTCATTTTAGGTTAAATGAGATTTCGGTTAAATGGTATTGAGGTTGAATGGAATTTAAGCTGAATGCATTTTAGGTCTAATGGGATTTAGGCTAAATGAAATTTATGTTAAATGGTATTTAGGTAAAATGGGATTTGGGTTGAATGGCATATAGGCTGAATGCATTTTAGGTTAAATTAAATTTAGGCTTAATGCATTTTAGGTAAAATGGAATTTAGGTAAAATGAGCTTTAGGTTAAATGGAATTTAGGCTGAATGCATTTCAGGTCAAATGAAATTTAGGCTGATTGCATTTTAGATAAAATGAAATCTAGGTTAAATGGAATTTAAGTTGAATGGAATTTAAGCTGAATGCATTTTAGGTCTAATGGGATTTAGGCTAAATGAAATTTAGGTTAAATGGTATTTAGGTAAAATGGGATTTAGGTTGAATAGCATATAGGCTGAATGCATTTTAGGTTAAAATAAATTTATGCTGAATGGTTTAAAGGCTGAATGCATTTGAGGTTAAATTAAATTTAGGCTCAATGCATTTTAGGTTATATTAAATTTAGGCTGAATGCATTTCAGGTTAAATGAAATTTAGGCTGATTGCATTTTAGATAAAATGAAATCTAGGTTAAATAGAATTTAAGTTGAATGGAATTTAAGCTGAATGCATTTTAGGTCTAATGGGATTTAGGCTAAATGAAATTTAGGTTAAATGGTATTTAGGTAAAATGGGATTTAGGTTGAATGGCATATAGGCTGAATGCATTTTAGGTTAAAATAAATTTATGCTGAATGGTTTAAAGGCTGAATGCATTTGAGGTTCAATTAAATTTAGGCTCAATGCATTTTAGGTTATATTAAATTTAGGCTTAATGCATTTTAGGTAAAATGGAATTTAGGCTTCATGCATTTTAGGTAAAATGGAATTTAGGCTAAATGCATTTTAGGTAAAATGGAATTTAGGTTAAATGAGCTTTAGGTTAAATGGAATTTAGGCTGAATGCATTTGAGATTAAATGCATTTTAGGGTAAATGGCCGAGGCTGAATGCATTTCAGGTTAAATGAAATTTAGGCTGATTGCATTTTAGATAAAATGAAATCTAGGTTAAATGGAATTTAGGTTAAGTGGATTTTAGGCAGAATGCATTTTTGGTTAAATGGGATTTAGATGAAATAATATTTAGGTTAAGTGTCTTTTAGGCTAAATGCATTTTAGATTTATTAAGATTTTGGTTAAATGAAATTTACGCTGAATGCATTTAAGGTTAATTGAATTTTAGGGTAAATAAGATTTAAGTTATATATATTTTAGGTTGAATGGGACTTAGGTTAAATAGATTTTTGGTAAGATGGGATTTAGTTTTAATGCGATTTACGTTAAGTGGATTTTCGGCGGAATGCAATTTAAGTTAAATGGGATTTAGATGAAATGAAATTTAGGTTAAGTGTGTTTTAGTCTAAATGCATTTTAGACTTATTGTGAGTTAGGTTAATTGAAATTTAAGCTGAATGCATTTTAGATTAATCGAATTTTAGGTTAAATAGATTTTTGGTTAAATGGGATTTAGGTTGAATGCAGTTTAGGCTAAATGCTTTCTAGGCTAAATGCATTTTAGGTTGAATGGGATTTAGGCTAAATGCTGTTTAGGTTAAATGGGATGTAGGCTAAATGCATTTTAGTCTAAATGCATTTTAGACTAAATGCATTTTAGGTTAAATGGGATTTAGGTTAAATGAAATTTGGGCTGAATTTCGGGCTGAATGCATTTTTGATTAAATGCATTTTAGGTTAAATGAGATTTAGGTTAATTACATTTTAGGTTAAATGGGATTGAGGTTACATAGAATTTAGGTTAAATGGGATTTAGGTTAAATGCAGTTTAGGCTAAATGCTTTTTAGGTTAAATGTATTTTAGGGAATATTTGCATGCGTCTCATCATTTAGTAGGTAGTCCACTCGTGGATACAATTTTATTTGATTATACAACTTCCTCTAAAAAATCGATCTTTGCTGAGGTCTATTCAAAACTGATAACAAGTTTTTGAAACGAGTCTAAAAATGTTTAGCATTGGTTCCAAAATGTTTAGAACTGGTTTTTAATATACTTAAACTTGTTTAGAATATGTTCAAAACTATTTAGAACTTAACACTACTTTGAACTAATTTAAATTTGTTTATCTTTTAGTTCAAAACCGTTTTAATCTTGATTTATAATATTTTAAAACTGGTTCAAAACTGTTTATAACTAACTGAAATCTGTTCGGAACTAGTTTAAAACTGATTAATTTATATATATATTTATATTAATTTATACTTAACATTGAGAAAAATGCATAAAATTGTTTAGAACTTGTTAAAAACTCATTAGAACTAGTTCAGAATTGTTCAAAACTAGTTTAAAACTAATCTGGAATTAGTTTAAGACTGTTTTGTATTCCTTAAGACTAATTCGACACTTTCTTAAACTAGTTCGAAACGGTTTGGAACTAGGTTAGATGTATGTGAAACTAATTGAAAAATGTTTAAAACTCGTTCAAAACTGCTTAAATCTATGTCAAAACTGTTTGAAACTTGTTCGGAGCAATTTTAAAATTAGTTATAAACTGTTTGAAACTAGTTCGGTACTCTACTGTTAAAAAAAATTGATTCAAAATTGTGTTGAATTAGTCAAAATCTGATTGCGACTAATTCGGAACTATTCAAAACTGGTTTTAAACTGTTAAAATCTAATTCAAAACTGTTTTAAACTTGTTTAGAACTATATAAATTTAGCTCGAAATTTAGTTTAAAACTATTTGAAACAGTTTCGAAAACGTTTATAACAGTTCCAGAACTAGAAATTCAGAACTGGAAAAACTAATTTCAAACAGTTTAACTCTAGTTCGAAACTGATTGAAACTCGTTTGAAACTGTCTAAAACTGATTCAAAATTGTGTTGAATTAGTAAAAATCTGTTTGGGACTTAATCGAAACTATTTAGTCAGAACTACTTTAAAACTGTTTAAATCTAATTCTAAACTATTTGAAACTTGTCGGGAACTGTATAAAACTAGTTTAGAACTGTTTGAAACAATCTCGAAAATGTTTATAACGGTACCAGAACTAGAAATTCAGAACTGGAAAAACTGATTTAAAACTGTTCAAATATGGTTTTTGGAACTATTTAAAACTAGTTCTTAACTGTTTAAAACTAGTTCGGAGCTCTTTAAAACTGATTCGAAATTGTGTTGTATTATTAAAAATCTTTTTGTGACTAATTCGGAACTATTCATAGCTAATTTAAAATTGTTTAATTCTAGTTTAAATTTTTTGAAACTTGTCGGGAACTGTATAAAACTAGTTTAGAACTGGTTGAAACAAGCTCAAAAATGTTTATAACCGTACAAGAACTTGAAATTAAAAACCGAAAAAACTAATTTAAAACTGTTTAAATCTAGTTCGGAACTGTTTGATAATTTTTTTTGGAACTAGTTAAAACTAGTTCTAAACTGTTTGAAACTAGTTCGGAGCTCTTTAAAACTGATTCGTAATTGTGTTGAATTAGTAAAAATCTGTTTGGGACTAAATCGAAATTATTCAGTCAGAACTACTTTAAAAGTGTTTAAATCTAATTCTAGACTGTTTGAAACTTGTCGGGAACGGTATAAAACTGTTTAGAACTGTTTGAAACAAGCTCGAGAATGTTTATAACGGTACCAGAACTAGAAATTCAGAACTAGAGAAACTAATTTAAAACTGTTTAAATCTAGTTCGGAACTGTTTGAAACTTGTTTGGAACTTTTTGAAACTTGTTTGGAACTGTTTGAAACTTGTCGGCAATTATATAAAACTGTTTAGAGCAGTTTAGAACTGTTTTAAAAAAGCTCGTAAATGTTTATAACGCTGCCAGAACTAAAAATGCTCAGATCATTTTGTCTGTGAACGACAGATGGACAGACGGACAGACACAAAAGTATCATTATACTCCCCAAATGTAAAAATTGAGTTTTGATATTAAACTAATAATAAAAATTTGATAAATTAGAATTTAAATTATTGGTAAATAGTGGTGATTTATCTGCAATAACAAAAAATTTAGAAAAACTTTTCTGTGTTTATATTGAAATTTGTTAATCTGTCTCTTTTGGAATAAGAATGGTATGCGGTACCTGAATGTCTACATATGTATCGAGTATCCATAAAAAAGATATACAATGTTAGTAGCTACCTCAGGAGTGACTGGTTAAACTTCCAAACATTTTATCTGGTGGTAAGTATCTTGTCGTGTTGCATTAGTGTAGCAGGCAGTCACCAGTGACAGATTCTTATCGCTGATTGAGGAGACGCGCAGTCTCACCGAAGTCGAGTCAGATCACACCTGGACCTGAAAATCCAGCCTTTCATTCACTATCGACATTTTATCAAAAAATCTCTTTGGACATAAAAGGTCTTGTAATTTTTTTTTCTTTTTTAAATAACTTTGAAAATCTTTCAAGAACAGGTCAAATAGGACACAATAACTCGAATATAAAAGAAATATAAAGCTAATCTCGAGGCTAATCTATAACGCCAATATAAAACTAATATATAAGCTAATATATAATAATATATAATATATAAGCTATATTATGTATAAATATAACATATTTATAACAAAAATACTTGGACAAATAAAAATAGACTTAATAAACAGCATGATTGTTATGAAATAGAAAACTCTTGTAATTTCGCATTTTTCCAAAAAAACATTTTGAATTTGTTTTTTTTTTTAAATACGTTTGAAAATTAATTAAAAATGAATTATAAATTGAGCGTGGTCATTTGATCGAAGCAGCTCTGAAGGTTTTTAAACAATCACGGTGAGCAATAATGACTCGCGAATCAATCGGATTACTCGGATATGATACGAATCAACAGCAGTCATATGAACGGAATAATTAGATGATTATCTTATTATTTATTTGCTGCTTTGATGGACCGCTCATCTGGAATATTAAAGGACGATATTTGCAATTATCATTCTGTACGAAAACTATTATCCAATTTAAAAGAGAGTTTTAAACAATTTTTAATAGATTTGAAAACTCGTTTTTAACAGGTGGAAGAAGTTCTAAATAGTTTGGAACAAGTTCTAAGTAGTTTAAAACCAGTTCTAACCAATTGAAACTAGTTTTAAAAAGTTTTAAACAAAATTTAGATAATTTTAAATAGTTTTAAATATAGTTTTAAAGGGGTTCTGAATAGTTATTTTGAACAAGATTAAATATTTTGAAATAATACTATTTAAAAGTTTTGAACCAGTCGAGGAACCAGTCGAGGAACCAGTTCTAAACAGTCTCAAGTAGTTTAAAAAAAGTTCTAAAATCTAAACAGTTTTATAATAGTCTTAAGAAGCATTAAACATTTTAATTTTAAAGTATCTACTTCTAAACATTCTTAAAGCAATTCTAAGGAGATTTGAAAAATTCTAAATTGTTTAAAATAGTTTTAAACCAGTTCTATGGAAGTTCAGACAAGTTTTAAACAGTTTTGAACCAGTTCTGTAGAAGTTTGAACAGGTTCTAAATTCTAAACAGTTTTATAATAGTTTTAAAAATTATTAACCATTTTAAAGTACTTATAAACATTCTTAAATCAATTCTAAGGAATTTTAAAAAGTTTAAAACAGTTCAAAACAGTTTTAAACTAGTTGTAAATAGTTGTAGAGAAATTTTAAACAGATTTAAAAAATTATACACAAGAAACAAGTTTTAGGAAGCCGATAAACAGTTTTAAACATATTTAAACAAATTCTAAAGCGTTTAAAACAAGTTTGAACAGTTATAAGTTGTAAGTAATTTTAAAAAGTTTTAAACCAAATCGAAAAAGATTTAACATGTTAAAAACAGGTTTTAACGAGTTTTAGACAGTTTGAAGTTGTGTTAAAAGTTCTGAATATTTGTCAATTCTCAAGTGGTTCAAGCAAGTCTTAAACAATTTGAAACAAGTTTGTAAAAGTTTTTAACAGTTTTAACTTTTAAGTATTTTTAATTAGTTCGAAACAATATTTAAATAGTTGTAAACTATTTTAAGGTAATTCTAAACAGTTTCGCACTTTGCTCATTTATAAACGAATCCTAAGCAGTTTTAAACATTTTTATTCTAATTCAAAAAAGTTTCGAACAAGTTTTTAACAGTTCTAAAAAGTTTCAAACAAGTTTAAAGCAGTTCTTAAGAGTTTCTAACAAATTTCAAGGAGTTTTTAAGAACTTCAAATAAGTTTGAAACAGTTTTGAATCAGTTTCAAAAAGTTTTAAAATGTTTTGAATAAGTTCTCGATAAGTTTAAATAGTTTTAAATTTAAAGAGTTCGAATCAGTTAAAAACTAGTTCTGAATAGTTTTGAAAAAGTTATATGAACGTTCAAACTACTATTAAAAAGTTCTAAAAGATAAAATTTTGTAAAGAGATTTAATTAATTATATTCTGTTAAGGCGATTAGTTTTATTTTTAACGTAAATTTATTCTGTCCACATCTGACATTTGTCACTAGATGTTTTTTACTTTAAAAAATTAAAATTATATTTCACCTTTTTAAAATGTTCTCAAATTTTAAATTTATATAGCAATTTTAATTTCTTCAAATTTCAGTTAATGTGAACTTGCATTAATTAAAAGTTCAATTAATCCACGTTTTAAAAATACCAAATTTGAAGTGATTTAATCATTTCTACAATTTTTAATAAAAATATTCTATTATGATTTCAATAACTTTAACTGCAATTTTCAACTACTTTTATCATTTTTCAATTACTTTTTGTGTATTTTTTAATTATTTTTAAATTGTTCCCCTAATCTTAAATTTACTTTCCTCAAATTTCAAATATTTTTAATTCAATCACTTTTTCAATTTTTATTATTTATCCCTCGACAATAAATGAATTTAATTAATTATGCTTAATTTTTATATTATTCATGACAAATTTAAATTAATTTTTTTAAATTTACCATTAGTTTTGTCATTTTGGAAGTATGATTTTCAATTTTTAATCATTTTCATAATTTCTGAATTAATTTCCTAAGCTTTCAAATATATATCTCAAATTTCAGTTATTTTGTTCAATTTTCATTTCTTTTTATTATTTTGAAATAATCATCTCTCGCTTTTAATATTTTCATTATTTTTCAATTAATTTCCTAAATTTTTAGTTATTATCTCAAATTTATCATGAATTTCTTCATGTTTTAAACGATTTTCAATTAATTTTATTTGCTCAAAAACAAATTCTGCAATTTTTCTATTACTTTCTTCAATTTCTAATTATTTTCATTATTTTGGCATAATTTTTAAAAGTTTCAATTATTTATCTGAAATTTTTATCAATTATTTTCATCAATTTTCGATTATTTCTGCAATTTTTTAATTATTCCCTTTAATTAATTTTTCTTTAAGTATTTTTGTAATTATTTCTTTTTGTAATCATATATTTTATGACTTTCAATTATTTATCTCAAATTTCATTTACTGTTTTCAATCTTTCATATTTAAATTATTTTCATCATATTTCAATTATTTTTCTCAATTTTAAATTATATTCAGCATATTTCAATTATTTCTTTAATTTTAAACTAATTTTATTATAGTTTAATTATTTTCCTCAATTGTGAATTATTATTCTCATTTTCTAAGATGTTTAAGTATATTTCTAAAATTTCAATTATTTTCTTTAATTTTTAATTATTTTCATTTATTTTCATAATTACCAAAAAATTTTATTAATTTTATTAAATGTCGTAAATTTCAATTATTTTTAGCTTTCTTTAATTCTTTCCTCGAGTTTTTAGTTATTCACATTTTTTTAAAATTGATTTTAAAGATCTTGATGTATTTTTCGGAAATTTCAATTATTTTTTTTATCTAAAAATAATTCTGTAATTTTTGCAATTATTGCACTTAAATTTCATTTACTTTTTATAACTTATCATTGTTTCATTGTTTGTATCATATTTAAATTATTTTCTTCAAGTACCTATCAAATTTTATAATTATTTTTCAATTATTTTCCAAAATTTATTTCCTTCTATTTTCAATTTTTCTCATTGGTTTTATAATGTCCAAAATTTTTTTAACTGTTTACGTGACATTTTAATTATTTTATTCAATTTTGAATTATTTATATTATTTTCTTCAATTTTTAATTACTTTCGTTTTTTTCATAATTTCGAAAAAAATTTAAGTATTTCTCTTTAATTAAATATTATTCTCTTTAATTTTAAATTATTTATATTATTTGTTCTAATATTTTCTTCAATCTTTAATTACTTTCGTTTTTTTCATAATTTCCAAATTTTGTTAAATTTTTTCTCTTTGATTAAAAATTATTCTCTTGAATTTTAAATTATTTATTTTTTTAATGTTATTTTCTATAATTTTTAATTACTTTCGGTTTTTTTTTGTAATTTCCAAAAAGTTTTAAATTATTTCTCTTTAATTGAATATTATTCTCTTCAATTTTAAATTTCTTGTATTTTTTCATTTTCTTTCTCTAATTTTTAATTATTTACTTTTTTTTAATGTGCTTCTTTAATTATTATTCTCATTTTCTAAGATTTTTAAGTACTTTTCTAAAATTTCAATTATTTTCTCCAATTTTTAAATATTTTCAATTGTTTTCATAATTTCCAATTTTTTTTATTAAATATCGTAAATTTCAAATTATTTTTATCTTTCTTCAATTCTTTTCTCCAATTTTTAGTTATTCTCATTTTTTTCATTTGATTTCCAAGATCTTAATGTACTTTTCCGAAATTTTAATTATTACTTTTAATTAAAAAAAATTCTGTAATTTTTCCAATTATTGCACTCAAATGTCATTTATTCACTGAGAAGAAAGATTTCTTTTGACAAGGATAAAAATATGTTTACATCGATTGTTTTTTAATTTCCAAAATTTTTAAACAATTTATCTGACATTTTAATTATTTCATTCAGTTTTAAATTATTTATATTATTTTTTATATTATTTTCTTCAATTTTCAATTACTTTCGTTCTTTTTCGTAATTTTCTAAAAGTTTTTAATTATTTTTGTTTAATTAAAAATTATTCTCTTCAATTTTAAACTATGTTTGTCTATTTTAATTAATTTTCTCTAATTTTTAATTATTTACTTTTATTTCAATGAATTTCTGAAGGTTTTAAGTATTTTTCTGGTATTCTTTTTAACTTTCCTTTATTTAAAATGTAATATGTAATTTTTTAAATTACTTTCTCAAATTTTAATTTATTTTTTCAATTTTAAATTATTTATTTCATTTTTTAATTATTAACCCCAATTTTTTATTATTAATTTTATTTCAATTTATTTTTAAGATTTCAAGTATTTTTCTCAAATTTAAATTATTTTTTTTCTTTATTTTTAAAACATTTCTATGATTTTTCAAATTACTTTTTCCAATTTTTAATTGATTTCATTTTTTTTCCCCAATTAATTTGCAAAATTTACAATTTTTTTGTTTAAGGAGGTTCTATGGTATGACGGTACTAGTCAAAACAGAGACCATTATTTTGAGGTTAGGTTTAAATTTAATTTTACGAATATATAATTAAACAATTGTATTTATTAACGTTATTAACATTATTTAGTTTTTAAATATGACTATTTTTTATGTGTGATCAAAATCAACATTTTTAAATGTCATAACGTCTGAACTGTATCGTGTAAAACGACGTGAAATATTTGTACAAATTAATTTATTACAACACTCACAGGTACATAATGACACTTTTTTTATCAGATATTTAATCCTTATACATCTGTATTGTATTAAAAAAAGTTTCATTAATTTGGTAATGCTAAATACTTTGTGGTAAATAAATATATATGACAAACTACTGATTTTCCATAAGAGTCTATGCTAAATGTTCAAAAATATTAAAAAACAAAAACGCTTATAACTTTTTTCACAAGTACATGGAAGTCTCAAAATTTTAACTGCATCATTATAAAACCTTTCTCTATCAGTGACCCAAATTTGATGAAAATGGTAATGTTAATTCTTTTTACGATAGAACCTCCTTAATTTCAATTATTTTTACTTTTTTTTAAAATCTAAAAATTATATAAATTTTGTCCTAAATAAATATTTATTTTATGTACCTATTTTTTTTATTTATATAAATTTATTTTTCAATATTATATTTAAAATTGATTTTGATTAAGATTATAATCTTTATTAAAATAGACATCTAATTTATTTTAATAAATTAATTTTTTTTATTTTAAATTAAGAAATCAATCCAAATTTCCAACATTATAATTTTTATTGATTAAATTAATTGAATGAATTTTTCTGAATCCTACAAAACTTATCTTCATTAATTAATTGTTTGAAACTTTTAATTCAACTGATTTATTTCTGTAACTAGCAAAATAAAACGCGCGCCAGCGCGCGATTAGTTTTTCATACATTTTAGAAATTATAAAATACAATAATAAATAATATTTATCTAATAAGAAGAAATAAATATTTTAAATATAATATTTAAAAATCAATTAATATAAATAAAATAAATATTTATTTAGGACCAAATTTATAATATTTTAGAATTAAAATGAATTGCAAAAAATAATTGAAATTAAACAAAATAATTGCAAGTTTTGCAAATTAATTAAAAAAAAACAATTTAATCAATTAAAAATTGGGGAAAGTATTTTAAACAATCATAGACATGTTTTAAACATAAAGAAAATAATTTAAATTTGAGAAAAATACTTCAAAATCTTAAATGTAAATTGAAAAATGAATTAATAAAAATATAATGAAAAATTAGAGAAAATAAATAAAAAAAGATAAACATAATTTAAAATTGAACAGAACAAGTTTTAATTAAAGAGAAATAAGTAAAAACTTTTTGGCAATAATGAAAAAGAACGAGAAAAAATTGAAAATTGAATAAAATAATTAAAAAGTCAGATGAATAGTTAAAATTTTTTGAAATTATAAAATAAATGTAAAGAATTGAAAATTGAAGGAAATAAATTTTGGAAAATAATTGAAAAATGCTTTTAAAATTTTAAAACTTGACGAAAATAATTAAAATATGATACAAACAATGATAAGCTGTAAAAAAATAAATGACATTTAAGTGTGATAATTGAAAAAATTACAGAAATTTTTTTAAATAAAGAAAAAATAATTGAAATTTGAGAAAAATACATGAAGATTTTAAAAATCAATTAAAAAAAAAAGAATATAACTAAAAATTGGAAAAAAGAAGTGAAGAAAGCTAAAAGTAATTGAAATTTACGATAATTAGTAAAAAATTTTGGAAATTATGAAAACAAATAAATAAATAAAATGAAATAATTATAAATTGAAGAAAATAATAGAAATTTGAGAAAAATACTTGAAAATTTTACAAATTAATTTTATAAAATGAGAAAAACTAAAAATTGGAGAAAAGTCTGGAAGAAAGCTGAAAATTAATGAAATTTACGGTAATTAATAAAAAAAATTTTTAATTCTGATAATAAATGAAAATAATTAAAAATTGAAGAAAATATTTAAATTTTCAGAGAAATACTAAAAACTCTTAGAAAAAAAATTTAGAAAATGAGAATAATAATTTACAATCGAGGAAAATAATTGAAAAATGATAAAATTAATTCAGAATTGAAAATAATAAAAGAAATATGATGAAAATAATTTAAGATTGAGAAAGAAAATTGAATTATGTTGAAAATTATTTAAATATGAAAAATTGAAAACCGTAAATAAAATTTAAGAGAAATAATTGAAAAAAGCATAGAATATATGTTTAAAAGAAAATAATAATTGCAAAATCACTTAAAAAATTTTAATTAAAGAGAATAATTAAAAAATCGCAGAAATAACGAAAATTGATGACAATAATCTAAATTTGAGATAATTAAAATACTGTAAACTTTCAGAAGTTCATTAAAATAAAAGAAAATTATTAAAAATTAGAAAAATAAATGAAAAAAGACAAACATAATTTTAAATTGAACAAAACAAGTTTTAATTAAAGAGAAATAAGTAAAAACATTTTGGCTATTATAAAAAAGAACGAGAAAAAGAACGAAAGTAATTGAAAATTGAAGAAAAAATATAAAAAATATTATAAATAATGAAATAATTAAATGATTACAAACAATGATAAGTTGTAAAAAAATAAATGACATTTAAGTCTGATAATTAAAAAAACTACAGAATTTTTTTTAAATAAAGAAAAAATAATTGGAATTTGAAAAAAATACATAATGATCTTAGAAATCAATTAAAAAAAAGAAAATAACTAAAAATTGGAGAAAAAAATTAAAGAAATAAGCTAAAAAGTAATTGAAATATATTTACGATAATTAATAAACAAATTTTGAAATTATGAAATTAGAAAAATTCTTAAAAATCTTAGAAAATAATTTTAGAAAATGAGAATAACTAAAAATTGGGGAAAAAACTGGAAGAATGCTAAAAATAATTGAAATTTACGATATTTAATAAAATCTTTTGGAAATTATGAAAACCAAGAAAAAAAATTAAAAATTGAAGAAAATAATAGAAATTTGAGAAAAATACTTAAAAAATTTTAGAAATTTATTTTGTAAAATGAGAAAAACTAAAAATTGGAGAAAATTCTCGAAGAAAGCTAAAAATAATTGAAATTCACGATAATTAGTAAAAAAAATTGAAATTCTGATAACAAATAAAAATAATTAGAAATTGAAGAAAATGTTTGAATTTTCAGAAAAATACTTAAAAATCTTAGGAAAATAATTTTAGAAAATGAGAATAATAATTAATAATCGAGAAAAATAATTGAAAAATGATAAAATTAATTAAAAATTGAAAAAAATAATTGAAATATGCTGAAAATAATTTAAGATTGATAAAGAAAATTGAATTATGATGAAAATAATTTAAATATGGAAAGTTGAAAACATTCAATAAAACTGAAAAAAGCATAGAGTATATGTTTAAAAAAAAATAATAATTACAAAATAACTTAAAAAATTTTAATTAAAAAGAATAATTAAAAAATCACAGAAATAACGAAAATTGATGAAAATAATTGCAATATCGGATAAAAAATTGAAATTGTTAAAAGTAATGCCAAAATAATGAATATAATTATAAATTGATGAAAATCAAGAAAAACTGCAGAATTTATTTTTAAACAAAAGAAAATAATTAAAAAATCGTAATATAATGGACAATTGAAGACAATAATCTAAATTTGAGATAATAACGGAAAATTTAGGAAATTAATTGCATGTGTATATATTTTAAACGCCTTCAAAAACCATAATAAATTTTTAAAGCATTTTTCTAAACTATTTTTTTACACAATTGATAATTAAAAACCAGCACAACACGACACTAATGAAAAAGGTTACCTTATTCTTTTAATTCAAATTTCAAAATATTTCTTGATAAAGAGAGTCAAAATCAATAAAATAACAGGGACTAACTTCACTTCAGTTTTTAAAAGGTGGACAGAAAAAGATGAATAAATATAAATACTAACTAACTTCAGGAGTTTACGGAGATTATTATTATTTAATTGTTGATAACACAAGGTGTAGAAAAACATAAGGTGTTTAATTTAGTAACACTTTAAATTACTACAATTAACAAGGTTCTTGTAATTTTTTATTAAAAAAGGTCTATTAGGGTTGAGTTTACAAACTTCTTTTATTAATATAGATCCATCTTTCTATATAATTTTCGGTTGACACGAAAAATTAAAAAATTATTTTTTTGCCGCAATCCTAAATGAAGATCTTGTTCCGCGCATCATTCAAAGTGTCCTAAAAATCATCATTGAAAATCTGTCGAAATTACCTTGAATGCAGAGATAAGCATGAAGCATATGTTGACAACATATTTACCAAAACTGAATGGTCTAATTTCCAAGGATTCTGACTCATTCAGCAAATTGAATGTTTGACAACATTTTCTGGCTATTTTAGAAAATACCACCTCCCTGATTCTCGGTATACCACCCCTATGAGTCAAAAGTCAATAGCGTCAGGATTTCCCTGGAACGTCTAAATCACAAAGTTAAGTCAAGACCCACCACAGTTTGTTGTATCGTAACATCGGAGAAACTGGTTGCTAAAGAAAATGTCTATTATGCGGCTGTTAGAACGAAAAATTGACCTGCATTCTGCGTAATTTTGAGAACCCCCAGTGTGGCGTATAATAAAGGGAAAACCTAAAAGGAACGATGTTATCAAGTAGGTGGGACGAACGATGTCTCTGTGGAAACGCAACAGTTTACACTTCTCCTCCTCCTCAAAAAAAAAAAAGTCTAAGAAGCAGAGGAGGAAGAAACTTTTACGTATTGACACACTCGCGGCCATTTTCAGGAGAGAAACGATCTTGGAAGTTACAATGGTAGATTGGTAACAATACAGGTCAGCTGCAACGATCATTGTCGTTTAGCGAAAATTCCCTTAGCTCGTCTGAAAAACCACCCATGACGCGCCTTGGCTGAGTATTGACAATGACTTTGAAAAAATCATTGACATCGCGTACACAATTCTATAATATAAACGAGTAAACTGAAAATTGTTAATGGTTCAAACGATCTTTATTTATTGCAGTTTCCATGTGTCATTTGTGAGGTCACTCCCCGGAGACACGCGTGAGAGACCAAACTTTGGTTAGTGAAGATATTTTTCTCAAAGGTTCTTCCAATGTAGTCATCATCATTATTCACCGTTTCGGATGAGCCTTGAGACATAATTTCGCCAACAACGGGCATTCAGTTGAGAAAGACTTCAATTCTATAATGTTATTCTCTCATGGTTTGTATCTTATAAGAAAGTCAACAAACCAATCTTTATAGTTATAGACGAGTTTTCACTTTCTTCTGGTAGGTTTGTGTTTATTCAATCAATTCAATGAACGAGAAAGAAAAGAGGGAGGATATATAGTGATTGAATTGATTTTTCAAAATATATCATGAGTAGATGATGGTTTTTTTAAAATGTGCCAAAATTGTGGAATGTTTGACCTATTTGGAAAAAGAAAACATTGTGTGAGAGAATAGTTTTTTGGAGGTTTGATGACAAAGATTTTAAAGAAAGGAATAATGTTTGGTTATTTGAGTTTTATTGTTGGTTATATAGTTCTCCAGTTTGTGGAATTTGTTCAGTGAGTCAATTTAAAGGGATAATAATAGAATTTTTAAAGCTCTTCAATATGAATGTTTAATTACGTAGGATGCAAATTGAAAGAGGTTTTCGTGTCCATCCGTCTGTCCGTCCTTCAACCATTAATGTATTCTTAATGTACAACTAGTTTAGAACTAGCAGTAAACATTTTTTTTTAAAATTGAAAAACTGTGAAAAAATAGCAGTAAACATATTTATAAACAATTTCAAGTTTTTAAACTTGAACTACTTCTAAACGTCAAAATCAAGATCAACAATGTTTTAAACAAGTTTTTAAAAGTTTTAAGCAAATTCCAAACAGTCTTTGGTAGTTGAAAATAAGTTTGGATTTATTTTAAAAAAGTTTAAACAAGTTATAAACAGTCTCAGACAAATTCTAAAGTCTAAACAGACTCAGATTCTGAACAGTTCCAAAATTGTTTTAAGGGCATGTGATGGATTATGACGTCACTGGTATAGGCAAAATTTGTTCGTAACTTTTCTCTTAAAATATTAAATATTTTGTCATGAAACTTGGTAGAATTACTTAAAATGACATTAGGAAGGTCTCTCAGACCCAAGTTTGTTTGAATTTTGTCCCAAAATTAATTTTGGAAACTTTTCGAAAAAATGCAATATTTTTTTAAAATCACTTTTGGGACAAAATTCAAACAAACTCGGGTCTAAGAGACCTTCCTTATGTCATTTTAAGTAATTCTACCAAGTTTCATGACAAAATATAATATTTTAAGAGAAAAGTTACGGACAAATTTTGCCTATACCAGTGACGTCATAATCCATCACATGCCCTTAAACAAGTTTTTAAGAATTTTAAGAAAATTTTAAACAGCTTTAAGCATTTCAAAACACTTTCAAACCAGTTATAAACAGTTTAAAAATAAATCGGAACAGTATTTAACAAGTACTAAACAGTGGCGTAACTATTAAGGGGCAAAGTGGGGCAGTATGCCGGGGCTCTTAAGCTCAGGGGGCCCTAACTCAACCCTAATAAACCTTTTTTTAGGACACAATTTATAAAGTTTTGGAATTAAAAAAATTTTGCAAAAAATAATTGAAATTAAACAAAATAATGGCAAATTTTGCAAATTAATTGAAAAGAGAAAGAAATCAATTAAAAATTGGGTAAAGTAATTTAAAAAACCATAGAAATGTTTTAAAAATAAAGAAAATAATTTAAATTTGAGAAAATTACTTAAGATTTAAAGAATAACTTGAAAAAAATTTAATAATAAAAATTGAGGAAAATAATTGAAAAAACAAAAATGGTTGAAAATTGAGATAAAAAATATAAAATTAAAAAAAAATTAAAATTTTAGAAAATTATGGCAAAAAATTACAAGATATATTTTAAATAAACGAAAATTAAAGAAAATTTTTAAAAAATGCTTAAAACTTTCTGAAGTTCCTTGAAAAAAAAGAAAATAATTAAAAATTAGAGAAAATAAATGAAACAAGGTAAACATAATTTAAAATTAAAGAGTATAATTTTTAATTAAACAGAAATAACTAAAAACTTTTTAAAATTTACGAAAAAGAACGAAAGTAATTAAAAATTAAAGAAAATAACACAAAATATCATATAAATAATTGAAAATTGAATGAACTCATCAAAATCTCAGATAAATAGTTTAAAATTTTAGAAATTGTAGGAAATTTTAAAAAATAAAAAATTGAAGAATATAAATTTTGGCAAATAATTAAAAAATGTTTAACAATTTGAAAACTTGAAGAAACTAATTCAAATATCATACAAATAATGATAAGTTATATAAAATAAATCATATTTGAGTGAAATAATTTTAAAAAATACAGAATTTAAAAAAAAAATTACAAATTGAAATTTGAGAAAAATACATGAAGGTCTTAGAAATAAATTGAAAATATGAGAATAACTAAAAATTGGAGAAAAGAATTGAGAAAAACTAAAAATAATGAAATTTACGATAATTAATAAAAAAAATTGGAAATCATAAAAACAAATGTAAATAATTAAAAGTTGAAGAAAATAATTTAAATTTTAGAAAAATACTTACAAATTTAGAAACTGAGAATAATAATTTACATTAAAAAAAAAATAACTGAAAAATTATAAAAATAACACAAAATTGAAAAAAAATAACTGAAATATGCTGCAAAAAATTTGAGATAGAGAAAAATAATTGTAATATAATGAAAATGATTTAAATATGGAAGATTGAAAACAGTAAATAAAATTTGAGAGAAATAATTGAAAAAAACATAGAATTTATGTTTAAGAGAAGAAAATAATTATAAAGATACTTAAAAATTTTAATTAAAGAGAATAATTTAAAATTCCCAAAAATAATCGAAAATTGATTAAAAGAATTATTGAAATTTCAAATAAATAATTTAAATTTTTTAAAATAATGCCAAAAGCATGAAAATAATTCAAAATCAGAAAAAATAATATAAAATTGCAGATTTTTATTTTAAGCTAAAGAAAAAAAATAGAAATATCGTTTAAAACATTTACCATTGATGACAATAATCTAAATTTGAGTTAATATCTGAAAATTTACTGAATTAATTGAAAAATAATGAAAATCTTAAAAGATGAAGAAAATATTTGTGTAATAATAAAAAGGACATGAAAATTGAACAAAATAATTGAAAATTGAGAAATTGTGAATACAAATATAAATAATTGGAAATTGAAGAAAAAAATTGCAATTTTAGAAAAAAATCTTAATAAATAATTCTAGAAAATGAGAATAGTAATTAACAATCGAGGAAAGTAATTATAAAATTACAAAATTAATTCAAATTGAAAAAAAAATTGAAATATGCTGAAAATATTTTAAGATTGGAAAAAAAAATTGAATTATGATGAAAATAATTTAAAAAAGAAAAATTGAAGACAGTAGATAAAATTAGACAGAAATAATTGAAATTAAGACCTTCTCATTTAGGATGAGAATGTAAAAATCATAGAATATTAGTTTAAAAAAAGAAAATAATTGCAATGTTACTTAAATTTTTTTAATTTAAAAGAATAATTAAAAAATCGCAGAGCTAA
Source organism: Ganaspis brasiliensis (assembly GCA_037103525.1). NCBI lineage: Eukaryota > Metazoa > Arthropoda > Insecta > Hymenoptera > Figitidae > Ganaspis > Ganaspis brasiliensis. The sequence goes on from JAZKLR010000767.1 coordinate 98,218, forward strand.
TCGAAAATTAATGAAAATATAATTGAAATTTCAGATAAATAATCGAAATTTTTTATAATTATGCCAAAATAATGAAAATAATTGAATAATCGTTAAAAACATGGATAATTGATGACAAAAATCTAATAATAATAATAATTATTATATAATTATTATATAATAATAATATTTTGGATTTTGAGTTTAGAGAAAAATGTTATTAGGGTTTTTTGTAGAGCACTCCGGGGGGCAAACAGAACTCTGACCAGAACTCTTAGAACTCTAAAATTTTCGAAATTCAAAATTTTTTGGGTCACGTTGAACGTTAATAAGTTTTTGGATTTTGAGTTTAGAGAAATTTGTCATTAGGGTTTTTTGTAGAGCACTTCGGGTGGCAAACAGAACTCTATTCCGAAAAATTAAAGTATAAAATTTTTTTTTACATTGGTTTTTAGTTTTTTTTTAAAGTATTGTAACTTTTTTGATTTTTTCATTTTTGATGTATATTGTGTAGAGAACTCCAGAACTCTTTTTTCTTTATCAGAATATGTCATAAAAAACTTTTTTTAAAAAAAGTGGGGGGTTGGCATTTTTTTTTAAAAATTTTTTTTTTAATGAAAATGAACAGAACTATTGCTGAAAAGTATCAGGAACTCTAGAACTATTGGTAATCTACTCAGAACTCTAAAAAAAAATTGATTTTTCAAAAAGTGGGGGGCAGCGTGAAGTTAGCCCCCCCATTTTGAAAAATCGATTTTAAATCCTTAAATCGCCAGAACTATTGCTAAAAAGTATCAGGAACTCTAGAACTCATCTAAAGGAACTCAGAACTCTAAAAAAAGTATCAAAATTTTTTGAGTGGGGCGTTAACTTCACACGCATGAAAATAATTTCAAAATAATAAAAAGAAATAAAAATTGAAGAAAATAATTGAAAATTGAGAGATATATATTTGCAAGTTCAGGAAATTAATTCAGAAATTATTCAAATAATTAAAAATTGAAACTAATAATTGCTAAATGACAAAAATAATGGTAAATTAAAAAAATTAATTTAAATTTGCGATGAATAATATAAAATTTAGGAATAAATTATTCAATTTATTTAACGACAAGGCAAAAATAATTAAAATTGGAAAATTGCTACGCAAGTTAAAATAATTATAAATTGTAGAAAATAGTTGAAAAATGATATAAATAGTACAAAATTGTATTTTAAGTAATTAAAATCATAATAGAAAAGAATGATTAAAAATTGACGACATTTTTAAATCACTTGAAATTCAGTAATTTTGAAACGTGAATTAATTGAAGATTTATCACTGCAAGTTCACATTAACTGACATTTGAAGAAATTTAAATTGCTTTAAATTTAAAATTTCTGAACATTTTAAAAAGTTGAAATAACTGCGCAAAGGGTTAATACAACCAAAATCTAAATTTAGTAATCACTTATTTTTATGCACTTTTTGATACTTTGATTAGAGTTGCAAAATTCTCGGTAATTTAAAATCCGGTTACATTCTCGAGAATATAACCGAGAATATTCTCCTTCCGAAGAATTTATAAGAATTTTCTATATGTTGGAATGAGCCCCACTATTTTGAAGCACAAACAATTTATTATAAAAAAAATGGAAATATAACAAAATAATTATAATTACAAATAAACTATAAGTCAATGAAGTGTAAAAATTATTATTAAATATAACAATTATGAACAATTTTAAAATAAAAGGAAGTAATTTAAATTTGAGAAAAAAAATTTAAAATCTCGGAAATAAAAAATAAATAAATCTCGGCTTTTTTCAATTTTTTTTTTTCAATTTTAAGTATATTTCATAAATTTCAATTCAATTTTTTAATTTTCAATTTTAATTATTTTTTTCGATTTTCAATGCAGTCGTTAAATGTGCAATTATTTCCAACAATTATTCCTATAATTTTCTTAATTTTTCAATTTGCAATTATTTTCTTTAAACTTAATATTTCTTGTTTAATTTTTATTACAATTTTTTTTTCAGTTGTCTATTAATCTAGTCATTTTTTGAATTTTGTTTTCAATTGACAATAATTTTCGTAATTTTTCACATATTTTCTTCAATTTTTTCAATTTTTAATTATCTTAAAATTTTATAATTATTCTTTGATTTTTTAAATTATTTTATTCGGTTGTAGATAAATCTAGTTATTTTTTGAATTTTTTTTTGAATTGTCAATATTATTGTTGTCATTTTGTAATTGTTTTTTCAATTATCTTTTATTTTTTCAAATTTTAATTTAACATTGATTGAGAAAATTTGACTTAATTTGATAAATAAATAAATAACTTAAATTCTTATATAAATTCTCGATCAGAATTTCGGTCGGTTATATTCTCGTTCTCATTATCGTTCTCCAGGTAATATTACTTCTTCGCAACTCTAACTTTGATACAAAATTTTTCCAAATTTTTCAGCTTCTTTAGAAACCCTTATTTATTTACCTTGATACCCTTATTCAAAAAAAGATCTGCTCACATTTTCACTTTAAACAAAAAAAAAAAAAAAAAAAAAAACAACAACAAAACAACAAAAACATCAACCACGCTTTTTCAGTGTATTCAAGAATAATGAATCAGTACCTGAATTTCCGAGTCCCAAGAAGGTCGAACCTGTAAAAGTAAACATTCATCATCATGACTCTTTGAGGGTATAAAAAAAAGTAGATAGAAGGCAAAAGTCAAGATTTAAGACAAGATTTTCCCTTTCGAATTTTTTGCAATGATTTTTTTATTCTCAGGTCATGGCTACTTGGAGCAAGAATACTCGGGGATGTGCCACTGAAGATTGGATCTATTACAAGGTCCAGCGGGTAGCATGCATCTTCAGATATCATAAATTCTCTCAGACAGGAAGGAAGTGAGAAAAGGGAAAGAAGTCAACGCAATGTCTTGGAAGACGCAACTGAAAGTCAATGTGTCCAGCGCCTATTTGTATATATATATATATATGTGTGTATGTATGTATACAGAAAGATTGCAGAAATTCTTACGTCACTGGTGTGTATTTTGGGCCTTGTACCAGGGTTCAGTTCAGGTCCGCGAGATCATAAATCATCAGGGAAAACTAGCAAACCACTACTGGCAATAAAATTTTACGATGTTTGGCCCTAAAAGGTCGCTCGATTCCAACATGGCAACCGGTCGATCGTATATCACGTGCGGAAGTGAAACTTTCTTTGCACTTTGCCTTCCTCTGTCAAGTTTTCTGCTTTCGATTAGCGTTTCAACAATATCGGTCGACTGCATTGTCCTAAAGATTCTTAGTGCAGAGCCTGTTTAGGCTCAACACTGGAACATGAAAAGACGACGTGACCTAGTGAAATATGACTTATTAAGATTCTTGATTTACTGCTCCGAGAAGAAAAATGATTAACCTGAAACCAGTCACGAGTCCATATCAAAGGAATTTCCTTAACTATTAATTATTTTCTTAATCTCACCCTTTTCCTGAGAAAGTGTGAAATTCCTGACCTTAGGAAAAATCTTATTATATACACGCTATACAGAAAGAAAATTAATTATAAATTTGATAAAAGTGTATTATTACAATTTAGGGAAAAAGAATGATCAGGCCCGGATTGGCCAATCAGGATACCGGGAAAAATCCCGGTGGGCCGACGCCAGGCGGGCCGGTATTTTTGTAGGTCTAATTAATAATTTAATTTATGTAATTAAATTTCATTTAACTTTCAATTACTCTTTTCTATTTTCAATTAATTTTACAACATTCAATCATTTTCGGCTTCTTTCTATGTTCTTTTCAATCACAGAAATTGTAGAATTTCAATTAAATTGTTCAATTCTACAACTATTTTTTACAATTCTTATTTATTATTATCTTTAACTTTCAATTCCATTCTTTAATTTTCAATTCCATTCTTCAGTTTTCAATTATTATTTTTTTCTATATTCAAGAATTCTAGACGTTTTCAATTACTTCTTTCAATTTTTAATTACATTTTTTAAATTTCCATTACATTCCTCAATTTTTAATTACCTCCTTCAATTTTTTCAATCCTCAATAATTCTCAAAAAATTTTATAACTAATCTTTAACTTTTTAAATTATTTTGTTCTCTTGACCATTATTTCTTAGTGCTTTACGATATCAAGACGATATCATATTTGAGCAATATTGATATTGATCTCAAAATCTCTTGACCATCCAAAAATGTTCTCGAGTTGATAATATCGACCTAAAATAACTAAAAAATGACGAAAATAATTGACAAATGAAAAAAATTGGAATAATGACAAGATTAATAAATCGACAATTGACAAAAATAATTTAAAAAATTAAAGAACAAATATAATATTTTAAAAAAACAATTGGAAATTAAAAAAGGAAAAAAATTACAGAAATAATAATAATTGAAAAAAATTTTAATTTTAAAAAATTGACCTGGATTGAAATTTGAAGAAATAATCACAAATTGATGAGAAGAAAATAATATTAAAAATTGGCAAAATAATTAAAAAATGAAGAAAATAATTGTGAATTAGACAGAAAAATTGAGGAATTAAGGAGTTAAATTGAGATTTCAAAAAAATTATTGATAATAAATAATTTACAAATTACTATATCAATAAATAAATAAATAGTATAAAAGAGTGAAAAAGCCCAGGATTGGTGAATATTTAAGAAAATAATTGACAATTAAAAACTAAAGAAAACTGTAGGAATAATTATAATAAATAATTGAAAATTGAATGAGATTTCAAAAAGTTAAAGTTGGTTGAAAATCGAAGAAAATAATTTGAAATTAGAAGAAATAGTTGAAAACTGAAAAAAAAATTCAAAATTAAAGAAAATAATAATTGTGAATTTAAGAGGATAGTTGAAAAATTGAATTGAAAGTTCAAGAAAAATATTGTTAATTGAAAAAATCATCGAAAAAAGCCGAGAATTATTAAATATTGAAGAAAATAATTGCCAATTGGAAAAAATTCTAAACATGGCAAGATTATTAAATTAAAAACTGACAGAAATAATTTTAAACAGAAAAAGATAAACATGAAATTAAAAAAAAACTAAAAAAGAAAGAAAATGATAGGAATAGTTCTAGAAACAATTGAAAGTTTAATTGCTTTTTGGAAAATTAAACTTTATTAAAATTTGAAGAAAATACTTCCAAATTGAGAGAATAATTGAAAATGAAAAAAAGTATCAATAAAAGACAAGAATTGTGATTGGATACAAATAATTAAAGAATTAAAGAACTGAATTGAAATTTCAAGAAAATGATTAATAATTGAATAATATGAAAGAAAATAATTGAAAAAAGACGAAAATAAAGGACAATTGCAAAAAATTCGAAAAATTGCAACATTAAAAAGTTTACATTTCAACAGAATTATCTTAAAAGTTAAGAATGTAAATTAAAATTTAGAACAGAAATAACTAAGAATAAAAATTGAAAGAAAATTACTGTAGTAATTGTAGAAAATAATTTTAAATTTAATTGGATTATAAAAAATTGAACTGGATTGAAATTCTTGGAAAATAATTGCCTATTGAAGGAAACAAGTGAAAATTGAAAAAATAATTGAAAAAAAATCGAGAATTATTGAATATTGACTGAAATAATTAAAAATTCAAGTAAATAATTGAAAACTGAAAAATAATTGAAAAAATGAGAATATTTGAAAACTGAAAAAGTAATTGAAAACTGAAAAAAATAATTGAAAAACCGACAATATTTGAAAATCGAAGAAAATAATTGAAAACTGAAAAAATAATTGAAAAAACGAGAATATTTGAAAACTGAAAAGAATAATTGAAAAAAACCGAAAATATTTGAAAATTGAAGAAAATAGTTGAAAACTGGAAAAACAATTGAAAAAATGAGAATTATTGAATATTGAAGAAAACAATTGAAAATTGATAAAAATATTGAAAGAAGCCGAAAATTATTGAATATTAAAGAGAATATTTGAAAATTGAAAAACATGATTAAAAATTAATTAAAATAATTGTGAATAGAAGAAAATAATTGAAATTTGAAGAAAATAATTGTAAATTAAAGAAAGTAATTGGGTATTCAAATATTGAAAAAATGATTTTCAGGTGAATGAAAGCCGACTTTTTTTATGCTAAAGGGGGCAAAGTAGATAGAAATTCATTCTGAGCAATTATTAAAGCCGGGGAATTCGCTAAAAAACTTTTTATTATATTTATTTAATAAAAATTGTCCATTTCCTAATTGAAGATTAGGGAATGATTTTAAAGGGTTGTTTTTGATGCTGAAGGGGTTAAGGTACACTGAAAAAATTTTGGTACAGTATCCGTCCCATGGAAATATTTCATTATTCTGTTAATTTCAGATTAAATATTTTGCATTGATTTTCAACGTAGTGAAGTTAACTGAATAACGTAATTTTTCATTTGGGACGGATACTGTACTTTAAAGTACAGATGCTGCACCAAAATTTTTTTAGTGTAGATAGGAATACATTCAGAGCAATTTTTAAAGCCAGGAAATTCTCTCAAAATTTTTTTATTATATTTGTTTAATAGAAGTTGTCCATTTTTTGTCCTTTAAAATTGGTTAAAACCAGATTGATGTGTTCATTAAACTAAGAAATTACTGCTGCTTTCGTACAAATGGCAGTAGAGAATGCTACTGTTCAAGAAATTCCAAATAATTAAATTATTGATAAGTTTAAATAAAATAATTTAATAATTTAATATTTTTATATTTTAGTTTTAAATGTTAATAAAAATTTTCAATTATATAGAAAGGGGCCGCTTTGAATATCTTTCCCGGGCCGCTTTTAATTCCCAAGCCGGCCCTGAGAATGATAAAGAGAAAATTTCAGATTGATAATTTCAAAGTTTAAAAAAACTGTATTACATTTGCTACAGATCATATTGAAGGTTAAAATTATTTAGCTAAAATTCGAATGATTCTTGTGAAGCTCAAAAAAAAAATTGAAAAAAATAATTGAAATTAAACAAAATAATTGCAAATTTTGCAAATTATTTGAAAAAAAAAGAAATCAAATAAAAATTGCTTGAAAATCTTGAGAATAAATTGAAGAAAGTTGAATAATAAAAAATTAGGGAAAATAAATAAAAATACAAAAAAAATATTGGTTAAAAATTGAGATAAAATATGAAATTGAAAAAAATAATTAAAATTTGAGAAAATGATTGAAAAATTAACATTATAATTATATTTTAAATGAAGGAAAGTTAAAGAAAATTTCAGAAAAATACTTAAAACTTTCAGAAGTTCATTGAAAAAAAAAATAAATGAAACAAGATAAACATAATTAAAAATTGAAGACACTAATTTTTAATTAAACAGAAATACTTAAAAACTTTTTGGAAATTACGAAAACGAACGAATGTAATTAAAAATTAAAGAAAATAATAAAGAACATCGTATAAATAATTGAAAATTGAATGAAATAATTAAAATCTCAGATAAATAGTTTAAAATTTTAGAAATTATAAAAAAATTGAAAAATATAAATTTTGGCAAATAATTAAAAAATGATTTTAAAAGTTGAAACTTAAAGAAACTAATAATTGAAATATGATACAAACAATGATAAGTTGTAAAAAATAAATCACATTTAAGTGAAGTAATTGAAAAAATTACAGAACTTTGTTTTTAATAAAAAAAAAGTAAATGAAATTCGAGATGAAATTTGTGAAAAAAGCATGAAGATCTTAGAAATCAATTGAAAACATGAAAATAACTAAAAATTGGAAAAAAAGAAAAATAATTGAAATATGATACAAACTTTTGATAAGTTGTAAAAAAAATAAATGACATTTGAATACAATAATTAAAAAAAATACAGAATTACTTTTAAATAAAAAAATAATTGAATTTCTACACCTTATTGTGTTATCAAGAATTATAAATTTTTAAGTTTGCTATTCAAAAATATTAAGGAAGGACATTAATTCTTAAGGACAAAAGTTATAAAATTTTATAACTCATAAAAATTGCAAACAATAATAATTTAAATTAATCAAAATAATTGCAAATTTTCCAATTTATTTGGAAAAAAGGCTAAATTAATTAAAAATTGGGGAAAGTAATTTAAAAAATCATAGAAATGTTTTAAAAACAAAGAAAAGAATTTAGATTTAAGAAAAATACTTGAAAATCATTAAAATAAATTGAAAAAATTTAATAATGAAAAATTGGAGATAATATTTGAAAATTGAAAAAAAAATGATTGAAAATGGAGATAAATAATTTAAAATTGAAAACATTACATAATATATTTTAAATATAAGAAAGTTAAAGAAAATATCAGAAAAATACTTAAAACTTTACGAACTTAAAAAAAAGTAAATAATTAAAAATTAGAGAAAACAAATGAAAAAATACAAACATAATTTAAAATTGAAAAGATTGATATTTAATTAAAGAAAAACAATTAAAATATTGCAGATATAATTGAAATTTCAGATAAATAATTAAAACATCTGGAAATTATGCCAAAACAATTAAATTAATTAGATATTAAAGAAAATAACAGAAATATAGCAGAATTTATTTTTAAGCAAAAGAATATAATTGAAAAATCATTTGAAACATAGAAAATTGCTGAAAATAATCTAATTTGAGAATTAACTAAACATTTAGAAAATTAATTGAAAAAAAATGAAAATATTAAAAGCTGCAGAAGATAATTTTAAAATAATAAAAAGAGATGAAAATTGACAATTGAGCAAACTAATTGAAAATTGAGATATATATTTGAAAGTTCAGGAAATTAATTCGGAAATTATGAAATTGATTAAAAATTGAAAATAATATTTGCAAAATGACAAAACAAATCATAAATTTAAAAAATTATTTTCAATTTGTCATGAATAATTGAAAATTTAAGAATAAATAATCAAATTTAATTTATTGTTGAAGAATAAATAATTAAAATTGAAAAATTGATTGTAACAACCAAAAAAAAATAATAATTTAAATTTGAGGAAGATAAATTTAAGATTAGGGAAACAATTTAAAAATAATTAAAAATTGCTTAAAATAATGGAAAAATGATAAAAATAGTAGAAAATTGTATTTCAAGTTATTGAAATTATAATAGAAAAGGGTTATTAAAGAATAGAGAAATTTTTAAATTACTTCAAATTTGGTATTTTTGAAACGTGGATTAATTGAACTTTTAATCAATGCAAGGTCGCATTAAGTAAAATTCAAAGAAATGAGAAACAAAATACAAAAGAAAAATTAATAATTACTAGAAAGTGAAAAAAACTACTGGGATTTATTGATAAAAAATTCTATAGACTAAAATTTGGTACCCCTATGGGCTCTCCTATCTCTCCAATATTAGCAGACATTGTAATGCAAGATTTGAAAGAAAATGTCATAAAAAATTTAGATTTTAAAATACTTTTTTACAAAAGATATATTGATGACACTTTTTTACGTGTACCAAAAAATATAAATCAGATTGTTGTTGACGCCTTTAATTCCTTTCATGACAGATTATAATTCACATATGAAATTGAGGATAATAATAATTCTATAACTTAAAAATAATCAGGACTAATAATAACTTTTTAATTACAGATTGGTATAGAAAGGATACCTTTTCAGGTAGGTTTTTGAATTATTTTTCTAACCACCCACTACAAAATAAAATTGGTACCATTAAAAATCTTATTGACACAGCAGTAATGCTTTCTGATAAGAGATTTCATTTAAAAAATATTAATGTAGTAAAGTCTTTTTTAAAATTAAATAATTATCCGACAGAATATATAAATAAATATATCAATAAAAGAATAATAGAAATTAATAACAGAAATACATCCTTTGTTAACAAAAAAGATGATCATAAAAAATTTAAGAAAATAGTTTTTTCTTATTATGGAACTTTGTCCGAGAATGTTAAATGGTTACTTAAACCTTTTACCATCAAAACTGTTTTTAGTGTGAACTAGCGCTAACAATGGCGCGCAATGCGCGCTCTTTTCTTTTACATATATGTCCTGGTAAAGACCCTCGGTTAATATAAAAAGAAACTGAGTTTCACCGTTTCTCTATCTCTCTCTCTCTCTCTCTCTCTCTCTCTCTCTCTCTCTCTCACACACACACACACACACACACACATTTAAATTTGAAATTTTACCTAAAATTTTGCCTTTCTCTTTCTCATTACCTGCAAAAATATTTGCTTCTCACTCTCTTCAAAGAGAAGCGTTACTCGAGGCGTTACTTTCTAACGGCCCTTTCTAACTCATCTAACGGTCCTTGCTAACTCATTTGCATATAACTTCTTTCTTAGTAAGGATTCTAAACTTGATGTTTTTATTAAATTAGGGAAGGATCCTTTTGAGACACTGAATCAATGTGGTTGCATTTATAAATTTGAATGTAATTGTGGAAAAACATATGTATAACAAACTAAATGTCCATTTCATATTCGTAGAAAAGAACACATGGATAATTTTGATTTGAATGAAAAATACCATAATGTCATAACTAAACACGTTAATAGTTAAAATAATAATAATAATAATAGTCCCATTTTATCAAATGGGACGATTTTAAATTCTTACATTTTGGACCTCGCCATAAAAAAAGACCTATTGCTGAAATGTTTTTTATTAAAAAAGAAGGAAACAATAGTTTAAATAAAATCACGGTTTTAAAGAATTTTGATAAATCGCATGAAATGATGTTGAATTTTATTTCGGATAATTTAAAACAGATAATTTTCATTCTCTGTTTTCTCTCTTGTAATTGTTTTTTTATCTACGTCTGTTTAATTTATATTAGAGTTGAAAGTGTTTGGAGTTCAGTTTAGATTTTGAAGCCAGAGAACTATGAATTTTAATTGTGACTTCTATTAATTTGTTTATTTATATAATTTATTTATTATCTTAATTTTTTTTTGTAACTTTGGTGATGTTTATTGTTTTGTGTTTATTTATTTATTATTGTTAAAAAAAATGGATTATGCAATGTTTCTTGGTATGAATGTTTTTAATAATTTGTATTTTAATTAATTATACTCTTTTTTTTCAATTTAAAATTCCATTATTAATCATTTATTCTTAATTTTGTTTTTAGTTTTCTTTGATTCCAGACAATGTTTACCTCGATACTATGAGTGTTTTTATTTATTGATCTACATACATATGTATATGGAGATTTTTGACTAATGTTATCTCAGGAAATTATAAAAAGAATTTTTTATGTTCTAACTTAGTATGAGATTTTTCGTAATTTCTTTTATTCATCGTTAGTGGGATGTAACAAGCCAAAAAGATAAAAAATATTTAAACAAAATTTGAGGTTAGGTTTACACTGTTAACGATTTCGGAAAAACATGACACGAGAAAATTAAAACAAGATGCCACATCAAACGTGTTAATAAATAATAATCATTTATATTAATTGTCTACGCAATAAGCCTGAATTTAACGCTTTCTTAGGACGTGAGGATTTTTTAAATAATTTCCAATTGCATAAATTATAAAAATTGAAACAAAAGTCACTCCACATTAATTATAATTCACAAAGGTAATTTCTAAATTTAAAAGTGTTTATCTTTCGCCAGTCTGGAGAGTACTGGTTTGTCATTCAATTATCTTTCTAACGTCATTGGTTTCGTACAAATTCAGAAGTTGTCGTTTCTTAATAAAATTCAATCACTAAATTTGCGTAGCAACATTAATTTTATTTATCGCGACACTCACTTTTACCTCTGCGTCACTTAACCAAAAATATGTAAACGATGTAAACAAACGTATGACTGGTATGACTCGCTGCGTCGCGTTTGCGCAGTAGACGAAAATTTTGTTGGCAACAGTGGCAATATCTACATCACTACTGCCACCGTTGTAATGTGTCAAAGTGACTGTACTTGTTACAAATGTTTACATTTTGTAATTGACTAATTGAGACTTAAGCCTAAAGCACAATGAATCGTAATCGCTAATCCTTAAACGTAATAATGAGAGGAAGCAGGACAGAGATATATGTCTGTCCTACTTCGTCTCATTCTTGCGATTAAGGATTAGCGATTACGATTTATTGTGCGTTAGGCTTTAGATAGTAGGTGACGTTTAAAAGGAATGAAAATAATTTAATCAGAAATGGAGGAAAATTAAATAACAAATGATTTTCGACAAATTCTGTTCCTGTCTTCAAATCGGAGCGTAAAATTTATGGTGGCTCGACTCAAAATCGAGTTCGCGAATGGTCCAGCGGGCTAAATCATTAGACGCTCGAAAGCAAGAACCCCCTGGAGTTACGAGCATTAGTTCATCTGTCTCTTGGTTCGCTTCGCATCGCGTCCTCTTCTCCTTCTCAGATGCACTTAACGAGTTTCCACTGTATCATATTGTCTCTCTTGCTCGAGTCGAATTTTGGATGGTGCCAGTAATATATGAATCGAACCCATAGCACCGCGGGACAGCGAACGACATGTGTTCCTCTCCTCTCCCCTCGCAATTTCTCTTATCCAATTTTTTATATCTTACTTCTTTTCCTTTCTTTCTTCTGACGGCTACTCAACCCTGTATAAGAAAACTCAAGTTCGACTTTTAATTGGTTAGAGAAAATACCAAGTCAGAAGCTGTTTCGAATTGTGTTTATATCGGGCTAATGTGATTTTTTTAAATTAGGTTATTATATTATAACTAGATTATATAAATATCACATAATAAAACAAGTTTAATAATAATTTTTTTCAATTAAGGAAAAGTTTGTTAATAAAAAGAAAGAAATCCATTAAGATGTAGAAAATATATATTTCTACAGAAAATCGTAAAAATCAATCTAATTCTAAATTCAATCTAATTAATTGAAATAAATTATTGCTATTTAAAGGAAAGGAATAAATAATCACAAAAAAATTAATGTATAAATCATGAACTCTGTAAAAATATTAAAGGACAATTTGATTCAATTTAGTTTATTGATTACGTGTTCACATTATTCTGTATATTCAATTTATATGTAACAATTATATATATCATCATTATTTTGTATTATTAATAAACTATTGTTTCTTTCTTTTGAAAATACTATTTAGCATGAAAGTGTCTTCGACTCTATAGTTTCACGTTGCACATTCGACGCAACGTCTGTTTATATTATATGGTCCACTTAAGAAACTGCGTTCTGCGTGTCCACTTAAAGAACTTATCAAATACCGAGAAACTCCTAAGGAGAAAGAAAACCTACGAAATTGTTTATTGTATCCCTTCCATGTTCAAAATGTCATACAGTATGTGATACAGCCATAGTGAAAACACTTCCCTAAAATTCGTCGTGGAATCAACATCGATTTGTATTTTGTTCTTCTATCCAATAAAAGAAAACTATTTTATTTCAATTTAAACGTTATTACTTTTCTGTCGGCTTAAAAATCGACAGGAAGACACCCCAGTGTCACTTTTATACATGGTCCTTCGAGCCGGATTTATAAACTTTTTATTATAAATTTCAATTTTTTTTACAAACTTTTCAAGTGAATTAAATTGAACCCAGTGAATAATAGACAATCTATTACGAATACGTTTACAGTGATTATTTGCAAAACGCAAATTGTGCTTAGTGTTTTTGTGGTGTTAATCAACTATATTAACAAGTTTATCAATTGGTTGTGTGCATAAACAAACATTCTTACACATGAGTCATTGGGATTCAAGTTTTGTATCTCGAGATAAATCAAGTGTTTTTGGTAACAGCTGTTTTGGAATTTTTTTACGTTGAAACAAACGTTACATACGATATCAACAACAGTTGATATAGTTGCAATATAAATTTATATTGCAAATTTCACAAACATTTTTTCGTCTTTTACAAGGTAATGCGTCCTAAAACATCTTGTAAAAGGCAGATCAAAACGATATTTTCATCGTGCTAATAAATGTGACAGGACAATACATTGAACATCCTGTATTTCTGTGCCACAAGGTGATACGTCTATACTCCTTGCACCAAGGCACAATCACACGAAAATTTAATCGTATGTGTTTTCTCAGCATTTCTTTGGGATTATTTTGAATTGAACAAGACTAGGCAATAGGGTAAGTCAACTCACAGAATCACCTCTATACTTAAGTGTCCAAAACTGTATTTGATTTTACTTTTATTTTAATCATTTGATTTTATTTTTATCATTTGATCTTATTAAGATGGAGAATTTCGATCGTTTGAGTGTTCTTTTACAAAAGCGTACTACCATAGAGGAGCGTGTTAGTTCATTTGGGGAATTTCTTGCACAATTTAACGTAAATGAATCTAATCAAATAGCTGAATTACAAATTCGTTCTAACACAATAGCAGCATCTTTTTCTAGTTTTGACGAGTTGTGCGATGAAATTCAATTAATCGATGCAGAAACTGATCATTCTATTAAGAGAAAATCTATCGAAAATTATTATTTCAAAATACTTGGTCAAGCCCAAAATTTGATAACCCCTTTAATCTCACAAAATAATAGTAGAGAAAATGAGTCTATCACAAGTGTCGAAAACGGGAATAATTCGATTTCTTCTATTAGTCGAAGAAAAATAAAACTGCCACAAGCAGTTCTCCCAACCTTTAGTGGAAAAGTTGAAGAGTGGTTGTCATTTAAAGATACTTTTAATACTATGATTCATCAACACGATGATATTTCTAGTGTAGAAAAATTGCAATATCTTAAATCAGTTTTAAAAGAAGAAGCTTTACGTAAAATTCAGGTTTTTTCAATTACTGCGGAGAATTATGAACGCGCTTGGAATTTGTTACAAAAATCTTATGAAGATAAAAGAGCTTTAATATCTCGACACATGAGTTTATTGTTGCGTTTACCTGTCCAAGAAAAAGAATCCTACAAAGGATTGATAACTTTGGCAGATGAATCGCAGCAACATCTCCAGTCATTATCAACTTTGGGTGTTAACATTACTCCTGAATTTATAGTAGCAATTATTGAAGAAAAACTACATAAGTCAACTCTTGAAAAATGGGAAGAAACTTTGAAAAGAGGTGAATTTCCAAAGTTAGAAGATCTCAATGAATTTCTTTATCGAACCGCCGCTCGTTTATCTAAACGTAAAACCGATAATTCTTTAGAAAGTAAAGAACAATCATCTCCAGCTAAAAAGCGAAAACCTGAATCTAAACGTCAAGCTTTGATTACCACTGCTTCAAAAAAATGCCCACTTTGTTCCGAATCTCATTTTCTATTTCGATGCGGTAAATTTTTAACATTAACGATTAAAGAACGTTTCAAAATAGTAAAAGAGGCAGCTTTATGTTTCAATTGTTTGCGTAATCATAAAGCAAAAGATTGTCGTTTCGGCAATTGTAAAAAATGCAGCAAAAAGCATAATACGTTATTATGTTTTAAAGAAACGACAGATAAAACAGAAAAAACAGACTCAAACGAACAATGACAATTAAAGATTTCCAAAATTTCTCTTGCGTCTCTCACCGCAACTCCATCTTTCCAAGTAATGACAAGCGCATTAGTCAAAGTGTTCGATATCAATAACGAACCAAAAGAAGTTAGGATTTTATTAGACACTTGCGCTACCGCTAATTTTGTTACAACGAGATTGGCAGAAAGTTTAAAGCTTCCCAGCATTAAATGTTCATTCAATGTGGACGCCTTAGACAATCTGTCAACGACAGTCCACAAGATGGTTTACATAACTTTCAAATCCATTTATAATGAGTATAAACGGAAACTTAATTTTCTAGTGGTTCCAAATATAACAAATTTGGTTCCACATGAAAAAATACCTAGAGAAAAATTAAAATTTCCAAAGGGTATTCTCCTCGCTGACCCTAATTTTCACGTACCTGCTTCAGTAGATATGCTTGTCGGGGCTGGTGTGAGTTTGTCTTTATTTCAAATAGGTTCCATAAATTTGTCAGAAAATAATAATGATTTATATTTGCAAAAAACGCGTTTGGGTTGGATAATTGGCGGAGGTTTGGATCTTTCAAAGAGAACACAATCATTCAAAAATTCAAATTGTTTTTTAACAGATCTAAAAACAACGATAGAGAAATTTTGGACAATCGAAGACATGAATATTAAATCATGTTTTTCACAGGAAGAAATTGACTGTGAAAATCATTTTAAAAAACACGTGTCACGCGACAATTCTGGGAGGTATATCGTTGCTTTGCCTTTCAAACATAATCACAAAATTTTAGGAGATTCTAAGCAGAATGCTCTTAAGAGGTTAAACAGTTTACATAAACGATTTGAGAATAATAAGGAAAATAAAATTCAATATACCTCTGTATTCAAGGAATATCTAGATTTAAAACACATGGCTTTAATAAATGCTCAACAAGAGCCTGAAGGTTTTTATTTACCACATCATGGCGTGACCAAGAGTTCCAGTAATACCACGAAACTAAGAGTGGTTTTTGACGCTTCGGCAAAAACCACTTCAGGAATTTCGTTAAATGAAGCATTAATGGTTGGTCCCACCATCCAAGACGATCTCATTTCCCTATTAATACGTTTCAGATTTCACAAGTATGTATTATTGGCTGACATAGAAAAAATGTATAGACAGTTTTTAATTCGCGAAGAAGACCGCAAATTTCAAAAGGTCTTGTGGTGGGAAAATAACCAAATAAATGAATATTGTTTAAAAACTGTAACCTTTGGTCTCGCTCCTGCTTCCTTTCTCGCTATTCGATGTTTGCATCAATTGGCTGATGATGAAGGTCATGATTTTCCCATTGCTTCCAAATTATTAAAAAAAGATTTATATGTTGACAATTTGATTACAGGAGCTTCTACAATAGAAGAAGCAAAAGAAATTTTTTCTCAGATGACAGAACTTTTAAATCGTGCTTGTCTTAATTTGCGTCAATGGGCTTCTAATGAATCTAAGATTTTAAATGATGTAGACGAAAAATGCCTAGACAATGAATTTATATTGAATAAAAATTATATGCTTAAAACACTTGGTATTTATTGGAAGGCCAAAGAAGATGCTTTCACGTATTCTGTTAAGACTCCAGACATATCAGTGATTAGTAAAAGAACTATTCTTTCGGAAATTGCAAAATTATTTAATCCTTTAGGATTACTTGGACCTATAATTTTGCATGCCAAATCAATAATGCAGGAACTTTGGGAATCGAAAATAACATGGGACGAATCTGTACCTTCAGCTATTCATCATAATTGGGTTAATTTTTGCAAACAATTAGAATCTATAAATCACATTCAATTCAGCCGAAACGTTGTCATTAAAGATGCAAAAAATATACAACTTCATGGTTTTTGCGATGCTAGTGAGAAAGGTTATGGAGCTTCTTTATATATTCGTAGCACCAATGGTAAAGGAAACATTCAGTGCTCTTTGTTATGTTCAAAATCTCGCGTCGCACCTTTGAAAAAACTCACTATACCAAGACTCGAATTATGTGGAGCTTTACTATTAACCAATTTATATTTAAAGATGAAAACGTCGCTTGATTTTAAAATAAATCAAATTAATTTTTGGACTGACTCGGAAATCGTTTTATATTGGTTGCATGCGTCGTCTAATTCATTAAAAACATTTGTTTCAAACAGGGTTTCGGAAATACAAACTAACACTAATATTAACCATTGGTCTCATGTACGATCTAATGACAATCCAGCAGATAAATTGTCACGTGGACAAGTACCAAATGACTTTGTAAAAAATCAATTGTGGATTAACGGACCTCATTGGTTAAGATTAGATGAAAAGTTTTGGCCAAAAATGTTTTTGAAACCTAACGATAACCCTTTACCTGAAGCAAAGAAAATAAATTGTCTAAAAATGGAAACAAATATTGATTTTTTGAAAAAATTCTCTTCATTTGTAAAAACGAAACGAATAATTGCATTATGTTACAGATTTTTTCCTGATTATCGAAAATATAAAGGTTATTTAAAACCAATAGAGTTACGTCACGCCGAAACTGTTGTCCTTAAACTCGTTCAAAAATCTTGTTTTTCAAAAGAAATTTGTGATCTGCAAAACGGAAAATCTGTTTAAGACAAAAGTCAAATTTGTTGTTTGGATCCATTTTTAGACAATGATGGCGTATTACGCGTTGGTGGGCGTATTAAAAATTCTAAAATGGTTTTTGCAAGAAAGCATCCTATTATTTTACCAAAATCGCATTTTATTAATGACCTGATAATTGTTAGTTATCACAATGCTTCTTTACATGCAGGTTTTCAATCGACTTTGTATGCTATCCGACACAAATATTGGCCGTTAAACGGACGAAATCAGATCAAAAAGGTGATTAGTAAATGCGTAGCTTGCTTTCGCGCTAAACCAAAATTATTTGATTACAAAATGGCTGATTTACCAAACGCTCGGGTAATAAAGGCTAGACCCTTTAATCGTGTGGGTATTGATTACTGTGGTCCTTTCTATATAAAAGAACGCAAATGTAGAAATCGGAAGTTTGTCAAAACTTATATAGCTGTTTTTGTATGCATGGTCGTAAAGGCAATACATATTGAAGCCGTGGGTGATTTAAGCACAGAAGGGTTTTTGGGGGCTTTGAGACGTTTTATCTCTCGACGTGGTAAACCTGAGGCAATTTATTGTGATAATGGGACCAATATTCAAGGTGCAAAGAATGAACTAAGTGAATTACACGCTCTTCTCAAATCAGACGAATTAAAAAACAAGGTTTCTTATTTTACGACCAATGAAGAAATCAAATTTCATTTCATCCCCCCTTCATCTCCTCATTTCGGAGGATTATGGGAGGCTGGAGTGAAATCTTTCAAGCATCATTTTAAAAGAGTAGCTTCTAACAAGTTGTTTACATTTGAAGAGTTTTACACGCTTTCCGTAGAAATAGAATCCATTTTAAACTCTAGACCACTAACACCTATTTCATCGGATATAAATGATTCTTCTGTTTTGACACCTGGACACTTTTTAATAGGTGATTCGTTGACTAGTTTACCTGAGCCTAATTTTTCGTCTTTACCTGCAAATAGATTATCATCTTGGCAATTGATAACGCAAATTCGACAACATTTCTGGAAACGATGGAGTTCCGAGTATTTAAACGAGTTAAATATTCGTCAAAAATGGAACAAAATTACAATAGGTCCAAAGAAGGGTATGCTCGTTGTATTAAAGAAAGATAATTCTTCCTGTATGCAGTGGCCTTTGGCCAGAATTCATCAACTTCATCCAGGAACCGATGGTGTTGTAAGAAGTGTAACCTTAAAGCTCGGTGACCGGTTGTTAAAAAGACCAACTAGGAAAATTGGTATTTTGCCTATAAATGATCATGTTGATTAAATGTGTATGTTGTTCGCAAAACTCTCAACGGGGGGAGTATGTATAAATCATGAACTCTGTAAAAATATTAAAGGACAATTTGATTCAACTTAGTTTATTGATTACGTGTTCACATTATTCTGTATATTCAATTTATATGTAACAATTATATATATCATCATTATTTTGTATTATTAATAAACTATTGTTTCTTTCTTTTGAAAATACTATTTAGCATGAAAGTGTCTTCGACTCTATAGTTTCACGTTGCACATTCGACGCAACGTCTGTTTATATTATATGGTCCACTTAAGAAACTGCGTTCTGCGTGTCCACTTAAAGAACTTATCAAATACCGAGAAACTCCTAAGGAGAAAGAAAACCTACGAAATTGTTTATTGTATCCCTTCCATGTTCAAAATGTCATACAGTATGTGATACAGCCATAGTGAAAACACTTCCCTAAAATTCGTCGTGGAATCAACATCGATTTGTATTTTGTTCTTCTATCCAATAAAAGAAAACTATTTTATTTCAATTTAAACGTTATTACTTTTCTGTCGGCTTAAAAATCGACAGGAAGACACCCCAGTGTCACTTTTATACAATTAAAGATACAATAATAATTAAATTTTTAATATTAAAAAAAATTATTGAAAAATGTAAAGGATATAATTGAATATTGAAGGACAAAATTTAAAAAAAATTGTTAAATTAGAATTTGAGAAAGCAATGAAAAATTCAAAAATGCTATTGACAAAAATGATGGAAAATTAACAAAAAATAATTTTAAGATTACTTTTAAAATAGAAGTAAATACTTGAAAATCAAAGAAAAACATTGAAAAATTGTAAAATTTATTTGGGAAATAATTGCACATTTTGCAAATTGGTTAAATACTGAAATCATTTAAAAATTGGGGAAAGTAACTTAAAAGATCATAGAAATGTTTTAAAAATAAAAAAAATATATAAATTTGAGAAAAACACTTAAAAAATCTTAAAAACAAATTGAAAAAAATTTGAATAATGAAAAATTAAAGAAAATAATTGAAAATTGAGAAAAGTAATTTAAAATTTTGAAAAATAATTAAAATTTGAGAAAATAATTAAAAAAACTACCTACATACATTTCAAATATAGGAAAGTTAAAGATAATTTCAGAAAAATACTTAAAGCTTTCAGAAGTTCATTGAAAAAAAAGGAAAATAATTAAATATTAGAGAACATAAATTAAAAAGATAAACTTAATTGAAAATTAAAGAGAATAATTTCTAATTAAAGAGAAATAATTAATAACTTTTTGGAAATTATGAAAAAAAAAACGAAAGTAATTGAAAATTGAATAAAATAATTATTGAAAGAGAAGAATAATTAACAATCAAGGAAAATCATTTTAAAATGATCAAATTAATTTAAAATTAAAAACAATAATTGAAATATGGTAAACATAATTGAAATATCAATGATTGAAAACAGTAAATAAAATTTGAGAGAAAGAATTGAGAAAATCATAGAATATATGTACCTGTGTTTAAAAAAAAAATAATTAGGTACAAAATTACTTAAAAATTTTTAATTAAAGAGAATAATTAAAAAACCGCTGAAATAATCGAAAATTGATAAAAATAATTAAAATTTCAGATAAATAATTTAAGTTTTTAAAAATTATGCCAAAATAATGAAAATAATTAGAAATTAGAAATTGCAGAAAATAATATAAAAATTGCAGAATTTATTTTTATAAGTAAAAAAAAATAATTGAAATGTCAATTAAAATATGAAAAATTGATCACAATAAACTAAATTTGAGATAATAACAGAATATTTAGGAAATTAATTGAAAAATAATGAAAACATTAAAAGCTGGAGAAAAAAATTTAAAAATAATAAAAAGAAATGAAAATTGATCAAAATAATGGAATTAGATTTTAAGTGGAATTAGATGTAATGATAGGTAATTTAAACAGATTTAATGTTTATTGATTGAATATAATTAATAATTGATATTAATCACAGATTATATTAAAAAACTATTATCAATTTTTAAAGAATAATATTTGGTAACCATTTTTAGTTTTAACAAATTTTTTAACGTAATTAAATTCTATCAAAAATATTTAATATTTAAATTTCTCGTTATTCTTCTAATTCCGTTTCTCTTTTTTGAAGTACCGATATGTTTAATTTAATTTCTGATATCTCTTGTTTTTTTAATAAAACTTGTTGTTTCGCAAAACGTTCAGCCTCCAATTTGTCAATTTTTCCTTGTTACTTTACAAACTCCTCTTTACTTTTTTCGAGTTTCACTTGCTCTTTTACCATTTTTTGTTTTTCCTTTTTTTTGGACAAAATACAATTTTTTAAAGCCTTCAGGACATTTTTTCACTTCTGATTCACAAGTATTTGGGACAGCGAATAAACTAGGGTAAGTTTAAAACTATATGTACTTCAACTATATACTTATAGGTTGGGTTCGCGGCCATCTTGGCGAGAAAAGACCCACGGAATTTGACGCGTCTTTTGAAAACGTGTACCTTTTACCGCGTTAGAAAAATAAAATAAAAAATGTGTCAAATCTTCATTAACCAAGAAGTTTCTATAAAAAGAAACATTTCTTCATCGAATGCAAAAATAATAAAAAGTTTTAAAGTGTAAACAATATAAAAACGGACGTTAAATGCAGAACATACTTTTCGCCTTACAATGAGTATTGTATCAAATTGTTTGCTCAAAAAATATTTAGAAATTTTAATAACCCATTCAAGAAATAGCAAGTTCACACAAAATTGATCCAGTAAAATTGTTCAACAATGAATTTGAAATAACTCCAAGGAAAGAAAGAATTAGAAACGAAATTTGTTTATTTTAAGAAATCATAAATAGCATTTTTCCGAGCATTTTTTATCAAGGTCCTTTTTTAGTTGAGATGGGTAGATTCTAGAATTAATTTGAAAATTAAAAGGGTAAAAAGCGGGTGGGTGACAGTAGTACGTCAGCATATTTCGAGTGAGAGATTAAAAAGACATGGAGTTTGCTTAACTAAAGGATAACCATTGTTTGACCGCACGCGGCGCAACCGCGAAGCTCTTGTAATCCCAAACAAATTTGCGGATTACACTCCCAGCATGAATTATTTAATCTCAGCACGGACTCATTGGTTTAGTTAGTGACCCGTGGGGTTTACATGGAGAGTTCGCACACGCCTGCTCACCATGATAAGCGCTTTCCTCACTTCTGCCATCTTTTCAAATTACTTAAGATTCCACCATTCACGACTTATTTTACATAATTTCTCTTTCAAATTTTTATTAAGATAAATGCAATTTTTAAGGAAAATATACGTTAACTTTAAGCAGTAATGGCATTTTACATAATTTCGGACATGCATTTTATTTACTTCAATGGAAAATTTGATAATTAATTTTATTTTATTAATTTGTCTTGTAACCATTTTAAAGTAGGGAAGAGTTGGCCAAAATGCCTATAGTAAAGTTTGGAGCAAAAAAGAAGTACTTAATTATAGCTTTGAAAAATATAAACCATGAAATATTTAGAAAATAACCTTTAAGAATATAATGAGGTAGTAATTTTAAGTATTTATTTCAGAAAAAATAATTATTTAAATATTGATGTCAAAATTCGCCATTTTGACTCACGACTGGGTCAGGCTTTGCCAACCGGATCGGCTAAAATTAATTATAAAAATTCTGTTTCTAATGAGATATTATTTTTGTTATCCTTAAACTATGCAAATTAGGCTCCAAAATTATTCGTACAAAAAAAAAATTTTTTTTTCGAAGTTATTTGTGATTGAAATTTTTAATAGTGCAAAATGAAAACATATTTTTCTCGAGATCTTTTTAACCGATTTTTAAAGTTAAAAAAGCAGTTTAATTGTCCTGAAACGTAGTTTTTAAAAATATTTTTTGTTTTCAACAATTTTTAATTTTTATCGTTTTTTAAATTATTTATTTCATAAATGTTAATAAAAAACAGCTTTCTGCGTGCATTACGTATAATTTTAAAATAATGTTGTATTCTTTACACTTTTTTGATAATAAAACCGTTAAGAAAAAAAATGGCCCGCGATTAGAGTCAAAGATATTAAATTTCTTTTTTTCGGCGTGCAAAAAACATTTTAAACTCAATTACATAAATTCTTTGTCAATAAAAACCACAGAAAACAAAAGAAAACTTAAACATACATAATTTTTAAACTTTCATTCACTACCTATGCAAAAAAAAATTTTGAACGCCGAAAAAAAATTGTAATATCTTTGTTCCTAATCGCGGCCCATTTTTTTTCTTAACGATTTTATTTTAAAAAATGTGTGAAGAATACAACAATATTTTACAATTTTACGTAATACACGCAGAAAGCTGTTTTTTATTAACATTTATTAAATAATTAATTTAAAAAACGTTAAAAATTAAAAATTCTTAAGAACAAAAATACTTTTAAAAACTACGTTTCAAGACAATTAAAATGCTTTTTTAACTTTTGAAATCAGTTAAGAAGATCTCGAGAAAAATATGTTTTCATTTTGCACTATTAAAAATTTCAATCACTAATAACTTCGAAAAAAGAGTTTTTTTGTTCTAATAATTTTAGAGCCTAATTTACATAGTTTAAGCGTTTAAGGATAACAAAAATGATGTCTCATTAGAAATAGAAAATCCGCTTGGCGAAGCCTGACGTGACTGAGTAAACCGCATGTGCAAAAAAATATGGAAAAATATGAATAAAAATGAAAAAATTTTTTTATATGTTTTCTATAATCAATTATCTTGTTAATTTTAAAAAAAGAACTAGCTTTGAATACAAAAATATAATCTTTTCATCATAAAACTAAAGTTTCAATCCAAAGCAGTCCGACAAAAAATGGAAATAAAGTCTGTGACGAATAAATAAAGCTTTTAGAATTATAAAATAACTTACAAAAGTAAATTAAACACTGTAATAAATTACAAAAATACTTGCTTGCTTCAAAACAGCGTGAGTTTTAGAAAGAAAACCAAAATTTTGACACTCACTGACAAATGTGACAGGTAATCCGCCATGATTCTTTATAATCACGTGACAACACGTAACTCTCGTAATCTTATGTATTTTTTCTGCGCATGCGCACTTCTTTTAATTCATCCCGCGCTTATTTAAAATCATGTTTTAAAAATATATTAAAAATGATTCTTCAATGCATAATTATTATAATTATTAATAATATAAATGCAATAATTAATATAATTAATTTGTTTAAACACTGGTTTTTTTATACAGAAGCAGTAACAACTTGATATTAAGTTTCTACATAAAAATATACGTAGCCCGAGAGATTTTCTGTATCGTACGTATCTTGCTTAGAAGTTTTACAGCAAATAAGCAATTTAACCAAGGCAATTTATCCAAAAACACACGATGTAATTAAAGTAATTATTTTTATTTTAGAACTTATTTTTATAAAAAAAATCAAAGTGTTTAGATCGCTCAATGCTTAAGGATTAATTTAAAAATAAATATTATAATGTAAACTTGCATTGGTTAAAAGTTAAATTAATACACGTTTCAAAAATACTAAATTTAAAGTGCTTTAAAAATTTCGTTAATTTTTAAGAATTCTTTCTATTATGATTTCAATTACTTAAAATACAATTTTGCACTATTTTTATCATTTTTCAACTATTTTTTACAGTTCATAATTATTTTAACTAGCTTAGCAATTTTTCAATTTTAATTATTTTGCCTTGTCATTAAATCAAAATAATTATTTATTCCTAAATTTTATAATTATTATTTGTCGCAAATTTAAATTAATTTTTTTAATTCACCATTATTTATGTCGTTTTTCAATTATTATTTTGAATTTTTAATTATTTGAATAGTTTCTGAATTAATTTCCTGAACTTTCAAATATATATCTCAATTTTCAAATATTTTTTGAACTTTAATTTCTTTTCATTATTTTGCAATTATTTTCTCCATCTTTTAATATTTTCATTATTTTTCAATTAATTTAGATTATTATCATCAATTTTCCATGTTTTAAACGGGTATTAAATTATTTTCATTATTTTGGCATAATTTTAAAAAACGTTAATTATTTATCTGAAATTTCAATTATTTTCATTAATTTCCGGTTACTTCTGCGCTTTTTTAATTATTTTCTTTAATTAAACAAATTTAAGTAACATTGTAATTATTTTTTTTTTAACATATATTCTATGATTTTTTCTATTATTTCTGTCAAATTTCATTTACTGTCTTCAATTTTTCATATTTAAATTATTTTCATTATATTTCAATTTTTTTTGTCAACCTTAAATTATTTTCAGCATATTTAAATTATTTTTTTCAATTTTGAATTAATTTTATCCTTTTTTTTCTGAAATTTTCAATTATTCCTATCATATTTAACGTATTTCCTTCAATTTCCAATTCATTTTGTAATTTTATCATTTTTTTAAAAAATTTCAACTATTTTATTCAATTTTCAATTATTTACCTCAAATGTTAATTATTTTTTTCAATTTTTAAATATTTTCACTATTTTGCAATTGTTTTCTCAACTTTCAATTTATATTCAATATTTTTTTTATTTTCCTAAATTTTTCAATTATTAATCTCAAATTTCAATAATATTTATCAATGCTTAATTATTAAAATTATTTTTCTATTATTTTCTTGAATTTTTAATTATTTATGACAACTTTTAATTATATTTTTTTACTTTAAATTATTTTCATCAATTTTCGCATTCCTTTCTACGATTAGTGAGAATTTTCAATATTTTTTAGTCAATTACCTTAATTTACAATCATTCATCTTATATTTCAATAATTTTTATTAATGTTTAATTTTTCATATTATTTTTTAATTATTTCTTTTTATTTTAAATTTATTTTGTAATTTTATAAATACATTTTTCTGAATTTTTAATTATTTCTTAGACTTTTTAATTACTCTTAACATTTTAAAATTATTTTCACCAATTTTTTAATAGTTTAATTATTTCTTAACTAATTTACCAAACTTTTATATTATTTTTCAATTAATTTAAGAAATTTTCAATTATTATTTTTACAAATTTTAATTATTTTTTTCTATTTTCAACTATTATTATTATTCTACCTACTATTTTCCCCCATTTTTACTAAATTCTTTAAATTGCAAATATTTTCTACAACTTTTAATTGCTTTTATATTTTTTTAACTATTTTTCTTACAATTTCTGTTATATTTTTTTAATGTTTTATTAACGTAACAAAATTTCAATTATTTCTCTCACATTTCAATTACTTTCTTTAATTTCAAATTCATCTTGTAGTTTTATCACTTTTTTTTCAAAATTTCAATTATTTTCTTCAATTTTCAATTATTTACCTCAGATTTTAATTATTTCTTTTAATTTTTAAATATTTTAATTATTTTGCAATTGTTTTCCCAAATTTTCAATTATTTTTCAGTGAATTTTTCAAATTTCCAATTCTTTATCTCAAATTTTAATTAATT
This sequence comes from Ganaspis brasiliensis, assembly GCA_037103525.1. NCBI lineage: Eukaryota > Metazoa > Arthropoda > Insecta > Hymenoptera > Figitidae > Ganaspis > Ganaspis brasiliensis. The sequence goes on from JAZKLR010000767.1 coordinate 124,995, forward strand.
CTTTAAATATTAATTACTTTCTTCAATGCCTAATTGTTTTTATCATTTTTCAATTATTTCCTTTAATTTTAATTAAATTTTTGATTTTGCTTTCTGATATAGAAAGTATTATCACTTATTTTTCTTAAATTTCGATTATAATTCTCAAATTTCAATTATTTACCTGAAATCTCAATTATTTTATTCAATTTTAAAATATTTTTATTATCTTGCAATTGTCTTCTCCAATTTTTAATTATTTTTTATTAATTTTCTAAATTTTCATTTGTTAATCACTAATTTCAATAAATTCTTTAAATATCAATTACTTTCTTTATATTTTTCTTTGTTTTTTTTTTTTACCATTTTCCAATTATTTTCATTAATTTCGAATAAACTTTCTGATTTTGCTTTCTCATATGGGAAGTATTATCACTTATTTTTTTCAAAATTGTAATATTATTTTCGTCAGTTTGAAATTATTTATCTTAAATTGAATTTATAATTATTTTAATCATTTTACAATCATTTTCTCCAAATATTAAAAATTCTAATTGTTTTTCAATTAATTTTCTAAATTTTCTAAATATTTATCTCAAATTTTACTTATCTACTTCAAATTTCTATTTCCATCATCATTTTTCAATTATGTTTTTTAATTTTAAATATATTTTATACTTTTATCATTTTCTTTACTTTTGCATTACTATTATTTTTAATAATTTTCTCTAATTTTTAAAATTTAACCAAACCTCGGACGTTAAAGCTTTTTAATTAATTTATTTTTCAATTAATTTGATAGATTTTGCTTTCTCCTAGAGGAAGCTTTGTGATCATTAAGATTTTCGATTTTCCAAAAATAGTCTAAATTGACTCATTTTCATCTGAAATGCAAAAATTTCCATTCTTAAACCAATATCCAAAAATGTGTGTGTGAGGTGACGTTTTTTTACGCCAGGTTATTTCGAGAAAGCTTCGACGAATTTCAATGAAATATTTTTAATAAATATTATATAAAAAAAATATTTTGTGGCACAAATTGGCACAAAATTAGCACAATTACCAACATTACCATAATGTTGTTGCAATGTTACAAAAACCATTTTTCTTGAATTACAAATCATTTAAAAAATATCTCGATTATTTCCCAAATACAAAATATTAAAAAACTATATTCAAAATCTGAGATATATTGACAAAATATCATTCATTATTCGTGCCAAATTACAGATAAATTTTATCGTCGACAAGAGACCGGATATGGTGACTTTGGGCGCAAAAAAAAAAAAAATAAAAGGAGCGGCACGTGGTATGCGAACCTTGAAATATTTGGGTTGAAACCCTCTTGGTCCCATCATAAAAATTTAACTAGCACTGTGCTTAAAATTTCGGAAGTTGAATGTTTTCCACGTGTAAACTCAGCCGGTTTTAGTTAGTCTCGCTGAACCCTAATATTTTTTTTGTTTATTGCTCTCATCTCACAATTCGATCCAAGATACAGTCCCAAGTTATTGGCATCTCCTTTACGACATCGACTCGATATTCCGGCATTCTTGCCAACGTTATATTTCATCGGAAATAATTTATGCACCGTCGAGATATGTGCGATTATTTTTTGAGATAAGTGCGTGGGACGTGAAAATTATGAACTGTTGTACAATCTCTCGCAAAATTTTGTGACCATGACCTTAAATCGTAACTTTTTTTTTTTTTTTATCAAAATATGTGCAGCAAACTTTTATATTCCAATCGTGGCAATTTTTATGATATATTTACAAGTATAATGAAAATGACAATATTTTAAGGATACTTGCTTTATTATCTATTATTATAATTGTCAGTAATAAAGAAAAAAAAAAAAAAAACTGACGAAGAGTGTTTTCAAAGGTTCGAGAGGTCAATGAAAAAAGGGTTGTGAATTGTTGTATAGATTGTATAGCAATAACTGAAAGAGTATAGACTTACTTTTTCTTCGAGACATTTGTTGGCCCCTGCTTTCGTCCAGTGCCGTCGCGTTGAATCGCCCACGCTTACATCTTGATTCGCGAGTCCTTGCATCATAAATAATCTTACATTCGTGGAATTTTATCGTCGTCTCTCATATGGGGCTAAAATTTAATGGGTAGTCAGAATATATGTGGGTCCTGAAATAATGGCGTCTCGGCACGGAAATAATGCGCAAGGTGACAACCACAAACAAACACATTATAATAGATGTAACACGATTTATTTTTACACCTGGAATATACAGATGACGCATCTGATTTATAACTTTAAATTGAAATTGGAATTTTAAAAAAATTGACATTTACAGCGAGCATTGAAATTAAAAACTAATAAGAAGTAAATACCAATAACTTACAAACTTAAATGTCAATTTGAGGTTTTGTCAATTTTTTAAGTTTTAAATTTAAGCGGGAATTAAAGTTTTAATTTTAAATTGTGTAATTTTAAGAATTAAATTGTCAATTAAATTAAATTAAATTTGACATGAAAACTCAAAATAAAAGAAGTTAATATATATACATGCATATATATATACTTGACAGTTGGACAGACAGACGGATAGACAAGTGGATAGACAGACAGAAAGTTGGACAAACAGACGGTCGGAAGAACGGGCGGACATACAGACCGACAGACAAGCAGGCGGATAGACAGACAGATGACAGACAGACGTATGGACAGACGGATAGACAGACAGATAGTTGGACAAATAGACAGATGGACAGACAGACAAATAGATAGGTGGATACAGACAGACGGACGGACAGACAAGCGAGTAGTCAGACAGATAGTCGGACCAACAGACGGTCGGGAAAACGGTCGGACAGACAGACCGACAGATAGATAGACAAACAGACTGACGAACAGACCTCGGAACAGACCGACGGACAGACAGACAAATGGGCGGACAGGCGGATAGATAGACAGATAGTCGGACAATCAGACGGTCGGGAAATCTGTCGGACAGATAGACCGACAGATAGATAGACAAACAGACTGTCGGAAGTACGGACGGACAGACAGGCGGACAGACAGATGGATAGACAGGCGGATAGACAGGCAGATAGTCCGACAGACAGACGGTCGTAAGAACCGACGGACAGACAGGCGGGCGGACGGACATACAGACCGACAGGCAGACAGACAGATGGACGGACAGACAGATAGATAGTTGGACAAACAGACAGATGGACGGACGGATAGACAGGCGGATAAATAGACAGATAGTTGGACAAACAGACGGTTAGGAGAACGGACGGACAGATGGATAGACAGATAGACGTATTGACAGACAGATAGTCGGACAAACAGACAGTCAAAAGAGTGGACGGACAGACAGACTGACGTACATATAGACCGACAGACGGACGGTCAGACAGACAGACAAACAGACGGACGGACGGTCAGACAGACGGTATAGACGGTCGTATAGAAATCCTTAAAATCAGTTAAAATTAAATGAATTTAATAAAACTCAGTTCGGAACATTTTAGTAAATTGAAAATGGCGTATCTCGTATAGTGACCAAAATTTAGTTTTTTTTTATAAGCTTGAAAGTGTAACTCATATTTTGAAAATAAGAAACTGAAATTTGTAATTTTAATCTTTAAAGTTAAAAGTTTATACATGAAAATTTAATATTACAATAAAAGAATTTGAAATGATTGAAATTTCAATTTTAAAAATCATATTAAAAAAAAAAATTAAGAGAGTTGAAATTTGTATATTGAAACTGAAACGATCCACTTAAACCCGAGCTTCAACCTAAAATTAAAAATATAAACTAACCAACTTATAACTGAAATTTGTTTCTTTAAAATTTGTAAACGAGTTTGTAAACTTAAAATGAAATTAAAATACCACATTAACTAAAAAATGTGTAACAAAATTTTCATAATTATAATAAATTCCTTTATTGTCAGATTTGGAACCTTTTAAAATATATTGTGTCCTGTTTCCTAGAAGAAGGAATTATTCTGGAATAATGAAAGATCCATAGTTATGTTCCAGGAATATTCTACACTCTATTTTTACGCGTAAATATCCCAAATATTCTATTAAAATTCCGCAGATAAATTCCAAAAGTATATTGTAAAGTCACATTCTTCAAAACATGGCCAAGTTGCACTATACCAAATTTTTAAAATTCAAAATAGCCTATCCAATATCTATTTTTAAAACTAAACCGATTCGCTTGAAACTTCATAAATCTACTATTGTTCTCAAACTTGTTGAATGAAAAATCTAACATATTTCAAAAATCCAAAATGTTACATTGAAAATTATCCCCGACGATTTTTCCACATTGCTCAGAAATTCAGAATCCTCGGACATATACACAAAATTACAAAATTCCCTTAATGAAGAAAATTAAGAAAGGTTTCTGATAGTCTCAAGTTCGAATTCTTGGCTCGACTGGTTTTTAAATTTGAATAATATTTTGATGATTGAGTGGACATGACATAAATCTAGTCCTGAATAAAGAGAGATGGTTGGATGAAGCTTGAGAAGTTCCACAGCGTGGACCATTGCTTGGGGTCCGTTTGACACGGGCCCTGTGACCCTCTGACTAATAGGCTTATTATTTTATATCGTCTCGCATTTGTTATACCGGCAAGAGTATTTCATTGGTGTTTCTTTCCTAATACGATGTTTACTCAATGGTGCAGAGAACGGGATTACATATATTTCACCATGTACCTCTTTTCTGAACGTCTCGTGTCTTTCGTTTCCAACTGTCGGAGAAGACCAGTGACTGATTGTCCGTGACACATTCAACATCAAAATTCTTTCTCAAAATCTCATTCTAACCGAGAAAATAAAGTAAACATAATATTTTATTTACATTGATAGACCAATTTGAATTTTTAAACTAGAAAAAATTATCTCCGCTTTTTCAATGATTCATTTTTTTTTTAAATATATTATGATAATATTTAAATGAGCATTAGATTACATGAAATTATTATTTATTATTAATTACTCTTGTTTTATTATTTTTATTTAATATTTGCCGTTGATAATGTTTTGGTTGCTTTAGTTTAAAGAAATTCGTTTCCAAACATGTCCAAACTAGTTTCAAACAACTTTCAAAGAGTGCAAAACAAGTTTGAACCAGTTCCTAACAGGTAAAAAAAACTGACTAAAATATAGACTACGACTAGTTTTGAACTAGTTTTAAACAGTTCCGAATTAGTTACAAACAGTTTTGAATATGTTGTAAAAAGTTCCGAACCAGTTCCTAACAGGTAAAAAAATATAGACTGAGACTAGTTTTAAACAAGTTTCAAAAACAGTTCAGAATTAGTTACAAACAATTTTAAATATGTTATAAAAAGTTACGAACCAGTTCCTAATAGGTAAAAAATATAGACTAAAATATAGAGTATAAACTAGTTCCAAACTAGTTTTAAACAGTTCCAAACTAATTTTTAACAGTTTCGAATTAGTTACAAACAATTTGGAATATATTATAAAAAGTTTCGAACCAGCTCCTAACAGATAAAAAAAATATAGACTAAGACTAGTTTCGAACTAGTTTTAAACAGTTCCGAATTAGTTACAAACAGTTTTGAATATGTTATTAAATGTTCTGAATTAGTTCCTAACAGGTAAAAAAATATAGACTAAGACTAGTTTCGAAGTAGTTTTAAACAGTTCCAAATTAGTTACAAACCGTTTTAAATATGTTTTAAAAAGTTTCGAACCAGTTCCTAACAGGTAAAAAAATATAGACTAAAATATAGAGTATAAACTAGTTCCAAACTGGTTTTAAACAGTTCTAAACTAGTTTTTAACAGTTTCGAATTAGTTACAAACAATTTTGAATATGTTATAAAAAGTTTCGATCCAGCTCCTAACAAGTAAAAAAAATATAGACTAAGACTAGTTTCGAACTAGTTTTAAACAGTTCCGAATTAGTTACAAACAGTTTTGAATATGTTATAAAAAGTTAAGAACCAGCTCCTAACAAGTAAAAAAAATATAGACTAAGACTAGTTTCGAACTAGTTTTAAACAGTTCCGAATTAGTTACAAACAGTTTTGAATATGTTATAAAAAGTTAAGAACCAGCTCCAAACAGGTAAAAAAAATACTCGAAAAAATATAGACTAAGACTAGTTTGGAAGTAGTTTTAAACAGTTCCAAATTAGTTACAAACAATTTTGAATATGTTATAAAAAGTTTCGATCCAGCTCCTAACAAGTAAAAAAAATATAGACTAAGACTAGTTTCGAACTAGTTTTAAACAGTTCCGAATTAGTTACAAACAGTTTTAAATATGCTATAAAAAGTTCTGAACTAGTTCTTAACAGGTAAAAAAATATTGACTAAAATATAGACTAAGACTAGTTCTAAACTAGTTTTAAACAGTTCAAAACTAGTTTTTAACAGTTTCGAATTGGTTACAAACAATTTTGAATATGTTATAAAAAGTCTCGAACTAGCTCTTAACGGGTAAAAAGTATGGACTGAAATATAGACTTATACTAATTCCAAATAGTTTTAAACAGTTCCAAATTAGTTACAAACAGTTTTAAATATGTTGTAAAAAGTCCCGAACCAGTTCTTAACCGGTTTCAACTAAGTCCAAACAGTTTCGAATTAGATAAAGCAGTTTTTGAATAAATTTCTAACAATTTCAAACTAGTTACAAAATAGTCTTTGACTAAATTTCAAATAGTTTTAAACAAGTTAAAACAATTTTAAATATATACTGAAGAGTTTTGAACTAGTTCCAAACAGGTTTGGAATTGTTTTAACGAAGTTCTAACTTGTAAACAGTTTTGTATGAATTTCAAACAGTTTTAAACTTGTTTCAAATAGATCAATACTAGTCTCAAACAAAATAGTTGAACTTGTTTTTATCAGTTTTGAAATTGTTCCAAATAGTTTTAAACTGGCTTAAAGCTGTTCTGGACTAGTTTTAAACAGTTTGGAATTGTTAAGAATTAACTTCAAACAGCTTTGAACTAGTTCTACTGAGTTTGAAATAAGTTGTAAATAATATTAACCAGTTCTGTGAACAATATGTAGTACTAAGTTCTAAACAGATCTGAAATGTTCAAATCATGATCTAAACAGATTTAAACAAATTATAAATTATTTTGTAAAGTTATAAGTACGTCTAAACTTAAAATACAGATCGAGTTCGTTAGCCATCCATTTTGGATCAAAATTGTCAAAAATAGAAAATTTTCAAAAACCAAAAAATTTCTAATTTGTTTAGTTTTATTTTTAACTCTTTAAGAATTTTATGTAGATTGACAGAGTTTATAAACAAATTCTAAACAGTTCTATTTGTTTATTTAAAAGTAAAAGGGTTAAGGTAAAATAAAAAAATAATTTTAAACAAATTTTTAATATTTAACAATAATTGGTTCAAAATTGTTCTAGACAACTTAAAACTGTTTATATTAGTTTCATGGAAAAAAAAAGCAAAAAAAAGTCTTATAACTAACTGCCGAGGCGTGAAATAGTTTCAGTTTAATCGTTCAATTAATTTTCATCGGATGTCTTTCTCGAATGAAAAAAGGACTTTTCTATTAGGTTTTTTTTATTAAAAGCAGCATGAGTGATATTCGAAGAGGGTCTGGTGATTCTTTTCAAATAATTTTTGTTCATTGAGTAAATTAAAGGGATTCCACGGTTTTTTTGTTTTGACAATGACCAACAATTCCTTTTTTATTTTCTGACAAGTTGAACGAATACATAGAGCTTGTGCACCATCCACCAAATGTTTTTCCAGAAATAGCCGTTATTATATTATACAACACTTTCTGTACGGTTTCCTACGAAATATCTGTGATTCATTTTTAAAAAATTCCATATGGTGTGCAGGAGGGATGCAGCTTGTCTTGACCAATGCTTTTCATGAAAAGAAGCGCAGCGTGCGCCAATTTTCAAAAGCGACGGGCATGTAATGATAAAAAATTAGGGCTTTGTAATAACTCAAGATTGTTTTTGATATTTTGAGTAGAAACCCGTGTAGAAAAGTTCAGTGGGCGATAGTTGGGTCTTCCCACTGGGAAATTAATGGGCTTGTAATGCTCAACCCGGTTAGTGCCAATTCACTAAAAAAGATCGTAAAAATGTAAGATCGTTAAAAAATATTCATTACAACTTTTAACAATATTTTCCACCAAAATTTTCTTTAATGATATAAAAATTAGTTAATAACAATTGTTGCATATATTTTTTAATTTGTTTAAACAAATCAATATTGTTTATTTGAAACTTTTCATCTAATAGAGCTAGAAAGTTGTAACTTTTTTCTAATTTTGCAACTATATAAGTTAAGTAAAGCCTAATATTAGAAAAAAACTAAAATATAAAATTATTAAAATTGTTTAAACAAATTAATATTGTTTATTTGCAACTTTTCATCTAATAGAGCTAGAGTGTTGTAACTTTTTCTTAACTTTGCAATTTTTCAAGCTTATGAAAGCTTAATACTAATAAAAAACAAAAATCCACAATTATAAAAGTTGTTTAAACAAATAAATATTGTTTATTTGTAATTTTTTATCTAATTGAGCTAGAGAGTTGAAAATTTCTCTTAATTTTGCAATTTTTCAAATCTATAAAAGCTTAATATTAATAATAAACGAAAATCCACAATCACAAATATTGTTTAAACAAATTAATATTGTTTATTTGCAACTTTTCATCTAATTAAGCTAGAGTGCTGAAACTTTCTCTTAATTTTGCAACTTTTTAAGCTTATGAAAGCTTAATACTAATGAAAAACAAAAATCCACAATTATAAAAATTGTTTAAACAAATAAATATTGTTTATTTGTAATTTTTTATCTAATTGAGCTAGAGAGTTGAAACTTTCTCTTAATTTTGCAACTTTTCAAATCTATAAAAGCTTAATATTAATAATAAACAAAAATCCCCAATCACAAATATTGTTTAAACAAATTAATATTGTTTATTTGCAACTTTTTATCTTATTGAGATTTACATTTAAAATTTTTTTTTTAATTTTGCAACTTTTTAAACCTATGAAAGCTTAATATTAATAATAAACAAAAATTCACAATTTTAAAAATTGTTAAAACAAATTAATATTGTTTATTTGCAACTTATCATCTAATTGAGCTACAGAGTTGAAATTTTCTCTTAATTTTGCAACTTTTTAAGCTTATGAAAGCTTAATATTAATAATAAACGAAAATCCACAATCACAAATATTGTTTAAACAAATCAATATTGTTTATTTGCAACTTTTTATCTTATTGAGCTTTAGATTTAAACTTTTCTTTTAATTTTGCAACTTTTTAAGAATACCAAAGCTGAATATTAATAATAAACGAAAATCCACAATTATAAAAATTGGTTAAACAAACTAATGTTGTTTATTTGCAATCATTCATCGAATTGAGCTAGAGAGTTTAACTTTTTCTTAACTTTGCAATTTTTCAAGCTTATGAAAGCTTAATACTAATAAAAAACAAAAATCCACAATTATAAAAGTTGTTTAAACAAATAAATATTGTTTATTTGTAATTTTGTATCTAATTGAGCTAGAGAGTTGGAAATTTCTTTTAATTTTGCAACTTTTTAAGAATACCAAAGCTGAATATTAATAATAAACGAAAATCCACAATCACAAATATTGTTTAAACAAATTAATATTGTTTATTTGCAACTTTTCATCTAATTAAGCTAGAGTGCTGAAACTTTCTCTTAATTTTGCAATTTTTCAAGCTTATGAAAGCTTAATACTAATAAAAAACAAAAATCCACAATTATAAAAATTGTTTAAACAAATAAATATTGTTTATTTGTAATTTTTTATCTAATTGAGCTAGAGAGTTGAAACTTTCTCTTAATTTTGCAACTTTTCAAATCTATAAAAGCTTAATATTAATAATAAACAAAAATCCCCAATCACAAATATTGTTTAAACAAATTAATATTGTTTATTTGCAACTTTTTATCTTATTGAGATTTACATTTAAAATTTTTTTTTTAATTTTGCAACTTTTTAAACCTATGAAAGCTTAATATTAATAATAAACAAAAATTCACAATTTTAAAAATTGTTAAAACAAATTAATATTGTTTATTTGCAACTTATCATCTAATTGAGCTACAGAGTTGAAATTTTCTCTTAATTTTGCAACTTTTTAAGCTTATGAAAGCTTAATATTAATAATAAACGAAAATCCACAATCACAAATATTGTTTAAACAAATCAATATTGTTTATTTGCAACTTTTTATCTTATTGAGCTTTAGATTTAAACTTTTCTTTTAATTTTGCAACTTTTTAAGAATACCAAAGCTGAATATTAATAATAAACGAAAATCCACAATTATAAAAATTGGTTAAACAAACTAATGTTGTTTATTTGCAATCATTCATCGAATTGAGCTAGAGAGTTTAACTTTTTCTTAACTTTGCAATTTTTCAAGCTTATGAAAGCTTAATACTAATAAAAAACAAAAATCCACAATTATAAAAGTTGTTTAAACAAATAAATATTGTTTATTTGTAATTTTGTATCTAATTGAGCTAGAGAGTTGGAAATTTCTTTTAATTTTGCAACTTTTTAAGAATACCAAAGCTGAATATTAATAATAAACGAAAATCCACAATCACAAATATTGTTTAAACAAATTAATATTGTTTATTTGCAACTTTTCATCTAATTAAGCTAGAGTGCTGAAACTTTCTCTTAATTTTGCAATTTTTCAAGCTTATGAAAGCTTAATACTAATGAAAAACAAAAATCCACAATTATAAAAATTGTTTAAACAAATAAATATTGTTTATTTGTAATTTTTTATCTAATTGAGCTAGAGAGTTGAAACTTTCTCTTAATTTTGCAACTTTTCAAATCTATAAAAGCTTAATATTAATAATAAACAAAAATCCCCAATCACAAATATTGTTTAAACAAATTAATATTGTTTATTTGCAACTTTTTATCTTATTGAGATTTACATTTAAAATTTTTTTTTTAATTTTGCAACTTTTTAAACCTATGAAAGCTTAATATTAATAATAAACAAAAATTCACAATTTTAAAAATTGTTAAAACAAATTAATATTGTTTATTTGCAACTTATCATCTAATTGAGCTACAGAGTTGAAATTTTCTCTTAATTTTGCAACTTTTTAAGCTTATGAAAGCTTAATATTAATAATAAACGAAAATCCACAATCACAAATATTGTTTAAACAAATCAATATTGTTTATTTGCAACTTTTTATCTTATTGAGCTTTAGATTTAAACTTTTCTTTTAATTTTGCAACTTTTTAAGAATACCAAAGCTGAATATTAATAATAAACGAAAATCCACAATTATAAAAATTGGTTAAACAAACTAATGTTGTTTATTTGCAATCATTCATCGAATTGAGCTAGAGAGTTTAACTTTTTCTTAACTTTGCAATTTTTCAAGCTTATGAAAGCTTAATACTAATAAAAAACAAAAATCCACAATTATAAAAGTTGTTTAAACAAATAAATATTGTTTATTTGTAATTTTGTATCTAATTGAGCTAGAGAGTTGGAAATTTCTTTTAATTTTGCAACTTTTTAAGAATACCAAAGCTGAATATTAATAATAAACGAAAATCCACAATCACAAATATTGTTTAAACAAATTAATATTGTTTATTTGCAACTTTTCATCTAATTAAGCTAGAGTGCTGAAACTTTCTCTTAATTTTGCAATTTTTCAAGCTTATGAAAGCTTAATACTAATAAAAAACAAAAATCCACAATTATAAAAATTGTTTAAACAAATAAATATTGTTTATTTGTAATTTTTTATCTAATTGAGCTAGAGAGTTGAAACTTTCTCTTAATTTTGCAACTTTTCAAATCTATAAAAGCTTAATATTAATAATAAACAAAAATCCCCAATCACAAATATTGTTTAAACAAATTAATATTGTTTATTTGCAACTTTTTATCTTATTGAGATTTACATTTAAAATTTTTTTTTTAATTTTGCAACTTTTTAAACCTATGAAAGCTTAATATTAATAATAAACAAAAATTCACAATTTTAAAAATTGTTAAAACAAATTAATATTGTTTATTTGCAACTTATCATCTAATTGAGCTACAGAGTTGAAATTTTCTCTTAATTTTGCAACTTTTTAAGCTTATGAAAGCTTAATATTAATAATAAACGAAAATCCACAATCACAAATATTGTTTAAACAAATCAATATTGTTTATTTGCAACTTTTTATCTTATTGAGCTTTAGATTTAAACTTTTCTTTTAATTTTGCAACTTTTTAAGAATACCAAAGCTGAATATTAATAATAAACGAAAATCCACAATTATAAAAATTGGTTAAACAAACTAATGTTGTTTATTTGCAATCATTCATCGAATTGAGCTAGAGAGTTTAACTTTTTCTTAACTTTGCAATTTTTCAAGCTTATGAAAGCTTAATACTAATAAAAAACAAAAATCCACAATTATAAAAGTTGTTTAAACAAATAAATATTGTTTATTTGTAATTTTGTATCTAATTGAGCTAGAGAGTTGGAAATTTCTTTTAATTTTGCAACTTTTTAAGAATACCAAAGCTGAATATTAATAATAAACGAAAATCCACAATCACAAATATTGTTTAAACAAATTAATATTGTTTATTTGCAACTTTTCATCTAATTAAGCTAGAGTGCTGAAACTTTCTCTTAATTTTGCAATTTTTCAAGCTTATGAAAGCTTAATACTAATGAAAAACAAAAATCCACAATTATAAAAATTGTTTAAACAAATAAATATTGTTTATTTGTAATTTTTTATCTAATTGAGCTAGAGAGTTGAAACTTTCTCTTAATTTTGCAACTTTTCAAATCTATAAAAGCTTAATATTAATAATAAACAAAAATCCCCAATCACAAATATTGTTTAAACAAATTAATATTGTTTATTTGCAACTTTTTATCTTATTGAGATTTACATTTAAAATTTTTTTTTTAATTTTGCAACTTTTTAAACCTATGAAAGCTTAATATTAATAATAAACAAAAATTCACAATTTTAAAAATTGTTAAAACAAATTAATATTGTTTATTTGCAACTTATCATCTAATTGAGCTACAGAGTTGAAATTTTCTCTTAATTTTGCAACTTTTTAAGCTTATGAAAGCTTAATATTAATAATAAACGAAAATCCACAATCACAAATATTGTTTAAACAAATCAATATTGTTTATTTGCAACTTTTTATCTTATTGAGCTTTAGATTTAAACTTTTCTTTTAATTTTGCAACTTTTTAAGAATACCAAAGCTGAATATTAATAATAAACGAAAATCCACAATTATAAAAATTGGTTAAACAAACTAATGTTGTTTATTTGCAATCATTCATCGAATTGAGCTAGAGAGTTTAACTTTTTCTTAACTTTGCAATTTTTCAAGCTTATGAAAGCTTAATACTAATAAAAAACAAAAATCCACAATTATAAAAGTTGTTTAAACAAATAAATATTGTTTATTTGTAATTTTGTATCTAATTGAGCTAGAGAGTTGGAAATTTCTTTTAATTTTGCAACTTTTTAAGAATACCAAAGCTGAATATTAATAATAAACGAAAATCCACAATCACAAATATTGTTTAAACAAATTAATATTGTTTATTTGCAACTTTTCATCTAATTAAGCTAGAGTGCTGAAACTTTCTCTTAATTTTGCAATTTTTCAAGCTTATGAAAGCTTAATACTAATAAAAAACAAAAATCCACAATTATAAAAATTGTTTAAACAAATAAATATTGTTTATTTGTAATTTTTTATCTAATTGAGCTAGAGAGTTGAAACTTTCTCTTAATTTTGCAACTTTTCAAATCTATAAAAGCTTAATATTAATAATAAACAAAAATCCCCAATCACAAATATTGTTTAAACAAATTAATATTGTTTATTTGCAACTTTTTATCTTATTGAGATTTACATTTAAAATTTTTTTTTTAATTTTGCAACTTTTTAAACCTATGAAAGCTTAATATTAATAATAAACAAAAATTCACAATTTTAAAAATTGTTAAAACAAATTAATATTGTTTATTTGCAACTTATCATCTAATTGAGCTACAGAGTTGAAATTTTCTCTTAATTTTGCAACTTTTTAAGCTTATGAAAGCTTAATATTAATAATAAACGAAAATCCACAATCACAAATATTGTTTAAACAAATCAATATTGTTTATTTGCAACTTTTTATCTTATTGAGCTTTAGATTTAAACTTTTCTTTTAATTTTGCAACTTTTTAAGAATACCAAAGCTGAATATTAATAATAAACGAAAATCCACAATTATAAAAATTGGTTAAACAAACTAATGTTGTTTATTTGCAATCATTCATCGAATTGAGCTAGAGAGTTTAACTTTTTCTTAACTTTGCAATTTTTCAAGCTTATGAAAGCTTAATACTAATAAAAAACAAAAATCCACAATTATAAAAGTTGTTTAAACAAATAAATATTGTTTATTTGTAATTTTGTATCTAATTGAGCTAGAGAGTTGGAAATTTCTTTTAATTTTGCAACTTTTTAAGAATACCAAAGCTGAATATTAATAATAAACGAAAATCCACAATCACAAATATTGTTTAAACAAATTAATATTGTTTATTTGCAACTTTTCATCTAATTAAGCTAGAGTGCTGAAACTTTCTCTTAATTTTGCAATTTTTCAAGCTTATGAAAGCTTAATACTAATGAAAAACAAAAATCCACAATTATAAAAATTGTTTAAACAAATAAATATTGTTTATTTGTAATTTTTTATCTAATTGAGCTAGAGAGTTGAAACTTTCTCTTAATTTTGCAACTTTTCAAATCTATAAAAGCTTAATATTAATAATAAACAAAAATCCCCAATCACAAATATTGTTTAAACAAATTAATATTGTTTATTTGCAACTTTTTATCTTATTGAGATTTACATTTAAAATTTTTTTTTTAATTTTGCAACTTTTTAAACCTATGAAAGCTTAATATTAATAATAAACAAAAATTCACAATTTTAAAAATTGTTAAAACAAATTAATATTGTTTATTTGCAACTTATCATCTAATTGAGCTACAGAGTTGAAATTTTCTCTTAATTTTGCAACTTTTTAAGCTTATGAAAGCTTAATATTAATAATAAACGAAAATCCACAATCACAAATATTGTTTAAACAAATCAATATTGTTTATTTGCAACTTTTTATCTTATTGAGCTTTAGATTTAAACTTTTCTTTTAATTTTGCAACTTTTTAAGAATACCAAAGCTGAATATTAATAATAAACGAAAATCCACAATTATAAAAATTGGTTAAACAAACTAATGTTGTTTATTTGCAATCATTCATCGAATTGAGCTAGAGAGTTTAACTTTTTCTTAACTTTGCAATTTTTCAAGCTTATGAAAGCTTAATACTAATAAAAAACAAAAATCCACAATTATAAAAGTTGTTTAAACAAATAAATATTGTTTATTTGTAATTTTGTATCTAATTGAGCTAGAGAGTTGGAAATTTCTTTTAATTTTGCAACTTTTTAAGAATACCAAAGCTGAATATTAATAATAAACGAAAATCCACAATCACAAATATTGTTTAAACAAATTAATATTGTTTATTTGCAACTTTTCATCTAATTAAGCTAGAGTGCTGAAACTTTCTCTTAATTTTGCAATTTTTCAAGCTTATGAAAGCTTAATACTAATAAAAAACAAAAATCCACAATTATAAAAATTGTTTAAACAAATAAATATTGTTTATTTGTAATTTTTTATCTAATTGAGCTAGAGAGTTGAAACTTTCTCTTAATTTTGCAACTTTTCAAATCTATAAAAGCTTAATATTAATAATAAACAAAAATCCCCAATCACAAATATTGTTTAAACAAATTAATATTGTTTATTTGCAACTTTTTATCTTATTGAGATTTACATTTAAAATTTTTTTTTTAATTTTGCAACTTTTTAAACCTATGAAAGCTTAATATTAATAATAAACAAAAATTCACAATTTTAAAAATTGTTAAAACAAATTAATATTGTTTATTTGCAACTTATCATCTAATTGAGCTACAGAGTTGAAATTTTCTCTTAATTTTGCAACTTTTTAAGCTTATGAAAGCTTAATATTAATAATAAACGAAAATCCACAATCACAAATATTGTTTAAACAAATCAATATTGTTTATTTGCAACTTTTTATCTTATTGAGCTTTAGATTTAAACTTTTCTTTTAATTTTGCAACTTTTTAAGAATACCAAAGCTGAATATTAATAATAAACGAAAATCCACAATTATAAAAATTGGTTAAACAAACTAATGTTGTTTATTTGCAATCATTCATCGAATTGAGCTAGAGAGTTTAACTTTTTCTTAACTTTGCAATTTTTCAAGCTTATGAAAGCTTAATACTAATAAAAAACAAAAATCCACAATTATAAAAGTTGTTTAAACAAATAAATATTGTTTATTTGTAATTTTGTATCTAATTGAGCTAGAGAGTTGGAAATTTCTTTTAATTTTGCAACTTTTTAAGAATACCAAAGCTGAATATTAATAATAAACGAAAATCCACAATCACAAATATTGTTTAAACAAATTAATATTGTTTATTTGCAACTTTTCATCTAATTAAGCTAGAGTGCTGAAACTTTCTCTTAATTTTGCAATTTTTCAAGCTTATGAAAGCTTAATACTAATGAAAAACAAAAATCCACAATTATAAAAATTGTTTAAACAAATAAATATTGTTTATTTGTAATTTTTTATCTAATTGAGCTAGAGAGTTGAAACTTTCTCTTAATTTTGCAACTTTTCAAATCTATAAAAGCTTAATATTAATAATAAACAAAAATCCCCAATCACAAATA